>JAQPZY010001520.1:3240000-3727782 GCA_029931535.1 Margaritifera margaritifera | reverse complement strand
CAGGATATGATAATTAGGCGCTTGGGTAGTCTATTTACAGGGTGTCTATAATTTGGGATCGTGTAGCGTAAGAGTCAAATTGCATGGTAATGATAATTCTGGCATTAGGGTAGGGTCTAGAAAAAATTACAGGGTATGATAATTTTGGCAGTGATAGTAGGAGGGTTATAATTTTAGGGTATGATGATAATTTGTCGCTGGGTAAGGTCTTAAATTACAGGATATGTTAAACGCTAGCGGTAGCGGTTCCAATTACATGGTATGATAATTTGGCTTTGTAGCGGTATGGGTCGTAATTATAAAGAATGATAAATTTTGGCGTTCCTAGTTCCTTTTTATTAGGGTAGGGTCTTAATTACAGATTATTATAATTGGGAGTTGGTGGTATGTGGCTAATTTATATAATAATGAATAACATACAGCAACAACAACAACTACAACAATAATTAAATTAATAATAATAATAATAATAATTAATATTAATAATAAATCACTTTTTGTTATTGAGGGTGATCTATTATATTAGAATTTAAAAACTAGTTTTAGTATGGTGCTGTTTAAAGAATGTATTCGTATTTTGACATAAGTATCACTACAATTCTACAATATATCATTAAATAATCAAAGTATACAATTAAATCGATAATACAAGCATTAAAACATACGGCATTTGCTCTTTGTTTTTAACATATGTGGATCCACATTATTCCATCAAAAATCTGCAAGAAGTTTATACAGGACGATTAAAATACTCCGTTATACGCCTCTGATAAAGTGTAGATCGTTGTTGTTCACGTGAACGTCTTACCCTAACCGTTTATCAGCCCCTGGTAAGTGTACAATCGTTGTGTTCATGTGAACGTAGTCACCCTAGCTGTTATAGCCTACGGTAAGTGTACATTCGTTTGTGCTATTCCACTTGAATGAGTAATTCGATCCCATTATAACCACTGGTAAGTATACATCATTTATGTTCACGTCGTACCTATGACACAAACGGTTAAAACCTCTATGGAAATTATTATACATCGTTGTGTTCCACATAACATTACACCAGTCGTTATAGTCTCTGTAAAGTATACATTGTTGTGTTCCATAAGATAACACTAGCCGTTATAGCCTCTTGTAAGCATACATCCTTGTGGCCACTTGAATGTGTAAACTTAAACTGACTTTATTAAACTCAAAACATTACGATATTCCATATATAGTCCCATATATAGTCGCAGGGAATAAGTACCATGCTGTTCATTTATGTTCTTTTGATCAAATGTGCTAAATTAGGGACTTGGGATCATGCTATCTACATACATACATACAGTTTACGTTCACTGGGGTACGTACGGACACTCATCATTGATTGGTTTTGGGGTTCTCTTGCGATTATTCAATAGGAAAAATGAAAATTCCCACTGGCTATTCTTAGTAGCACACGTTTTGACTTACCATGTGTACATCACTTACATGTAAACTTTCAAAGTCTGGCTGTTGTGGTACAAAAGATTTTTCTTGGAAGTGAGATAATTAGGCAAGATAAGAGAACAAGGAGTTCCAAAAACATTCTTGATACATGAATTTAGATAATACTGGACAATGTCGTTCAGAAGACTGTATTGGTATTGAATTACGAAACATTCAATACGGGTGACATGTTTTTGTGCTCGGTAGCTATTTAAGTCAACAGTGGTCTTTATATTGTTTTGTAAATGTCTTTTCTCCATCAAGGGAATGATTAGATGTACCACAGGTTTTAAAAATTTCCTGTTTTACTTAAAGTAGATCATTTAGAGGTAAGTACATACATACATACATACATACATACATACATACATACATACATACATACATACATACATACATACATACATACATACATACATACATACATACATGGGTGGATTTGTTCACCAACGGAAAGATAAATTGAAGGATTGACTTACATACGATGGATATATGGATGAATGGTTAGACATAATTAATAAAGACATGATTTTGTTGAATATGTGGCTGAATGGATAGACATATTAATGAAGACAGATTTTGTTGGATACATGGATGAATGGATAGGACATATTAATGAAGACAGATTATGTTGGTTACATCGGACGAATGGAATAGACATATTAATGAAGACAGATTTTGTTGGATACATGGATGAATGGATAGACATATTAATGAAGACAGATTTTGTTGGATACATGGATGAATGGATAGATATATTAATTGAAGACAGATCTTTGTTGGATACATGGATGAATGGATAGACATATTAATGAAGACAGATTTTGTTGGATACATGGATGAATGGATAGACATATTAATGAAGGACAGATTTTGTTGGGATACATGGATGAATGGATAGACATATTAATGAAGACAGATTTTGTTGGAATACATGGATGAATGGATAGACATATTAATGACGACAGATTTTGTTGGATACATGGCACGAGATGGATAGACATATTAATGAAGACAGATTTTGTTGGCTACTATGGACGAGATGGAATACGACATATTTAATGAAGGACAGATTTTGATGTATACTATGGCTATGCCATGGATTAGATAATATAATGAAGACAGCTTTTGTTGGATACCTGAGATGAATGGCACTAGACATATTAATGAAGACAAGCTTTTGTTGGATACTATGGATCTAAATGGATAGACATATTAATGAAGACAGACTCTTTGTTGGCTACCATGGATGAAATGGGATAGACATATTAATGAAGACAGATTTTGTTGGATACAATGGATGAATGGATAGACGTATTAATGAGGACTAGATTTTGTTGGATACATGGATGAATGGATAGACGTATTAATGAAGACAGATTTTGTTGAATATATGGATGAATGGATAGACATATTAATGAAGACAGCATTTTGTTGGATAGATTAATGATTGATAAACGCAATGTGAAGAAAAACAATAATAATTTTAAGTGAGATAGACGACACAGGAGAATGTATCACACTTGATACCAGAGTGGACAAGCATGCTGGACAAGAAATAGACACCAATCAGTCACAAAGATAAATAGATGGAAGGAGGGGAGGGATTAACGGATAAGTGGATACATAGCTTGTCATTGATCTGTATTTTGGAAAATGGATTAACAGTATGTAGTTCAGGTAGGAATAAATCGTGAATTTCTGCACTTGAGACAAATATTTTATTTTGCTGGAAAACGTATTTGCTTGTCAAATACAGAGAATAACTTGACCATTACAAGTAAAATTAAGTTCAATGATAGTATAAAATATATTATATGTACGGTGTGGAAATGTCTTTAAATGATTGTATATAAATATATTATATTTACGGCGGCGTGGAAATGTCTTTAAATGATTGTGTAAAATATATTATATTTACGGCGTGGAAATGATAAACTATAAAGTATAAAAAATGCAAGTTCAGCCACTGTTAAACTTCACGTCATGATAGCAAAAATGTACAAGCTATATACTTGAAGAATAACTGTATACAGATAATATATGGGAATGTTACAAGGAAGATACTTCAAGGATAACTATATATTTCATTCATCGCATTGGTGATTTATATTTCTGTATCACTTTTTTTGCACACACGCACCCACACACACAGCATACACACATAGTCCTCGTTTTATGGTTGCTAAAACTAGCAATGTAAATGATATAAATTGGTTAGAAATATAAATTATGCCTAATACATAATATTATCGTGATTTGCATTTCAAAAATCCGATATTAGCACGTTTAGTTCTTTACTGATAAGAAACAGGGTTGAAAAAGAAAAAAAACTAATTTGCCAGTAACACAAAGTCAATACAAAACATGGTTGAAAAAGAAACAAACTAATTTGCAGATACAGTCAAATCTGCTCGACAGCCACCATTTTAAGACAGGCTTGACCCAACCTAATACATTCCAGATAAAATTAACCTCCATCATACAACCACCTCAACATAACAGTCAATTTCTAGCCAGTCCCAAATTGACTCTCTTATTTAGGTTTCTTCTAATGCATTACAGAACGGGTGATCATCTGCTTAGAATTCTCTACATTCTGCCTGATTAAATAAAACTTTAAAATTTAAACTTTCCGTCACATAAGGTTTTCATAGGCTTCATTAACTCCGTCAATAGTTTTGTCGGCTTTGTTCAATTGTTAATTATATTTCAAAATATAAAAAATAATTACATTTACTCGCTGATTTTTGTATTTAGTGTTAAATATGACTTTTTCTATTACAGATCTATCGAACTGAACCATAGTCATTTTAGTGAAAAATCAATGTGGACTGTTCAGATGTAGATTTCAAGAAAACATTTATGAGCACTCAGTATGTATAATTATAGCCAATGAAATGTGGTGATGGTTTATGGTGGGAAAAAAATCAACTTTATAAGTTACAGTATTTGTAGCAAATTGCCATCACTTTAAACAGTGCAGCACTTTTCATATGTCTCACATACATCTGGGGCGTTGATTCACAGGTTCTGGTAGTTGAGAATTTACAGTTGTGTGATAAGGACACTAAAGCATTCGTAGCACTATAGTCTGAGAAGGGAATCAAGTATTGTAGATTGTTATATTAGCCAGTCATCATGCCAATCATCTTGTACGCCGTTCTCTTGCTATATATATGTACCCCTTTGACGGCCAGCTGCACGTACTCTAATGGTGTCATAAATATGACGAAGTCGGGATTACAAATGATTAATAAAAATACTTTCATCGGGTGTGTAAACTTTTTCAATGCCACAAAATTGGTCCTTTCAGACAACCAAATCAACCGGATTGAAAATGATTATTTCAGTGATTTCTGGAAACTTGAGCAATTAGACCTCTCCTATAATAACCTGACAGAGTTGCCGACCGGTATGTTTCAGAGTTTGCGAAATTTACAGAACCTTTCCGTTGCCAACAATTCCTTGATATACCTGCCAGATGGTCTTCTGCTGAATAAACATAATCTGATAGACGTGGATTTCTCTTAGAACAATATCCGGGATATCGGTTTATATGTGTTCAATGCAGACCATGTGAACATTCGTAATATACATTTGAATCATAACTTACTACAGAATTTGGAACCATGGCCTTGGAATTTACCATATAAAAACGACAGCGACTTTGGACGACGTATATACTTAAGTTACAATAACATATCCAAATTAACCAATGAAATGAACTGGACGTATAACCTGGAATTACCATGGACAATCTTTGTGCACGTGGATTTCAACAATTTTACAAAAGTACCAGATGTAAGTATTTACAACCCTAATCTTACCAATGCTTAAGGTCAAACAATAATATATCAATTCTTGACATATAAATTGACAATCGTTGACAATCCCTTTATATGTGATGGCGACATGTACTACATTGCCGTCGATATAAGAGACACTTTCTGGCAATGGAGCACTCTCAAACGGTATCGTTGGCTATGCAATCATCCGGATCATTTGTACGGCCAGGATTGGATACATGATATAGATCTGGACAAATTTCGGACAAACTACACCCAAGATGACTGTTGCGTGAACGGTTGCGTTTGCCAAAGTCGGCCATCTCAAGGAGTACTACACATTGACTGTAGACGGGCAGGGCTATTCGCCTTTCCAGAGACAGTACCTAGTACAAAAGAACCTAAGATCGGACTTTATCTAGATTATAATGACATTACAGTTTTGGAAATCAAACCCTATATGTAACGCGTGACTACAGTCTCTCTCAAAAACAACAAAAATTCAGTCACTGGATTAAGGGTTTATACACAACGTTACAAGTCTGGAGTACCTGATACTTTCAAACAACCAGCTATCGCACGTTCCGAAAGCGATACAACAGTTGAAGTTCCAGAATGTCGACCTGAACGGGAATCCGCTCGAGTGCGACTGTGACATGACCTGGATGGCGGATTGGATACGACTAGCGTCATCTTCTATCAATAAATCTCTTAAATGCAAGGCGGCGGATGGCTCACAAATGGAGATAATCGATGTCACAAAGGAAAATCTGGGCTGCTCCAAAGACTTTCTGATCTCTGTCGGTATCATACTGGGAATCGTTGTTATTCTTATTATCATCATGATATTATTCGCAAAACTATATCCCTATGAAACCAAGGTCATTATATTTAAAATATTTAGAATCCATCCAGGAGATCGATACAAAATTGACAATGATTTTACAAAAGAAAACGACATTTATCTTATTTATGATGAAAACGATGCATTGATAAGGCAATGGCTTAAACACTCTCTGCTAAAAAGACTCGAGAAAAGAAAATGCACAGTCTTCAACCCATTAGAGCATTTGAATGGAACACTAGCCAGACAATCGTTGAGAATCTAGATAAAGCAAAACGAGTTTTTGTTATACTCTCAAAAAAAATATATTTCTCAATGAATGGAGAATGTACGAATGATACAACGCAGAAGGCGAGCAAAACGGGCAGGAGGACGTAAAAGGAAAAGTATTGTACATTATCTTCAGCTCTGACGTTAACGAGAAATTAAAAGATAATCCATTGAAGGAAAGACTAACTGGGAAGAGAGTTCTGAAGCGGAGTGAGAGGTTATTTTGGTCCAAACTATTCTATGAACTACCTCAACCGCCTATAAGACAGACCAATGTTCCACCAGAAACCAGCAACCAACAGCGTGTTGAACGGGATACAATTATGACTGACCTTTGTAACTAAGTAGGTATTCGTACGTTTTAAATTCAACTGAATCTAGAGACTGCCAGGAACATGTTATAATTTGTACTATTGGATATTCAAGAGACAGGAACGGACATGTTACATTTTGTACTATTGGATATCCTAGAGACCGCCACCGACATGTTACATTTTGTACTATTAGATATTCTAGAGACCGCCACGGACATGTTACATTTTGTACTACTGGATATCCTAGAGACCGCCACGGATATGTTACATTTTGTACTATTAGATATTCTAGAGACCGCCACGGACATGTTACATTTTGTACTACTGGATATCCTAGAGACCGCCACGGATATGTTACATTTTGAACCATTGGATATTAGTAGTAGACGGGGGTGACTGAGCTACAAAGGGGGCGATTGAGCTACGTACGGGAGTTTAACATGGAGGGGGGCAGTCTGGCTACGTACGGGAGTTTAACATGGAGGGGGGCAGTCTGGCTACGTACGGGAGTTTAACATGGAGGGGGGCACTCTGGGTACGTACGGGAGTTTAACATGGAGGTACCGTAATATAGTAACGAAGACAACGTCTACTACCATCAAAAAGGGGTGGAGGGTGGGGAGGTGTTTTTGATAGTAGTAGACGTTGTCTTCGTTACTACATTACGGGGGGGAGGGAGGGAGGGAAATAGAATTAATCTTTCTTGAAAAAGGGTGGTCCTGATAAGGACCGTTGGTTTTTTTTTGGTGGAAGATTTTAGAGGTGGGAGCATCTCCCTGGCTTTGCCCTGCATGCAGGGCAGCTCCCCCTCCATGTTTCTTCTTTTACCTTCTTGTTAAAGGTTAAAAAGAAGGGCGGATGGTTCGCTTCAAACTCACACTCTTCTTGAAGCATGGGGTGGGGTCTAATTGAAATATTTCTCTCCCTCTTTTCTTCTTCTTTACTAATTATATCTTGGATGACTTGTAGTACATCCAAGATTTTTTTTACGTCACGTAGTGTTCTCAAGCTAGTCATTTTTTAGGGTAGCTTAACCGGTAAAGACGTGGTTTTAATATACTAAAAGAGCAGACGTGAAGGAAAACATCCCTTTCACCTAAAAAACAAAAAAAACATCACCCCACTACCCTGCGTCTGACGTCATTCGTTCTACGTCATTCTTGGCTTCGCGGAGTTTACACTCCATGAACCCTGACTCTAAAAAGCGCGGACCTAAAAGAAACTACTTTTGATAAAAAATCAAATTCCTACACACCATACCATTCCTATGATAAGCGCGAACGTAATGGAAAACATTCCCTTTTTTTTCCAAAAAAAACCACACCACACTATCTACATTTTTTATATATCAATCACACACCACACAAATCATATAGGGGAGAAGGGTTTTTTTGTTTGAGGGGTAGACTATCAGAAAAAAATTAATATATATATATATATATATATATAACACACTTATAGATATTATTTTTGGCAATATTTGAGATTAGTAATCTTTTTCTAGAGATTGGGTGGCCCTAAGAAGGGCCGTTGGGTTTAAGAAGTTATGTTTTTAAATTCTTTAGGTGGATGTAGCCGTGGCAGCTCCAGCAGGTCGGCCACGTTTAGCGATAGTTGGTCTTACCGCTTTCAGACAGGCAGGTCTCTTTCGGGTGAAAGAGAAAGCAAATTCCTCACAGTCAATCTTGCATTGGACTTCACCGTCAAATAGTTTGCTGGACTGCTGCTGAAGAAGTTGTTGCTGCTGCTGTTGCTGTTGTTGTCTTTGTTGCTGCTGCTGATGTAGACGTTGTCCTGCTTCCCATTCTGTTCTTTCTCTAAGTATTTCTTCTCTCAGGACCTCTTCTACTAGATCATGAGCCATTTGAATGAACGTCATGGTCTTTCTCTCTGGGTTGGTCTCCATCAAATGATTCTTCACCCTCATTATGTTCACCATAGCTTCATTCAGCTTTGTAATCTTGGTGGCAGCCATCTTCTTCTTCTTTTTCTTCTTGGAACTGTTGAGATCTTGACGAGTCAACGAGAATGACTACACTGGCCAGTGAACCGACTTATATGCTTAACGCGCGGACGCGATGGAAAACATGGTAAGGTTTTTTTTCAGATCGACAGGGAGATCATAGATAGAGTTTTTTTTAGATCGATAGAAAGAGAGAGAAAAGAACATATTCATTATTTTTTTTTTCAAATTTCAATAAAAAACAACAAAACACCATTTTTTTTCAAACAATTCACAAAAATTATATTTATTCAACAAGAACTATTCTAACAATAAAAAAGTAACCATGTAACAATTAAAATTTTCAAACAGGAACATATTTACAAGGTTGACAACGTTGGGAAAGTAAAGTAAATGTGAAACTTTCTACATGGACATCATCATTTTGATGTACATTACGATGGTGAGCTAAAGACAAGAGATAACCATAACGTTCACAAAACCATCGTTGTACTTTAGCATCGTTTCTAACATAGTCACTATCAAAATAAGTGAGTAAATGTTCTAAGGAATATCCAAGACTGCGTTGATGAAGATAATGAACACAATATTGTCCACACACCATGGAATCTGACCCTTGTAGTCTCACATTATTGAATCGAGTTGAGATAGCATTTCTTCTCATAAACTCAATAATGTCTTTTTCCAAAGGAGGTAATCCATAAGAATCAAAATATTCCACACAGTGATCGTTGGGAAAGTACACGGCAATCCAATGGGTTCCTGGTAGATGACTGTCGTCAGTATTGATGACATAAGCATGAACGTTTTTTGGCTTACGATGAGGTAGTTCATCTTTAGCACATACCACAGGATTCCAAGAAGAAGTATAGGAACTACGATTCAATAAGTAATGAAGTTCCCTGGTATCCATTTTTTTTTGTCCTTCAACAACAGAAATATTGAGTCAGCAATGCACACCTGACTTTATGCTGGAATTGTTCTGTCTTGTAATTCCAGGAATATTCACTTCGGATAGGTTCTTCACTCTGTTCAATGAGTCTTTCGATTCGTTTGATCTCCCGAGGAATGAGTGGAGGAGAAGAATAATTCTGCAAGACTTTATACCACTGTGTCAACACGTGTTTATCTGAGATGTTTAACCAGGCATTTTCCAAAAATTCATCCAAGTGTTCTTCGCCTGTCAACATCATACATTTGTCGTGTTGTATCTGACTGGGATGATCGGTTTGACATCCATAACATTGTTCTTTAATCAGACTGTTAATGATTGGACTCAATTCCTGAGCATAACAGTCCACTAACTTTTGTTCTTGTTCTGGCCATCGAGAAGGAAAAAATCCAACAAACTCAGTAACAACAGTATTAGTCTCTTCTTTTTTAGGTTCTGAACGAATGACTTCGTCATTATCATCCTCCTTTGTGGTAGTAGTTGGTGACTGGTGAATCACTTCACAAAATCCCTCATCTATCTCCATAGGTTCTTTTTCTTCGTGCTGCATCTTTTCTTCTAATAGTCTAGAATGACTTCTCTCAAACTGTTGATCTCTAGAGTGTTATCAAATTCTGCAAACAAGACGACGTTCACTGTCTCGGCTAGAGGAGCTGTAAACTGAAGTTCCACACGAAGGGGGCCTGATTTTATAGGGTGGAAATGTCCTTCATCGCTACCTTGGTCCGGAGTGAAATCAAATCCGCACAAGGCATACCCTCCTGCAAAATCCTCGTACGTAATGCCGTGGCTACTGTCGCGGCCTAACTGTCCTGTGGCTTCAAACAGGGTCAAGTAAGATCGTAAGTAATTTTTTGCGTTGACGCTAAAGTCAGGTTCAAAAGGTCTGGTACACAAGGTCTTGCCATCTCGACTGACTTCTATCTTGGAGACGTTGAAGTGATGAAACTGGAACGGATTCTGATCGTGGACTCCGTTGAATGCTGAATTTCTGACCATACCAATGAATAAACGTTTTGGGAGCTGTCCCTGGAAGATGTGATCTTTGACTATGGATCGGAGTCCAGCGGCCACAGTAAAGGTTTTCACTTCCACACGTCTAAGAGGATACTTAGCAGTGGTTCTGCTCAAGGATTGACTGATGTCGTTAGCTACTTTGGGTAAGATTTCCACACGTCGCACGTAAAGTTTGGCTTCTTGGATGATGGTTTTCCACTCGTTAGCATTAGCCATCAAATGGAAAGTGGTACTACTGCGATTCAGTCTCAGGCGTACATCGACTCCATTGAGTAAATACTTGTCTTGCAACCACATGTCCAAATGTAAACGATCCATCAATTCTAAACTTCGTCTGATTTTCTTTCGACGGTCGTTAAATCCCACATTGTGCGGCTCTGCTGGAGTTATTCTTGCATTAGCAAAATCAGCACCCTCAATCCTCGCCGGTACTGACACCTCTGTGTCGTTGAAGGTATTCTCTCCTGCGGTGTCAGGTTTCCAGACCACTGAAGCATCCAGATGAGTGTTCTTGGCATCTTTTCCGTACGACAAGAGATTTTCCAAGTAAGCACGGTAAGGGTAAGCATCCAAACTGCTGCTGACCAGTTTGTTATTCAAGTACAAATCTATTCCACTGAACAAGGAATGCATGAAATTATTGACGGGAGCGACTCTGGAATTGTCATCAGGAAGGCTGTTGTCCGTTTTCTTTACTTGAAGTTTCAGGTACAAGTAGCTGTTATTCAGATCGATGTAATCTTCGGTTTGTCCTTTGATTTCAAATTCGATAGGAGCTGAATCCGACAAAGACGATACAGGATGAAATTCTACCCATTGGGATTCTTGCATCGTCATCATGGTGGGACGCATAGAAAACAGTTCCAGTTCTGACTTGGTACATTCGCAAGAATCTCGGTGCATCATTTTCACAGTTTTTTTAATAATCAAACACGTCTAATTCTCTACCAGTTCTTCTTCTTTTCCTATTCTTTCTGGAAGTACTACCGTGTTTTCTTTTATGAACTTTGAAAGGATTTCGAGCTCGTCGTCGTCTCTTTCTACCTTGTCCTTGCTGCTGTGAAGTAATGTCAGAACCTGAAGCGTGAAGCGTATTTATAGGATTTTCTCGGAGACCTAAAAGATCTTTACCAGTGGTCATCAACACATTTTTGCCTGCTCTCATAAAGGCTTCTTTTGGATTTTGTTTGTCGATGAGGACATTTTGCAAAAATTCTTTTCCTTGTGTCAAAGCAGCATCTTTTAAGGCATGAAATCCTCGAGTTACCATCGGTTTCAAAATAGGAGCTACCGTCCGAAAGGCTGATTTTAACATATCTTCTAAACCATGTCCTCGTTGTCGAGCCACTCCTTGGTACACTGGATACAATTATTTTTGGGGTTACAAGACCGTTAGAGAACTTTTTTTCTAAAATGTAGTTTCACCGTGACTTTTCCTTTGTCAATGAATGGCACATCTTGTCCCAAATCTCCTTTTATACTAATCTGGACAGTGTCAAAATACGATTTACTAACTGGATAATAATGAGGGTGTACAAATTCACGGTGAATGTGAAATGTGTTTCCACCTTCTTCGTACGCCCCAGCAGAAGTATCCACTTTGAAAGGAATGACTCTCAGTAAGGGAGCCGAGGTGTGACCCACCTTTCTGTACTCTACCACATCGGAGTACACATACATTAAATTTAATCCAATGTTCATTTCCATGGGGTGGCGAAAAGCATCTACAGATTCGATGCTGGTGGCGACTGATAGATAACTGTAGTCTTTATTACCACCTAAAATAGCATACAATCCAGGAGAAAATTCAATGCTCATAAATCTTCTCTCCTGCTCGGGGATGCCTTTTTCTTTAGCTTCTTTGTCTTCCATGATGTCACCCGATTTTTCATCTATCATAGAAAATTCCATGTAGAAACGGCGTGCCACATCATTGTAATTGATGCGTACCATTTTTTTGGCCTCACTTAAGGCTTTGCCAAATTGACGCTCAAAGGTGGACTCAATAGTGTCCATCAAATGTCGAGAATTAAAATAATACCCCGTAGGAATTCTCAGGGAATACACTCCATAAACCCCTTTGGCTCCTATCCCTCCATCCCATTTTTTGAAATGTCCCCGCATGTTATTTTTATTTGTTGGGTCTATTGCCCAGATTTTAGGATCATTTTTTTCCAAGGAATCTTGTAGTTTTTTGTTCTTAATTTCCACGTGTATCTGGTTTTGACTTTTATTGATGTTCATGATTTGCGTAAGATGAATGATTTCTACCAAACCTACTTCCCAATGAGCATCGTGATCCAATTGGAGGGATTGAGGTAATTTGGTGGTAAAACAACATAAGGTGTTGTTGGGAAACACATCCATGGAACTGTCACTAGGTAACGTTAAATAAAATTGGTCATTCATAGTTCCAAATTGGTGGTTCTGGTGTCCGAGGAGTCACTCAAGTGGTGGACAGAAGAAGGATGTTCAAAAGGTTCCAAAAGAGGACTGGTAGTATTTTGGTGGTAACTGGACGAAGAAGAAGGTGAACTAGCGTAGTTGTTGTGGTGACTGTTGTCGGTCGTTGACGTAAATTTCAAAGAGGGATTAGGTAAAAGATAACCGATGCAACTGCTCAGTAGAATAGTCCACAATTGTTTGTCTCCTTGTTGCAAACTCAAATTCGCAATCGCTGCTCCGATGACACATTACACTACAAAGATTTGGCAGAAAAAGACGATTTGATTTTTAGGCACACGTTCTCCACACCACACCCAAAGGGGTTGTTTTTGTAATTCTTGAAGAGAAGAACTTTCCGAAGGAGTCGTCTGGGTGGCTACTGTGTTGAATGGCATGTTGTGAGTTTACTTCTTTTTCTTTTTATAGTCGACGACTTGAGAAGCTGCAATCCAAGAATCAAAACTAGGGGGATATCCTTTCTTCTATTCGTAGTTTACCCACTTTCCGTGTTCTTTGTTCGAGAATGCTTTCGATGTCGTACAAGGTATCTTCTTTTTTAGTCACTCGTTGTAACTCAGGCAAGTAAAATGTTCCTTTGAGTACTTCACCGTTCATGTCTTCCAATTTATAGACGGGAGGATCACGTCCACGGACGGAGGTAGTAACACGAAACAATTCAGTAGTCCAGTTAGGTAAATAACCTTTGTCAAAAGTACGTTTGGTTTTTCCGATGCGAACCCAATCTCCCGTCTTTAACTCCAACAAGGTTTTTCTTCTACTTTTTTTTTTGGTCTGCTGGGGTGAACCAAATAATTTATCAAACACGGCCACTTCGTTTTCAGGGCTGACCTCTTCGGGGGTACATCCAATACTACGATGGTACGATTGATTGTACGCTTTGACCAAACGAGGTAACACGTCGATGTACTTGAGAGTATGTTGATGTGTAAAATATTTCCACATGCGTTCTTTCAAAGTTCTTTGAAAACGTTCCACGATACTGGCTTTGGTTTTAGGATTTTCGGTCGTAAAAAAATGAATGTGTCTTTGTTTCAATTCTTTTTGAAAAGCTTGGTTTAGAAATTCGGTGCCTTTGTCCGTTTGCCATCGTAAAGGTTGGCGTCCACTTTGTTTCAAGACCAATTTTAAGGCCCGTACCAATTCGGTACTGCTTTTAGAAGTCAAAGGGACGACCCAAGCAAATTTGGAAAACACGTCGATGACACAAAACAAATATTTGTAACCACGATTGTAAGTAGCTAAATGAGAGACATCGGCTAAATCAGCTTGCCATTGATGATCGATCCCTTCCACTTGAGTGGTACTTCTAGAAAATTTACGTCGAATGGGTTTGTGTAACGTGTACGTCGATTGTTCTTGTAACCATCGTCGTACTTCAGGTAAACGTACACTTTTCAATTGACTTTTAGCAGCTCGATATAATTTTTGAACTCCTCCGTAACCAGCAGCATCGCCAGGATTGTAATAAATGGCGGCTAACAGTTTCTCCATGATGATGATTTTCCTCAAGAATAAGTTAACCAAGTCCCAATACTCTTTTCTTCGTGAGGTATCTTTTTGGATTGTTGTTTACGTGTCCGACGTGCTACTGGGGTAAAGGAGGGAGTTTGATCAGGGGTCATCGGTTCTGTTTTGACTTCTTTCTTCACTTCTTTCTTTTTCTCTTCTGAGGGTAAAGGGGTAGACCTTTTCTTTTTTATCCAATCCGGGGTGGCTAACTTTTTTATTTTTTTAAGAGGTGGAGTTAGTAAAAACTCTTCTTCTTCTTCTTCTTCTTCTTCTTCTTCTTCTTCTTCTTCTTCTTCTTTGATAGTCACTTTAGGTTCGCTTTTCATCAGGGCCTTAAAATCTCTCAGAGTGGGTGGAGTTGTTTTGTCGACTGCTTTTTGACGAAAGAGTTGTAGACGTTGTAAAAGTTGACCGTACCGTTGGGTTTTTTCTGTTTCGGACAAATCGTTTCGTTCCATCAGTGATTGTATTTCTTGTTGTAACTGAGACATTTCGTTGAGATTAGGATTGGGTGGTAAATGAGGTATCCGTTGTTCGTTCCAACGATGAAATTCCATCTATCGTTTGTAAGGTACTAAAGTCAGTTTTCGTCCTTCCATTTCATCCAAAGGTACCAAAAAGGTGTGGTCATTTCAGAGAAGGGTGGTCCTTTTTATCTTCTTTTTTTTATCGCATGACTCCTCCTAAAAGTGGTCCAGCAATTGTTCCTAACAAAGGAGCGGCTATTTTTAACAACGGTCCTATCAACATAGGTAGAAATCCTCCTCGGTGTACCAACATTTTTTTCTTTTGTTGAAGAGGTATTTTCTTTTTCACCATTTGACGAAGAACATTCCGATGTTTCCCTAATTTTTGTTTCTGTATCTTAGACAAAGGTACCGTTCCTTTCAACACGTTCAAACAACATTCACACACGGTATCAATGATTTCTTTAGGAGCTGTTTGAATGAGTTGATTTCGCATGGGCGGTTTGGATTTGTTCAGGACAGACAAGACATCCCAATGTTTTGCCAGACGAGGGGGAAGTCGTCCTTTTTTGGTTTTCTTCTTTTTTTGGTGGTGATGGTGGTGTGCATGTTTGGGAGCCATCTTTTTTAGTCGGTAGAAAACAAGTCTGAAGTCTTTTAGCAGGGTACCCTTCTATTTTATACTGGAACACGTCTCCACTGATTGTCAGTACGACGTACCAACTTCACGACAGGTCTGACTCGACGTTGAGGTGTTTTCAAGGGACTAAAGCGTCTCAATTCTTCTTTGGATAAATCCACTAAACTTTGTAAGATGCCAGTTCTTTCTTGGACTTTGGTTTTAGGGGATGGTACTTTGTGGGTGGCTGCTGCCATGGCTAAATCAGCCGATGTCGACGGTCCCGACGGGGTCACTTTCGAAATTGGTTTCCATTTTTGCATCAAATTAGGAAACACGGATCTTAAGTCTGGTTTGACAGGCATCATGGTAAAAGAGGGTGGTGAAGAAGACAAAGAGGAAGAGGTGGACGCCAAGGGAGACCTCGCCATCATCATGGGGGACTGTGATGATGATGATGGTAGTAAGGGTGGTGTTTTGCGGGTGTACGTTTGCGTCCTGGCTGCAGTACCTCTTTTACGTCGGGTGGTAGTGGTGGTAGTAGGTGTGGTTTTCTTCTTCTTCTTCTGGGCACGACTTTTCTTTTTCTTTGGGCTGGTTTTCTTCTTCTTCTTTGGACTTTTTTTCTTCTTCTTCTTAGGTGATTTGGGTTTTTTGGCTTTGGTTTTGGTATCATTAGGATCCCATTTCAAAAGGGAACGAATCATGACTCCTCCTAAAGAACCACTTCCACCAGGAGTTAAAATGATTTGTTTTTTAGTCCGTGAATCGATTCTATGATCAGCCAGTTGTGACAATGCTCCTTTATGTTTTTGAAAAAAACGTTGAGTTTGATGAGGGATGTGAATGATGCCTTGTAGTAATTGACGTGCCGTCAAAGTAAACCATCGTAACACTTCTTTAAGACTCGCTTCTAACAAATGAGCACGGACTTGTGCATTTTTTTCACGACTGATGCCATACAAGGCACGAATCAATTTTGCCGAAGGATGAGATTGAAAGGAAGTCATCTTCTCTCAAAAAGAGTGTGAGACTGAAATGACGTCGTAGGTTGTTTTTATAGTTTTTTTTTAAAATGAGCTGAAGGGGACGTGTAAATGACAGGACCACCTTCTTGACCCCAAGAGTGAAAGATACTGGCACGAAATCTCAAATAGTCAGGAGTAGTCGGTTTTAAGTCAATGAGTAAATACTCGTGAGGGGTTTGAGTGGCATCGTCGTACGCATAATTCAGCCAAGGAGCTCCTAACTGTTTGGCTAACACTTGTACTTGAGATTTGTCTCTGGGGCTTTTAAACAAGACCACGTAATGAGCATTCAAACTGATGGTTCGATGAGCTTTACTTTGTTGAAATAAATTTTGTGTAATGTAGACAACACTAGCATTACGATGGTGTCCTTTTCGTGTAAACCAAAGTTTAATTTCTTCTTCGTCTTCTCCTAACATGTCATCAAAAATAACTAAATGAGTTTGACTCACGTCAGACACGATTCCATCGTCTTCGTGAGGAATACCATCCACAAAGGAAATGGTTTCTCCTTGACTTTCTTTCAATAACGTGTAAGACGGTTGCCACTCTTTGTAACACCACACGATACGTTGAGGTGGACGATCAAACAAATCAGTTTTGTGTTCGATCAATCGTTTGACAAATTCGGTTTTACCTGAACCACTAGGTCCAGCAATCAACATGTTAAATGGATGGCGCAGATACAAAGCATTCCAACTTTGACGATCTAACTTTTCGTCAATCACTTTCACCACAGAAGAAGAGGCAGACGAGGTAGAAGAAGATGTAGCCATGATTGAGGTAAGAAGATTTTTGAGAAGAAGACAAAAAACCCAAGGCATTTTATACGTTTTCATACACGTTTATTTTTTTAGAAAAAAAAGTAACCAACCAACAACAAATAACATATTTTTTACAAGTCATTCATTTTTTGCAGTAAGAGTGATTAAATAGCAAAGTAAAATCATCAGGTACACAATGAAGGCTCCTACGAAAACCATCAAACTGTCATATAAACACGTCAATGTACAACAATAGTTTCGTGTCCTAGTCATGAAAGACACTGTGCTTTGGGGTGACATTCTTCTGCTCGTCTTTTGTTTTTTTGAATCCTCTGACGGTAGTGGTAAAGAAGGGTGGTGGTGGTGTTCCTCCTCAAGAGGTATTGGAACCACAGCGGTGGTGGTGTCAGGTACTTCTTCTTTTTCTTCTTAAAGGGTTTCCCATGGAGGTTCCCATTTTTTCACTTTTAGAACCTTATGAACAAGTGGCCAAATCTTTGCTGAACTGGGCCACTTCTTGTAACCAATATTGGAAACCAAGGTTTCTCCAGGGTCGTACATCTTTCCAATGGAAAAGGCGTTGGTGTAACTCACTAGCAAAACACACTTCTTGAAATGTTTTATACACAGATAAAGTGTGACGAATGTCTTCTTCACATGGAAGTTCGTCACTAATTTTCATCACCACTCTCAACGCTTTACGTACAATGTTTCTTTCGTGGACTGATAAAATCAAGTTTTTATAGTCTTCTTCTTCTACTAAGTCTGAAGAAGAACACACGGTCATATTGTTTTTTGGAACTCAACAATTGACTCCAAAACAACCACGGATCATTCAAAAGAATCCAAGGCAAACACTTGTTCTCAAAAATAGTCCACAACGAATGTCCTGGAAAACGAATTCCAAGATAAGAAATCACTATGACACATACCACCTAACGTCCAAAATTCAATGGACACAGTTCTTGTATCACTTGTTTATAATCCTCTAAGGTCTGAACACAATCTGTGATTTCCTTCCACGGAATCCGTTTCACAAGTGGCGTGTAGAGTTCAGGCATACCCACTCTTTTATAGTCAGGCTGTGTCAAAACAATACACTTGACACTTAGTGGTGACGGGCTAGATCTTTGGCAAACTGTGGTACTTCTTCTAGCCAAGCATTGAGGCCAACACTTTTCCAGTCACGTACATCTTTCCAATCTTTATTAAGTTCTTGGTACACCCAACTAACAAGACACACTTCTTCAAACGTGTCAAGGCAAGATAAATTTGTTATAATGTCTTCTTCCCCACTTGGAATGTTCATGACCACTTTCAACACTTTGAGTATAATTTCTCTTTCATGTACCGATAAAGCATGAAGGCTCATGTTTGACTTCCTTCCACAGAATCCGTTTCACGAGTAAAGTGATTTGAGACGTGCCGCCTCCTCTTTATAGGGGTCGATGGCTAAGGTTGGTATCTTGGGTGGCATGTTTTTATAGCCAGGCTCCCAAGGTTGGTACCTTTTGAGAAAGTCTCCGTGAACGTAGCTATTGCAATGTAAGTTTGCCAGAATCAGTCTTCTACGAGTTTGGAAGATAGCATAGTTCATAGCTCGAGAAATGACTTTGAGTTTACGTTTCACTTGTAATTTCACAAACTCTCGGTAAATCTTTTCGCGCACATTCAAAGGCATGCTACTAATGTACTTGGGTAAAGTTTCCAATTTGGAAAGAAATACTTCTCTTTTGAATTCTTCACGATACTGGTGATAGTCGTTGTTCAGAATCAATTTTCTGATGCGCCGAAAGTAGCCATAGCCTTGAAATCGAGGAATCACTTGAAGTTTACGTTTCACTTGAATCTGAACCAACTCATCGTAAATCCGTTTTTGCAACTTTGAAGGTAAGTCACGAATGCGATCTTGTAGAGTAGGTTTCTTGGTGACAAAATACTCACACACTAACCAAACGGAATCGGTAAGTAAAGGATATCTATGTAATCCAACACCAATTTCAGTGATTATTCTATCTAATTTCAAAACACAAAAAGGTTATTTGTCTTCAGGAGACAGTTCTTCTAACAGTTTTTTGAATTCGTCTATGTTAGTCACATTTTTTTCCTTCACTTCCTCCCATGGAATTCTATATTCCACTGCTACATTGTAGGTAGCCCCCACCAATTTCTTAAATTGGTGATGTAAATTTTCATCAATGTCTGACCATTTGAATATCTTCTTAGCAATCAAATGTCTTATTACCTTCAAAATCCATTGGTTACAACAAGTCTGTCTAAAAGGATGTAACTCTTTTTTACGTTTCAGTTGAATGTGAACAAATTCTTGGTAAATCCGTTCTCGTAGCTCCAAAGGTAATCCACGAATACGATCTTCTAAAGTAGGAATATACTGAAAAATACGATCTTGCAACTCTAAAGGTAAACCACAAATAAGTTCATCTAAAGAATAAGTATTACTTCTTCTTTTGTTGGACATCTGGCTCATCGTACCCGTACTGTTCTAAAGCCACTAAAGGTAAGAAGTGACAGTGCGGAGACCATCTGGCATGTTCAATGTAAGCTGAGTCGGTAGGCTCCCAATTGTGAAGTTTCACACCGCAACTGAAACATTGAACTTTATCTCCTTCTCCCGTGTATTTAAATCCAGATCTAGCTAAACCTTCCGGTTTAGGTCCTTCTAGAAATTGTGGCCACTTGTCTTTGAATGACTCGAGACGACTTTCATACTTGGCATAACCAAGTAAACTCACAGGTATTCTGATATGCGAATAGGGACCCACATTCACCTTGTTGTCATTAACGTCAATACCAGTTCCTTTAGTATTTCCAGTAAAACATAAAGGGCGTACTGCCTCTTTAGAGGGTGGTCGATGAGTGGTGAGACTTCCAGAGGGTCCTGAATCCAAGATGTTACAACGTAAGGAATCCGTTTGAACGTGTGAATCGGGAATACCAAACCGTACAGAATCCGTTTCATCGCATGGTACTGAATCACACTCCAAGTCGTGACTCATCTTTTTGCTTGCTTCTTGGTTAACGTTGAAAGTCAGAATGAAGGGTTAGGCTTGGAAGGGGTTCCTTTTTTATACCTGTCGACTGTACCATCCGAAAAGTATTGTAATGTGATCCGTGGAAACGCTAAAGAAAGGTAAGCACAGTTTGGTGACCATCTGGTATGTTCCAGGAGAGCGGATTTCTTACAATCCATACGAATAGTGGCACCACAACTAAAACACTGAACTTGTGTTCCTTGTCCAAAGTAAACAAAACCTGCTCTGGCTAAAGCGTAGGAAGTAGGTAATCCATTGTTCCTACGTTT
This sequence comes from Margaritifera margaritifera, assembly GCA_029931535.1. Classification (NCBI taxonomy): domain Eukaryota; kingdom Metazoa; phylum Mollusca; class Bivalvia; order Unionida; family Margaritiferidae; genus Margaritifera; species Margaritifera margaritifera. Next base: position 3,706,998 of record JAQPZY010001520.1, on the reverse strand, counting down.
TTTTGTACTCCATCGATGAGGACAATAACAATAGTCAGGCATGTGTTTAGGCCAATTTTTGAACGTTTTCAAGCGACTGTCACACTCACCATAGTCAGGCAAAACCCATGTTGTTGTTGAAGTCATCTTTTCTGTTTTTTCAAGAGGAGGGTTTCCTTTTTTTATACTTCTCCAAATCGGCGTGTCCGTAAGGTAAAGTGGTGTGATCTGGAAGTCTCACTCTTTTTTGGTACACGATACGATACACTTTTTGAACAGGTCGAGTCACGATTTTATGATTTGGTAGGCGAACAATCTTGTGAGGTTCTAACGTGGCTACTTGAAAATCTTTCACTTGTCCAGACAACAGAGCATTTTTTAAAACCTCAAAGTTCACGACTTGGTTAGTTCGATAGTTCAGAGTCAATCCTTTGACTTTACAGGAGGTGTGAAGTTGACCTTGAGGGTCTCGGTATCGGTACCCATAATTTTTAGGGACACCGCTAGCAAAACTCAGGATGGTATCTTGAGGGTGCTCGTCTGTCCAGGCTCCTAAACGATCTCCTTGAATGGTAGGGTGGGTGCAACCGGGGCGATGAATGTAAATGCAACTGCCAGTATCAAAATACAGAACACGATCTCCCAAGACTTCTAATGCTTCGTCATACAATTTCAAACGAGCATGAGCAGTCACGTAGGCGGCAATGACTACGTTACTAAACTTGTCAGGTTTAACAAACTTGGGTTCATCTTCAAAATTAACAATGATCAAATCCTCACGGACGATTTCGAATTGCTTGACTAGAATACTTTTGTCGTCCACCAGTTTAAAGTAACGATAAGGATCGTCCACGTATTCCGTTTTGGGTAAGATCGTACGTTGAGCCATTTTTCCCCACAAACAATTCAACATCACTTTAGCAAACGATCTTTTTCCTTCATTTTTTTCTACCTCTTCTAAACTGATGCCTTCTATGTCACGGTATTCTTCTTTGAATCGGACTTTGTCTTCGGGAGTTTGACACCACGAAGGATAACCACTAGCTTCTTGTTTCAGTTTGAGAAATTGGTTCACGTACCCCGAAAAAATGCCTGGATGATTAGTAGCGTCGTCCTTTTGGTATTGGGTTATAGTTGGAAAGTGCCAAATTTCATACACGTTCAATAAACGGTATCCACGATCCAATGCCCGAAACAATTCGGCACTGACCCACGTTCCTATCATTGACCGTTCTTCCTCCGTGTGGTGACAGGGATGATCTTGGTTACACATTTCGGCACACGTCCGACATAAAGGAAACATCAATTTTCCTTGACAATGGTAAGGTAAGATGGGATGAAACAAGTTTGTGGGAGGTAAAACTTTACATTTGATCAATCCTTCGTATTGACGAATGTGTTCCACGTCGATGTGCTCTGTTAAAATTTCAGGGTGTCCGGTAGGAAAACGAGCATATTTACACACCCAAGGATACAAAGAACACACGTCGATGTATTTGATTTCTTCTCCTTGGGATTCATTCAGGTCGTACAACAAACGAGTGGCATTGGTTCGTCCTCCAAATAAACTGTGACGTGGATCTAAAGGTTCGATGTCGGCTGCGTCGTAACTTTGAGTGATGGCTTTAAATTCAGGATCGATTTTCAAACGTCGATCGTACTCGTGTTCCCACATTTCTACCACTTCGTAACCTTGACTTTCTAACTGAAGTCGTCGTTGACAAGTCTGTTCATATAATTGATCCATGGTAGAATCTGAATAAGGGCTTTTCATGTCTCGGACAGGATAACAAGTAGGGCATCCGTGAAACAAACATCCCTGAAACTCGTACACAATGTGCGGGTTTTCTAAATCCCAACCATCCACAGAATAACCTCCAATCTTTTTTTCTCCTCCTCCGTTTCTAGCATGTTGTATCCATTTGTCTTCTTTTTGACATAAGTAATGAAGCCAACGTAAAGCTTTGACCGAATATTGACGACTAGCAAAAACCCCCGTGTTGGAGTCGATGATGGCCAGTTGGTTTTCGGGCATGAAATTTTGTCTGTAGACTAAGGAACAGGCTTTAGGTAAGGTGGCTGCATCTTTCAAAGGATCGACCTCTGCACTATCGAGAAATAACTCTCTAAATTTTCCACAACAACGCCTTAAAATATCTACATCCGATCGACAATATTTGAGCATCTCTTCTTGAAAGTCAAATGGATCGTTCTGGTGAACACGGTACCAAGCGTGAAAAGCTTCTCGCTGTTCGGGTCGCATTCCATCGGGGTCGTAATCATGAAGGTCAGGTAAATGAGGTAGGACGGCCTGTTGATTAACTTCCGTGTTAAAGAAGTGAGGAAAGTAACCTTTGGCCATTTCTGTCATGCCGAACCTTTTTGGCATACGACTCAAAGGCATGGCCAAAAAACTCATCGAATCTTTGAATTGAACTTCTCCTACTTTCATGTAGATGAGCTTTTTTCCATTCATGGTGACTTCAGGACGTTCGGTTCCATGGTTCAAATAATAATTAAGTAAAAACTGTCCATCGTATCCCGAAAAATTGTGAGCTATGACGGTCGCATACCGATGACAATCTCCGTAACGATGAATGTCTTCTTCGCTCCAACTGTCGTGGGTGGTAGGGTCTAAAACCCATTCAGCAAACTCCGACAAAGTATTCACTCCACGAAAGATTTTTTCACGTCCTCCTGGAATCCTACTACAATGAGGACAGTGAAAATGAATCGATTCTTGAATGCACTGATCACAAGCCCTATGGGCTACACAAAAATTAGGAATGTGAGTGCCTGTTTCTTGCATACATTCAAAATCAAAAAAGATGAAATCTACTTGTTTCTTGTTCTTGTTCTTCTTTATTTCTTTCTTCTCTATCTTGTCATGCTTTTGAATAAAATATCGATGATCAAAATCGACGATCTGATGACAAATAGAACATTTTTTCTTGCCAGGACAAACGTGTCTCTTTGGGTCGTTGGAACGAATCAGCTGTCCACACGTAGAACACGATTGTAATAACTCACAAGCACATTTTTGTTGTTGTCCTTGCGATGTTGTTGGTAACAAGTAGGACTGACAAAACGGCGTCGACAGGTTTCACAATAAATGTGATGTTGTTGTGGATCAGGAAGGCATGGTGGGTCGGCTAAACAGCCCCGACATCTTGCTCCACAAGTAATGTGTTTCTCCCGACTATTACAGCCTTTGTTACATTTCTCACAGAAGTAAGAGTATCCCAAAAATCCAGTAATACTGGTAATGGTATCAAAATGTTCTTGATGGTGATAAAGATGAATGTATTTTCCTTCAGGAAAATTAGGGCCTCGAAACAATAGAGCTCCGCGCACTTCTTGAGGGTGAACTTTTAACGTATAATGAGGAGCCAAAACATCTTGAAGTTGCTGTAATTGAGAAATGCCACACGCCGTCTCTTTAGGGATCCCCGCTTGTTTTAACAAGAGTTCTGCTTCTTTTCGTTGTTGGGGTCTTTGCGATGTTCGAATATTATTCCAGGCTTTTTTCCATTCTTTGCTCTCATTCTTGTTAGCAAAGGTACGACCCACCACGATAGCTCGGGCTAAACACATTGAATCTTCTGCATTGTTAATTTGGACGACACTGCGTTTGGTAGTAAGAAGATCGTCCACCAATAACGGTTTTCTTTTTCGACCACTTCCTCGAGGTGGAGAAACATGGGTCATGTAAAGGGTCGCCTTTCCATCGGTGATGGTAAATTTGTCATTGGATTGTTGTACATGTTCTATTTTAGACATGACTTTGTCTGGCGTTAATTCTGCCGGGGTACTAAATTCAATCCAAACAGGACTCTTCAATTGGTCATGATGAATGGCTAGTCTCAATCGATCCTCTTCTTTGGCTCCACATTGCCGTTTCAAGTTCTGTAAGACAGATTCCCACAAATTGGTAACTTGAGACTTGAAGTCTTTGAAGTGTACTGTGTGAGTATAAGCCGTGGTCCTAAATTTTCGAGAAGTGATTTTTTGTGTCTCTCGAATCCGATAGTAATTTTCAGGAGCCACGGTAGCGGTAGTAGTAGTAGGACTTTCTTGGTCAGGGGTTCTGGTGTTGGCAGTAGTAGTGACTTTGGTTTTGGTTTTGGGTGGTAGTGATGGTTTGGAAGTTTGGGTTTCAGGTTGTTGTTCACTCATTTCGTCTTCAAAGTCACTGGCATGGACTTGAGCTAGTAATTCCTCTAAGGGTGTTTCAGGAGGCACGGAATACCTTCGTCGCCGTGGCTTCTTGGTTTGTTCTTGTTCTGGTTCTGATTTATCATGGTTTGGGCGTGATCTTTTCATCTTCAACTCTGATTTGAAACTGATTGAGTTTTCACCCAGGTACCTTTATATAGAGAGAGAAGAGTATATAAAGAGAGAGCTTCTTACCTTCAGAATCAGTCTTTGGTGATTGAACTTTCAAACTGTCAAGATGGAAGAGTCAAAAAGACAGATTGCTTTTTTGGTGAGAGATTTACAGACAGTGATTCGAAAGTATACTACGTACAGTAAGAGTAAAGACTACTCCTCCTCTGTCACTAGAGATAAAAGTGAAGATACTTGTTACATCTGTCAAGAGAAAGGACATTGGGCTCCAGATTGTCCCAAACGTCAACAGCAAATGAGAGATAAAGGGAAAGATATCTGCTATCATTGTAAAGGACCAGGACATTGGTCTTCGGAATGCCCACAAAAGAAAGAACAAGAACAAGAAGAAGAGGAGAGGGAGGAAGTGGATTCAAAATTAACAAACCTAGAAGAAGAAGAAGAACATATCATCAAGAAAAGTAAGAAGAGAGTAAGAAGAATGGAAGACAGTGAGAATGAAGAAGAAGAAAAAGAAGAAGAAGAAAAAATGGAAGACATGATTCCTGTGACGATTAGGATTCCTATGAAGAAGAAACACAAGAGAGACAGCAGTGAGAAGGAAACTCCAGTGTTTCGATTCAAGCCACACAAGCATTACAGAAAGTGAACTTTGTTTTTTCTTGTGTGATTTTTTTTGGTGTTATATGTTATATTGCTGAATTATTTTTTGTAAAAAAATTGGATGAATACACCAGACTGGAGAGAAAAAAGTAAGTGGTTTTGTGTTATTTTGTTTTTAGAGTAGAAATGCACGCACGCACGCACGCACTCACACTTGTACTATGGTGGGATTATTTTTAAAGTTTTAACTTGATTTTTTGGCAATTTGATTTCTTTTCTAGAAATCTGGGGGGGGGGGGGGCCTTAAAAGGACCGTTGGGTTGTTTTTGTTTTTGGTTTTCAAAACAAAACTTTCAAATTAACTTCAAATGCCGTAGTCCTTTACCACGGCCCAATCCATATCATGTTAATGCTGCTGCTACTGATGGTGTTTTCATTATGGTGGCAGTCACTGGTGGTGGTGATATTGGTGACATGGGTGGTGGTGGTGGTGGTGGCATCTCACTAGCACTGGAAGGTTTAGAAGAATGTTATTTAGCCCGTGATGGTCTTTTCCGTTTAGGTGGTTGATGAGTTAAAGAATACTTATAGAAATTGGTCATCCATTTCAACTCATATAATACCTCTTCTAACAGACTTACAGTTCTTTCTTGAAGACTGATGCTTTCCTTTCCTGTTTCCTTCTTCTCCTCCTCTTGTAACTGCTGTTGCTGCTGCTGCTGCTGTCTGATTTCTTCTTCTTCACTTTGTTTTCTTCTCTCTTCTTCTTCTTTCTGTTGTTGTTGAAGAAGAAGAAACATTTCTTCCTCTTCCCGTTGCTTTTTTACAAAATTTTCCATCTCTTCCATTTGTCTTCTTTTAAAATCATTCACCATTGGAACAGTAGTAGTAGTAGTAGCAGTATTGTCAAACTCTTGATTTAGTAAATCTAAATCAAAGTCTTCCGGCCGAAAGTTCAATAATGCCGCAGCATTCATTATCGTTGCAGGATCACTCCAATACATTGATGTAGTACTTGTCTTTCCAGTCTCCATGAAGGCTGTCGAAAAAAGTAATAAACCCCCCTACGAACGCTACGATACCTTTATACCCGAGATGACGTCACACCTCCGCTCTCCTCCCATTGGAAGAAAACCGAACCGACTTGTAACGCGTGTTTGGATTGGTAGTTGATTTGGATCCATTTCAATCCGATCGTAAGGTATATATACATCCGCTGGTTTCATAAAAGCTTCACCGGTTTTCTCCAAGACGACCACTCCTAAAACAAATCATGTGGGTTAGTGTGGAATCCTCCAACATTGTTTCAGGAATGCTGTTTAATCCAGCATTCCTTATGTATGTAAAAGCTTCATGGGCTAAAACCAAAATTACAGACACAGCTACATGGTATAGACAAACTTATGTGGAGAGACAAGGTTGTCTAAAGAGGGTTTTGCTGTATGGGCCCGAAGTTAGAAGAAGTTTAAGAAGAAAAAGAAAACCCTCTAGGAGATGCTCCTGTTGTTAAAAAACAACAACAATAACAAAAAAACGGTCCTTTTTAGGGCCACCCATTTTTCAAGAAAAGATTAATTATTTTTCAATATTGCCTATATAAGTGTGTGTTTTTTTATATGTTGTGTGTATATTTTTTTTCTTTTTGTCATAGTCTCCCTATGTATGTTTTTATGTGGTGTGTGGGGTTTTTTTGGAAAAAAAGGGGGGATGTTTTCCATCACGTCCGCGCTTCTCGCATATAAAGCGGTGCCTTCCACAGTTGCGCTATTCACACTTCATTGCTGAAGAATGCTTGACATTATTGATAATCTACAGGAAGCCTGGGACTGGATGGTGGAAGTGAAGTATTATAGGGAAAAAATGATGTGGTGGTATCCAGTCAGTTGGAAGTGGGAAATAGATCACTTCACCTACATTAACTTGATTTTGAATTTAATTCAAGAAGTGAAGAAGGAGGAGGAAGTTAAGAAGAGTAACAACTCCTCTTCACCTTGTCGAGTAAGACTTCTTAAAGAAGTTTTGGATTACATCCATAAATTGGATGATCATTTAAAATGTATCATCCTCACTCGACAAGAAGCGGCCCTGCTCCGAGTAGAAACCATTATTAAAAAAATTATGGAACAGGAGGTCGCCAAAATCAAGTTAATGTGGGTGAAGGAGAAAAGAGAAAAACAATTCAATCGTCTGAACTTGAACTGGATGAAAATTCAGAACAAGTTCAGACAATTGAATCATCCCGACTGGATACCTGAGAAGAAGGAGGAGGAGAAGAAGAAGAAGAAAAACAAGTTCCACCTCCCAGGCTTTCTCACTCAATGTTGGGGGAAATAAAAAATCTTATTTCCTCCTCCAACGGTCCTTATCAGGACCACCCTTTTTCAAGAAAGATTAATTCTATTTCCCTCCCTCCCTCCCCCCCCCCCCGTAATGTAGTAACGAAGACAACGTCTACTACTATCAAAAACACCTCCCCACCCTCCACCCCTTTTTGATGGTAGTAGACGTTGTCTTCGTTACTATATTACGGTACCTCCATGTTAAACTCCCGTACGTACCCAGAGTGCCCCCCTCCATGTTAAACTCCCGTACGTAGCCAGACTGCCCCCCTCCATGTTAAACTCCCGTACGTAGCCAGACTGCCCCCCTCCATGTTAAACTCCCGTACGTAGCTCAATCGCCCCCTTTGTAGCTCAGTCACCCCCGTCTACTACTGATATTCTACTGATCGGATAGCATGTAAAGACTGCAAAGTGCGTGCTATTTTTTCAATGGATATGCCATGGTTTCATTACATTATAGAAACCAATAAGGACACGTTTGTTTTCCGTTTATAATCCAAGAATCGAAAGGACTATCAAGGCAGTCAGGGATGAATTTTGTGCCAATTTTTATATCAAGAATGCAATATAATTGAATACAGAGACCAATAAGACCACTTATTCATTCTATGGATAAACCCAGAGTTCACTGAAATGCATAGGTTGTATTATGTGAATATGTTTGTTCTATTATATTTCCAAAACCCAATAGAATTTAGAAACCATCAAGGGCACCTAATATGTCAGCGTGTGTGTGTGGGGGGGGGGGGGGGAATCTTTTATCCTATCAAGCAAACAACGACACACTTCGGGTAAGTGTACATTGAGGTGTTCACATGAACGAGTAACTCTAGCTGTTATAGTCTATGGTAACTATACATCGCTGTGTTCACGTGAACGTGTGACCCTTACCTAATCTCAAAACATTAAGATATTCGAAAGCTAAATCATTAAAAAATCTTAAAAAGTAGCAACAACTTTCCTCAGCAAAACTTATTTGATTTTTCTTTAGGACTCTAAAAAAATCATATTGGCATTAAGAAATATGAAACGTGATTTTACAGTGAAACCAAATATTCTAATTCGTTATACTCAAATAAGTTTGTTGTCTTCCTTGAAAATTAGAAACTAGACTGAAAAAGATGCGACAGCATACAAACAGTCTACTACACCGACAACAAATCCATATACTAAACTATAAATGTATCCACGTGTTTATTAGTCTGTTTCACTCATAACTATTTATCTCTTTATCAGTCCCTATGTATGTATGTATGTGTGTATGTATGTATGTATTTATGTATGTATGTATGTATGCATGTATGTATGTATGTATGTATGTATGTATGTATGTATGTATGTATGTATGTATGTATGTATGTATGTATGTATGTATGTATGTATGTATGTGTATAATTAAGCTTTTTTCCTATCTGGATTACGAAACTCGGCTGAATGAATTCCTCAGAAGCGAAAGTAATTTTGAACCACGTGAAACTAGTGAAAGAATATTCATTACACAGTGTACTTAAGAGTTCAAATACATTATTTAGAGGCGAATATACACGAAATAGTTGTAATATAAATTGACTTTTTAGTTAACGAACAATGACATTCCTTAATAACATGATTGACCTAAAGAAAACAATCACTTATGTTAAGTACTTTAAGGTAACAACCAATGCTTAGGATTTTATCATGCATTAGTATTACAGGGATATGCTCTGCCTCACAAAATCTCTCTGTGTTTGACATATTACCTAAAATTTTCACGATTTGTACTTTATTTATTTATTTATTTATTTATTTACAGAGATTATATAAATATGTTTACATTTATAAATATTTAAAAATTAAATTCCCTGATGTAATATTCTTTGACTTCAAGTGCGAGTTATAATGAAAAAATGCAATGACAGCAAAACATTTATGATGATTGAAAATTGTGTTCATCAATCCAATCATTTTGCTCCTTTTGCATCTGTAATAAAGGTAAGAAAGTTATATTGATATATTCTACAGGTATTAAAAGATCTAGTGATGTTACTTTTGATTGAATATTTTTATCCATTTTTCCAATTTTGAAACGTGGACTTGGGGATGATTTTGATACCATTTGATTTCATGTTGTATATTTATTTTCAAAACAATTTTTAGAGCAAAAATATACCAAGATGTACTGAAGGGATTTGGCGTTCAAATAATACAGTGTAAAGTGACTTTTAGTTATGTTTCACAACAAGAATTAAAGACACAAATTTATCCTTCGGAAATCTCTTCCAGAGTTAACAGAGAGGCATGTAAATAACACAAGGTAATAGATACCCTGCTGTTCATTGATGTTCTTTTGATCCGATGTTCTAAATCAGTGATTAGGGACAAGTACTACCTGTGGTAAGTATGACACACATTGATTCGTTTTGGGTTCCTGACGATCAACCAACGGTGTAAAAGAAAAATCGCCACTATGCTGTTTTTAGTAGTATTTTATAGTGAGTTCGGATGTTTATGATCAATCAGGCTAATTAAAATTGAGCGCTTTGTCTTTACTTATTACGTGTGTACTTTGAATTTGATTCAAACAATTGCACACCTTATGAGTTGCCACGTGGACAACACATACATTGTAAATATTTCTTGGAATCAATTCAGTGAAAACAGGTATTGTACTTTGAGTTGGTAGCATGTTCTAACATCATTTTGTAATATACACTTCATGTAGACATGTTCTAACATCATTTTATAATATACACTTCAAGTAGAACTGTTCTAACATCATTTTGTAATATACACTTCATGTAGACATGTTCTAACATCATTTTATAATATACACTTCATGTAGACATGTTCTAACATCATTTTATAATATACACTTCATGTAGACATGTTCTAACATCATTTTATAATATACACTTCATGTAGACATGTTCTAACATCATTTTGTTTTATACACTTCATATATACATTATAATACCTAGTATGTCTTTTTTTTAAAGTCTGACCTCCAACAAAGGTGTTGATACATTGTGTCGTATATGTGTGCATACCACTGTCGCTATTTCACTCTCTTTCTCTCATTTTTTCTTTCTATCTCTTGCTGGCTCGCTCTCTCAACAAAACAAAATTAAATTTGAAGTTCATTTTATGATTTGTATCATACATCTTTATATTACTCCACGTAAGTTACTTCTTTGTAAGGTTGCCTTGGTTGTCATTAGAAATATGTTGAGTCAGCACTGACAAATAACCATTGTCAAGGGCAAACATAATATTGTAGAAAATATGTTGAGTCAGCACTGACAAATAACCATTGTCAAGGGCAAGCATAATATTGTAGAAAATATGTTACTTGTAAGTAATCAATTTGAAACAATGTTGCTTTTATGTTTTGTTTTGTTTTTAAATAAAATAGTTAATGTCCTATTTCAACATTTTTATGAATCTATCTATCCATCTATCTGTCTATCTTTCTATCTATTTATCTATGGTTGTTTGTCAGTCATTATTTCTGCTCATTAGGTTTTTTGCGCAAGTGAAACTAGTAGTGCTATAATAAGTATGTTGGTTCATTCCTTGTTCTATCTGTCTCTCCTATTTATTTACAAAATTAATAGTTTGTTTATATTTTTGTCTTTCCATCTGTATTTAATCTCTATTCCTTTCTTACGATGGAACACCACTACCTCCCATCCATCAGCCAACCCTTGCAATTTCATTTTTGTTTATCTTTCACGGAATATTTAAAAGATTTTTGATTAAAAAACAATCCTTTAAAAAAAATGTCAGTAGTTATTGGGGATACCCTAGCCACAAATGAGATCATATGGCTTCAATGGGTTATAACATTGCCACGCCATTGAAAAGGATGACCTTACGGCCTCAAGGAGAATTTAACACTAACGTAACATTAGTCCATAGGTTTAGCATTATGGGACTGTGTGGTTTCTCACGTAATTTATATTGATAAAAGGGGTCCATAGGTTTAACATTGTCGGACTGTATGGCCTCAAGGAACAAATTATGGCCTCTAACGGTAGATGTAATGTCTTAAATACACATATTAACCAATACGCCGTTTCGAATGACCAATACTCAGACATCTACTGACCAATACCTACACTTACTAACAAGCACCCCGTTTGGGCTGACCAATACCCAGTCATCTAATAACCAGCACCCACACTTACTAACCAACGAAAAGGGTAGGAATATATACACACGCTATGCACACAAATACACTTATATACACTCAAACAAAACGTAGTATGTAAAAAAAGGGGAGAAATAGAAGTGAAAATCCATATAAACAAAACAAAAATTTCCCCTAAGATCCTTGTTGCTCTATAACTTCTCTACCACCCTTATAATCCCTATACCCCTGGCAGTGAACTGTAAAGTGTAAGGAGAGAAAAGGGTTAGACTAATACACAGACTATACACATAAACATACTTATATACTATCACACACAAGCGTAGGATAATATCACCCCTGAAAAGGGTAGGAATGATGACACATTTAAGTACACAAACATACATGAAAAGAGTAGGAGTGCTAATACATACTTAAACATACTATCACCCCTGAAAAGGGCAGGAGTACTCACACACTACACACAAAGATACTATCATACTGTCACACACGAAAGAAGAGTGGAGTCTGGGTTTATGTTTTAGCTGTTAAAGACAAAGACACACAAGCAAATATTGGCAATGATTGTGTAGTACTTCTGTTTCTGAGAGAACTGGGTGGCCATGTAAAGGGCCGTTAGCCGTTGTCGTGGATCTAGCCTATTACAAATTCCCATGACAATTGCACCTCCCGGGCCTGGCTCGACAGCAGAGGCACATCTTGACACACTTGTCTGTGTTCCATTTGCTGACGAAAAAGAACAGCTTAAACTCCCGCTCCTTGGCCTCTAGTTCCCAGTTTTCCACCTGTGTGACCAGGGATAGTTCTGGCGATTGTTGCCGCACTTCCTGTCTCCGTCTTTCTTCATCCCACTGCCTCCACCTTATTTGCACTTTTTTCCAAATTTCATTAGGAGCGGGGTTTCCCTCTCCGTTTTTGTCGACGCTCCGGACGTGAAGAAAAACATCATTCAGGGTGGAGACGCGGACGTGAAAGAAAACATCTTCTTAGAAAAATTTAAACATCGACAGAGAGAGAGAGAGAGAGAGAGAGAGAGAGAGAAAGGAAAAGAGTATGTGAAAAGATTTTTTCAAAACACCAACCATCACCATTTTTCAACATCAACATTCTTTTAATAAGCCTCGCTAACTCAGTTATGAACAAATCAATAGCGAGGATTAGAACTATTCCCTTCCTCTTCACGTACAACTGACAAATACACAAATAACTGTTAAACATGAACGTATTTACAAGGTTGACAACATTGTGGAGTAAGACTAGCCTTCCAATGATCCAGTACGGTGTCATTTTGCCATCGATGCAAACTACGTTTCTGAGCTAAAGAAAACAGTTAGCCAAAATGATCATAAAACCATATTTCTATTTTGGCATCATTTGTAGAGAAATTACGTTCAAACAAGTCAGTTAATGTTCTAATGGGATCCAAGACTGCGTTGATGTAGGAAATACACACAATATTGTCCACGCACTATAGAATCCCATCCTTGTAATCTCTCATTATTGAATGTAGTGGATACAGCATTTCTTCTCATAACGCCTATTATATCGCTTTCGAGAGGAGGTAATCCATAGGAATCAAAATATTCCACACTGTGCTCGTTGGGAAAGTAAACAGCTACCCATTGGGTCCCTGGGCGATGACTGTCGTCTGTCTTGATGACATAAGCTCAAAAGGCTTTAGTTTTTCGATGAGGCAGTTGATCTTTTGCACACGCCGTTGGATTCCAAGGAGCTGCGTACAAACTGTGTGTCAGAAGGTAATGAAGTTCTCAGTTATGTATCTTCACATGTAATGATAGCTAAGTTCACATTGTACATGTGCTTTAAAAACATCGGTCAAGTAAGTCGATAAACGGGAAGTCTCGGTACTCTGTTGCAAGAGAGCTTCATTGAGTTTCGTCTGCAGTGAAGTCAGTGGAGATAGGGAATTGTCACGTCTTTGTAGCACTTTTTCAAGATATTCTCATCTGGGATGGGTGTCCGAGCTTCTTCTAGATACCCTTCCAACTTTTCTTCGTGACTCCTCATCAAACATTTGTCGTATTGCACCTGACTAGGATAATCGATTCTTTCATCCAAATGGCAAGCAAACCATGAGCTAAAGTGTTGTTCTTGTTCTGTCCATCGTGACACAATGATTGTGTTTTAGTTTACTTCTTCTTCTCCACTTTAAGTTGGAATCTATGACTGCTGCTTTTGATGGATAATCCACGACTTTGTGTCGCATGTTTTGTTTTAGCAGACTATAGTCACCTTTCTCAGACTTCTGATTTCCAGATTATTATCAAATTCTGGATACAAAATCACGTTCACTGTGAGTAGATGTAACACGGGCAGTTTAGATCACACCGAGATAAGTTTTTTTTTTATTTATCCAGTGTTACGTCTAGGGGTTAAAAAATGTAACAAAAGAAAGAACGACTCAAACAAGCTTTCACAATTTCTAAAATATAAATTTAATTTCCTAAAAAAATAATATTTCAAACAAACGAAGTGAAAGAATTAAAAATAACTTACAGTTTAGAAATTCCTAAATAATCCTAAATATCCTATTGAATTTTTATAATCCGGAAATGTCCAAAGATTATCCGAATAAAATCACTAAAGTGCTTATATGCCACAAGAAACACAGTTTTAAATCCAAATGTTATTAATCCCAGGTAAACTCCTGTGAATGTAGATTATTGTTAAGTTCCTTAAAGAATAGTACTTAAATAGAAAATGTACTATGTAGAGAATAGATTTTCACCAGCTGATTTTACAAACAACAATAATCTTCCTCAATAACCATATGATTCTGGAAAACTGCTAAAGAATGAGGAACGCCGTGATTAAATCCTATTATATAGCCTCTTACTACGCACAAGAGAATTTGAAATTCTAATACTACGACTTAGAATCAGCTCTGTCAACAACCTTCTTTAACCAATCAGAAACTATGTCGCGCATGTTACTGTTAAAAGTGCCTTTGCACTACAACTAAAATACCTTATTTCAAATCAACAATATGCTGACATAGGATTCAGACGGCGGCTTACCCCCCTCCCCTCGCCCCTTCCCCCCTTGACAAGACACCTGTATCAATTTAGAGGCAATATAATGCAAATATTGCGACATCAAATAAATTTGCACACGTTGTTTTCTTATTGATGCCTTTGTTCCTTTGCCAACTTTGACTGTAACAGCGTAGGCTGTAATTGTGTTGGATATACACGCAGCAAAGGCGATTTTAAAAAATGTTAACAGTGGTGATGAGATAGTTCACGACCTTCTATTTTAGACATGGAGACAATACCGGTTAAAGGCGATAGAAAATGAGTTGGCTACGCTTCTTTATAAGGCGCTAAAAAGCAGGCAAGTATATGCCAATGCTCGCCTCACCGGTGCCAACAGACACAGCCGTAAGTGTGGTGTCAACGCTATCCACCGAGTTTACTGCACGATTGTATTTTTTGTAGAGGGCCCACCGCTGTTGAGACTCTGCATGTAAGGACGTTTGAGCCTATCAGATCTTGTTGATCTTGATGTTTTGGGCATATGGACATTCCAATTCCTCTACGAGGACAGTGATATGAGCATATAATCGATCTGGAGGGGTGTGGGGTTAGCTTCTCTGTGGACACGCGCTTCTAACCTGTCGCGTGGTGTATCGGCAAGGCGGCTATAATGTGAAAGAAAACGTCAGTTTCCTTAATATCTTTAGTCTTTGTAATGGCACGGTCTTCAACACGTGCGCTAACACACTCGCCTTCGTGAGTTACAACCAGGGTACCTTCTGTTAGCATGTTTAGTGATAGCTTGTTTTGTTTTTCTTTTTTTTTTCTTTCTTTTTCTGTTTGATTTGGGGGGGGGGGTGGCCGATCACTAAAATGCGACAGAACATATTTTCTTCGAAAATCACACGGCTTTTACTATGGCGAGCCGAGTGATTGAGGGACCTACATAGCTCAAATACCACGTTGTCATTGTAGTAGCAATCACACCCAGAATCTCACCCCCTCCTCCCCATGGCAGTACATTTGGGTTTTGCTCCGACAGTGAAAGCTCATTTACCCCTTGCTGACCGCGGGGTGGCTTAAGGTGCTCAAGGTGGTCCCAGTGCTCAATGTCTATCTTCTTTGTATCTCGTTCACTTTTCCATGTTGGCGCAGACACTCTTCTGCCAGGGTTTTATATTTCCTGCCGATTTCAACTTGTTTTGCGACCAGTGCCAATACTCCACCAACGTCCGCGGGATCGTCAGGCGGCGCCAATGAGTTGTGTTCCTCGTTTGGTTGCTTCCCCGTGCCAAGGTTATTATATATATATAGGTACCGTACTAGGCTAGGTACCGAAACGGTTCCTACAAGGTTTTATTATGTCGACCATGCCCACTCCCCACCCTTGTCCACCCACCTGAGACCACTGTCGCACCCCATGATACCGGACAAAAGCGGGCCGTAAAAACAGGAGGCGAGGAGACATGTCTACATGCGGACAACACATCAGGGTCCAGTATCCTCCTTCCTGCGTGGCTCACGTGCACTTGCCTTCGCCAGCTCACTATGTTAGTTCACTGTTGTCCCCAACATATCCACAATCTTCTCCGCAGATTATTTCCGGTGCACTATCGCTTTTTGGCACAGCCCAGCTCTCCGCATTGTCTGGCACTTTTCAAACATTGGAATGTCTAGTCATTGCTGTGTATTTCTGCCACAAAAACTTGGTCTACCTGGTGTGGTCTCAAAAACAGCATTGGAAAAGTATATTCGCTAAGGTATATCATCTGGAAGTACATAGAGATACTATAGCTACGCCAGCAAGCCTGGATGCCAAAATGGCAGAATACACAGAAAGGTAACGCGAGCTTGGAAAAGAGGGGCTGCCTGGTCCTGGAAAGCCTTACTAGCAAGAATTCTGAGGCACATCTCTGAAAATATGGGAGATGCTGCTCAGAGTGGCCATAGGTGCTGCTTGTTGTGGGTGCCCGGGAGGGGGGGGGGGGGGGGGCACGCTGTTATGTAGCTCTTTATAGCACTTGGTTGTGCGGCGTATTCGTTATCAAATGCAAAAGAAAACATGCACGCGGGATCGTAGTTCACGTTGATTCAGCGTCTTGGCATCTTTCGAATGTATTGTGGAACTTTGCTACAAAAATTTGTTTCTTCTCAATATACGTTAGAAACTCGAAAACATTTGTATCGCAAGGGATATACGATTCGAACAAATATATATCCTAGGTATACGAGCCACCCAACAATGGTATAGCAGCGGATCGGATGTCCATGCAAAACCTTTCTCGTTTGTGTACTCAAATCTTTTTAGTAGCAACTCGCCTCCTCGCATACCTGCGGTGTCCTGGAAGTGTTCTCCAGAAAATGCAGAATACTCTGGAGCAGCTCTCCACATATGCGCACGAACGACCGACAAACTGCACACACAGTTACACAACCGCAAACCACAGACCTGGATTGAATCCTTAGCTATGCCGATCCAAATTTTGCGGCAGCACTGTTGCCGGGCCGACTTGGTCCCTTGTATTTTGTGTTTCTTGCCGACAAAAAAGATATCTGTCCTGTGTACGGACCACGGATATACCTTGCCAAATCACTTTCTCAACCCCTTGGGCCTATACATATGTGCAAACCATGCCTTTTTTATGCCGCGGCATTCAGACTCCGCTATTCTTTGCGCACTGCGGTCGCGGCCAGTGTTGCCAGCTTGTCCTTCCTCTTGACTGGTGTTGTGCGGACGCCCCAAAATTGACATTGTAGCGGGGCTTAAGTTCCTCGAGTTTTCCAGTTCTTTCTACCTCGCACTGCAGGAAATAACCATACTCAGGAACCTCTTCGTCTGCGATTGACTCGCTCTTCTCGTCGCAGGTTAAAAGCAGAAGAATTGTGTGTGGCTAGTCGGGAAGTGCTTTCTTCAGAGCTCGTGAAGATGTATTCGCAGCTTTGGGGCTACAACGTCCTCGGTTTCTTCTGGCAGCTGGCTGGCATACGAGTAGCCTATTATCTGTGCGGCTTTCTGAGAAGCCCAAGTCTGTGGCATCGAATAGATTCTATAGGGCCGCCTTGTTATTCACGTTTGGAGCTTCCAGGACGTGCAGTATCGCATTCGAAATGAGCGCTTTGTGTCGCCTCCTCAAAGAGCATGACTATTGCTTTCGTGCTTTTTGCTGGCGTGTTTAGATTAATGTTCCACATATTGTCTCTCTTGTTCACCTTCGCCCTGCGATGGCGCAGGACTCTGGTGTACACGAATGCTATTTTTGCAATGTACTGCTGATGGATCGTTTCGCTCGAGCTCTAGATGGCTCACAACGTCAAACTCCAGAGCGATATCGATGATAGTGTACCTAGCCACTGTATTGGTGCTCCGGATAACCTTACCGTAGTGGTTTGAACGAAAGCTCAGATGTGAGACTGTCTAAAAGACCGGACTGGATGTATGGCATGCTGTTCAACTACGGTGCTATTGAAGCACGCGTGTCCTTTCTATAATAAGCGCACATCGTTTATTGCCTGATAGCAAACACGGCTGAAGGCGAATCTAACACTGAAATGAAAGATTTTGGCCCTCGTGAGGCTTATAATCAGCCCGACTAAGAGGAAGCCACGTTTCCCACCGAAGTCAATCAAACAGAGTGCTAAAGACGTAAATCCCTTCTTGGGCCGGTGTCAGCTTGGTGTCAGCTTGGTGTCAGCTTGGTGTCAGCTTGGTGTCAGCTTGGTGTCAGCTTTGTGTCATCTTGGTGCCAGCTTGGTGTCAGCTTGGTGTCAGCTTGGTGTCAGCTTGGTGCCAGCCCGGTGGAAGAAAGAAGATGTTGTATCCACTGGACCAGAACAACGCTAGCCGAGTTTAATGTGTATCGCAAAAGTCTGGGAGTTTTTTCAAACAAATTCGTTGCAAAGCAAACGGGCACCCTCGCAGTAAATTGGTGTTGAAACTGGATTTTATTGACGTGACGAAACAACCCAAATAAATTCTTGTCCGCATTCTCGCTACAAGGGCTTGGGGTTGACTTCGTCCGAGCGATAGGGCACAAAGAGGCAACGCGCCAGTCTTACAGATAACCTCGTGAAGTTTGCGGTGCTCAATATAACCACTTCGCCGTAGAAAATGTAAAGCTCACCCGGGTGGAAAACGACACGAGCTTATCCAAAGGTAAAACGGAAATGATAATCCCGGACATACGAGGTCGCATTAAAAACCTAGAGGACGAACGCAAACCGCAGCTAGAGGCAACTAGTATTAACCGAGAAGCAGTTCGCACCAAGTTTGACCAGATCAAGGACACAATCAACATAATTTTTCACGAGGACACAACACTCGCTGAAGAATTGCGAACCCTCTTTCGCGAGCAAGGTATCGCGGTTACCTCAGTTCTAACTGCGCTTGTTTTTATTATAAGCACAACTCTGCTCACAATTACAGTAGACGCAAGCACACCAATCCCATCTCCAGTACCACCTAAACCAGACAACGGCGCTGTAAAATACTTGACAAAGAGAATCTGGAGCGGCTGGCTGGTAGGCTAAAAACGCTGGCAGAAAAAGCGAGGTTGGCTCTGCCAATTAGTCGTGTCATTCGTACTGAGAACCGCTGATAATGCCATCACCAGGCTGGCCAGAAACCTCGGGTGCTTGTCATTACGATAGCGTTCTTTGCTGTTATCCGCTCTCACATGTCTAAGGAACTCTAGGCGCTCAGCGGATAAATCATATGGCTAAAAGCCTCACCGGGATGCCGCTCTCGACCAGTGCCGTTTTATTCGGCTTCTTTCCACTCCTGCACTTTTTGCATTGTACCAATTTTCGCTGCTACTGGTGAGTCCAATCATACCGCTTCACGTTCCGCCTTCTAAGGTTATTGCGCTGTGCTTTACTAAAACACTTGTCCTGGCATTCTGGTTGCGTTGACATCATTGTTGATTCCGACCACTATGTCGTCGGTGGCATCCTGATTGTTGTTGTTTTACCGCACATAGGTGCCATCCTGAAGCTCCATATCAGACAGGATCATGCAAAGGCCGCCCCCTATGACGTAATTTAGCTTAGTTATGGTCTCTGTCATCGTGTCCTAATAATTAGCTATTAACTTTGGGACGTCGTCAGCGCTGGCGATTTCTGCGTTTAGGTGAGAAACTGATTTTGTGCATCAATTGCATTCCTACCTCCGAAGATCGAAGTAAGCGTCTGGGACTGCGCGCCAAGGATGGCCCAAACGTAACCCCGGGCGCTATCATTGAGACGTACCACCCAGTTTTGGGTGAAGCCTTGCAAATTGTACAAGTACGAAGTACAGCTTTGTGAAAATTTACTACAGGTAAATGTTAAGTTGGCTGTTAGTCGTGATAGCTTTGGCGATGGAAAATATAGCATGACTGAGGCACACAATCTACCGTGAGGTCGACTCTCACACGCAGACTGGCATCGTTTTCGTTTTCTTCATTTAGCTGTTAGTTTCTGTTGATTCTTTCTCTGTTAGGAAAGTCGCTTGTGGTGGATCATTAGTTGAAACTGATCACGTACACACGAGCAGTTCAATTCAAACACGTGATCATGATCAGTGGAGCCGTCAACCACACAATCGACCATCATATAGGGAATACATTCTGTCTAAGTGCATTAACCAGAGGACTACTCTCCTAGATCCTACATATAGGGAATACATTCTGTCCAGGATAGTCTAAGTGCATTAACCAGAGGAGTACTCTCCTAGATCCTACATATAGGGAATACATTCTGTCCAGGATAGTCTAAGTGCATTAACCAGAGGAGTACTCTCCTAGATCCTACATATAGGGAATACATTCTGTCCAGGATAGTCTAAGTGCATTAACCAGAGGAGTACTCTCCTAGATCCTACATATAGGGAATACATTCTGTCCAGGATAGTCTAAGTGCATTAACCAGAGGAGTACTCTCCTAGATCCTACATATAGGGAATACATTCTGTCCAGGATAGTCTAAGTGCATTAACCAGAGGAGTACTCTCCTAGATCCTACATATAGGGAATACATTCTGTCCAGGATAGTCTAAGTGCATTAACCAGAGGAGTACTCTCCTAGATCCTACATATAGGGAATACATTCTGTCCAGAATAGTCTAAGTGCATTAACCAGAGGAATACTCTCCTAGATCCTACATATAGGGAATACATTCTGTCCAGGATAGTCTAAGTGCATTAACCAGAGGAGTACTCTCCTAGATCCTACATATAGGGAATACATTCTGTCTAAGTGCATTAACCAGAGGAGTACTCTCCTAGATCCTACATATAGGGAATACATTCTGTCTAAGTGCATTAACCAGAGGAGTACTCTCCTAGATCCTACATATAGGGAATACATTCTGTCCAGGATAGTCTAAGTGCATTAACCAGAGGAGTACTCTCCAAGATAATAAATATAGGGGCTAGCAGACAGACTTTTGACAAATGTTCTGCCATGAAAGTTTGCAGGCGGTGGGTTGGCCGTCCCTCTCTTCTTTTTTCTAGTTTGGTTACCTCCGTAGGTCACTCGAAGTCCGCACATGGTTGAGTGGTGGTGGTGGTGGTGATGGTGGGGCCTACACCATTTGTCCTAATGACGTTTCCAAAACGGCTATACGGATTGTCTTTTCTAGGTTCCTTTACAGAGCTTCTGGTGTAATTTGTTTTTGAGCTGGGATCGTCGCAACAGTAACAGTAGACGGTACTACGTGTGTCTGTTGACCCAAAGTGGACACAAACACCTGGCTCCCTCTGGAAAATCCTTTTTGGTGTATCAGGCGGCCAAGCAGAATGAGCAGAAACTGAGGCCCTCACACCAGCAGGCATTCCAAGCATCCACACTCTGCTGATGAAATCACAGTTTAGACTGGCAGGTCATGTCACCAGGATGTCAGACAAGCGACTACCAAAGAAGATCTTCTATGGCAAGCTGAAGGAGAGAAAGCGATCTCAGGGTGGTCAGAAGAAACACTTCAAGGATTCGATCAAGCCATCCTTGAAACACTTCAACATTGACCCTGAATCTTGGGAATATAACGTACACGATCGCTCAACCTGAGGAGTCTCAACCATACAGGAGCTACAGACTTTGAACAGAGGAGAATTGAAGAGACAATGCTGAAGCGCGAGCAGCGTAAATTTCAGAATTGTGGCACATCATATAGTGATCAGCAAACCAAAGCGGCATCTCCTGTCCAGTGTGCCACAGACAGTTCAAAGCACAATTTGACCTGATCAGTTACTCACGTACTGACAAAACCCAAACCATCTTCGAATTCGAAGGACGAACAAGAAAAACAACAAAGTATACAACTGCTGTTAAGGATCTAATCATGGACTTGAATTACAGAGATAAAATCTCGTGTTCTGCCTCACCAAATGTCTCTGTACTTGACGAAATGCCCTAAAGTACCTGATTTTGTACTTTATTTCCTTGTTTATTTATTTATTCATCTATTTATTTATAAAAGATTATACAATTAGCTTTAAATTTTTAATAAATGAAAATGCACTGATATTTATTTTGATTGTATGTGCAAGTTATAAAAAAATACTTTTGTACGAATTGTACTGGTATATTCAACAGACATTAAAAGATGTAATGATGCTACTTTTGTTTGAATACGTTTTCACTTTATCCATTTTTCTTATTTTAAATATGTGGACTTGGATAATTTTGATACTATTTGATTTCATATTCTAGATTTATTTTCCAAACAAAATCTTAGTTGAAAATATGGCTTTCAATTGATGCACATTAAAGTGAATTTTAATTATGCTTCTGTATAAGAATGTGAAACAAACAAATATTCCTATAACCACAACACGAAATTGCACCTTCGGAAACCCCTATTTCAGAAGTAACGAAGACCCAGGTAGATAACTCTAGGGAGTTGGTACCCTGCTGTTTCTTGATGTTCTTTTGATCTAATATGCTAATCAGTGGTTGGGTGCCATCCTACCTACCTACAAACATACACATAATCCACGTTCACTAGGGTAGGTACGACACCCATCATCGATTGGTTTTCTGTTCCCTGACGATCAACCAGTGCTATTTTGAGTACTATTAATAACCTACTTTCTATACACTCAGAAAGTTTCATCTTGTTGATCAAAAGAAATTCCTGGACAATGTCGTTCAGTACATATTACTATTATTGAATTACGGAACAGTGAATACAGGTGACATGCTTTAAGGTTCTATAGGCATATAATGTAACAAACGTATTTGTAGTGATTTGTAATTGTAGTTCTCTCCATTAAAAGAATTACCAATGTGCCAGTGGTTGTCAAATCTCCTGCTTTACTTAGAGCTAAAGGTAGATTATTTTGAGGTAAGTACATGCATGCATGCATGCATACATACATACATACATACATACATACATACATACATACATACATACATACATACATACATACATACATACATACATACATACATATATACATACATACATACATACATTGCTGGGTGGATTTATAGAGCAACGGAAGCATTCTTTAGTACTGTCAAGATACTTGAAGGATAACTGTATATTTCATTCACTGCATTGGTGATTTAGATTTCTATATCTCTTATTTAACACACAGACACAGACACACACACACACACACACACACGCATCGTCCTTGTCTTTTGATTATCAAACCAGCAATGCAAATCAGATAAATGGGTCAGAAATATAATATATTCCCCATATTTAATATTATCGTTATTATTTTATAAAATGTGAACATTACTTTGCTACATTTGAAAACTCATTTTCCTTGTACTAACATATTTACGTACTATTCTCTGACATATCTCCAATTCAAGTTAAATCCCAAGGAATGACATATTAGTTGTAAAAAACAATGAGGAAACTATATGCATGTTCGTTTCCGGAATATTGCTGTGGAAAGCGGGTACTGAATAAAAATCAAATTTACGATTGAACACGTTTGTTTTCTGTATCAACCAGAATATTCCGTTGTAAAAAAAATGTCGCTGAAACCAAAATTGACTCTCCCTCTCTCTGTCTGTCTCTGTCTGTCTGTCTGTCTGTCTCTCTCTCTCTCTCTCTCTCTCTCTCTCTCTCTCTCTCTCTCTCTATATATATATATATATATATATATATATATATATATATATATATATATATATATATATATATATATATATATATATATATACACTCCTTTAATAATAATTATTCTCTAGTCAATATAAAGCAGGTTTGATAATACAAGAAAAGTAATTTGTAGATAAAGTCAACTATAGCCACCTCTTTCACAGTCTTATTTTGCATGACCCAACATAATACATTTCATTTAAAATTAACCTGCATATAACAGCCACTTAAATATTAAAAACAGTTTTATGTAGTCACAAAGGTGACTCTTTTATTCACGTTTTACTTTGATCAGTTACATAGCGGTGATCATCTGGTGGATTTCGCTCCGTTCCCTCTTAATATTGTTTAAAAGCTACAAATCAAAACTTCACACAAAGTTTTTATAGGCATGGTTAGAGTTCATGGTCAACAGTTTTTGGCAAGATATAAAAATGATTACATTTAATATCTGATCTTAGTACTTTTTTGTTAAAAATATCTTTTTGTTTCTTCTAATTCAGGTCAATTAAAATGAACATAGTCGTTGGAGTGTGAGAAACTAATTTGGACTGTTCAAAAATAGATTTCAAGGAAACATTTAGGAGCATTCAGTGTTTAATTTTTGTACTGTATTCAATTAAGAGCAAATAAACATTAAAAGTAAACTGTGTTTTATGGAGGGAAAAAAATCAAATTTATAAGTTACAGTTTTGTAGCAAACTGACATTACCTTCAAAAGTACAGCACCATTGATCTGCCTGACAAATATTTGGGACGTCTATTGACAGTTTCTGACAATTCCGAATTTATAATTGTTTGATAAAGACAACAAATTATTTGAAGCACTATAATTAGAGAAGGGAATCGAGTATTGGAGATTGTTACATTGTCCAGTCAACATGGCATTCATTATTTATGCCATCTTTTTTTCTTATATATGCATCCCTTTGACGGACAGCAGCCCGTATTCTAATGGTGTCATAAATATGACGAAGTCGGAATTACAAACGATTAGTAATAATACTTTCATCGACTGTGCAAACATTTTCAATGTGATGATTGAAAATTGTGTTCATCAATCAGATCACTTTGCTCCTTTTGCATCTGTAAGCATCTGTAATAGAGGAAACAAACTTATATTGATATACTCTACAGGTATTAAAAGATCTAGTGATGTTACTTTTTAATATTTTTTTCCATTTTGCTGTTAATTGATGTTCTTTTGATTTGATGTTCTAAATCAGTGATTAGGGAAAAATACTACCTACATACATACATACAATTTACGTCCATTGTGGTAGGAATGACACACATTGATTCGTTTTGGGTTCCTGACAATCAAACAACGGTGTAAAAGAACAATTGCTACTATGCTGTCCTTAGTAGTATTTAATAGTGGGTTGGGATATTTATGAGCAATCAGGCTATTACGTGTGTACCTTGAACTTGATTCAAATAATTGCAAACATTATGAGTTGCCACGTGTACAGCATGTACATCGTAAACTATTGGTTCACATCACAAAATATTT
This sequence comes from Margaritifera margaritifera, assembly GCA_029931535.1. NCBI lineage: Eukaryota > Metazoa > Mollusca > Bivalvia > Unionida > Margaritiferidae > Margaritifera > Margaritifera margaritifera. The sequence continues at coordinate 3,681,989 of JAQPZY010001520.1, read as the reverse complement.
CTTGGAATCAATTCAGTGAAAACAGATATTGTACTTTGAGTGGGTAGCATGCTCTAACATTGAGTGGGTAGCATGCTCTAACATCATTTTATAATATACACTTCATGAGGCATTATTAACATCTGGTATGTTTCGTTTAAAAGTCTGACCTCCAGCAAAGGTGTTGATACGTTTTTAAAAGACTGACCTCCAGCAAAGGTGTTGATACGTTTTTAAAAATCTGACCTCCAGCAAAGGTGTTGATACGTTTTTAAAAGTCTGACCTCCAACAATGGTGTTGATACGTTTTTAAAAGTCTGACCTCCAGCAAAGGTGTTGATACGTTTTTAAAAGTCTGACCTCCAGCAAAGGTGTTGATACGTTTTTAAAAATCTGACCTCCAGCAAAGGTGTTGATACGTTTTTAAAAGTCTGACCTCCAGCAAAGGTGTTGATACGTTTTTAAAAAACTGACCTCCAGCAAAGGTGTTGATACGTTTTTAAAAATCTGACCTCCAACAAAGGTGTTGATACGTTTTTAAAAATCTGACCTCCAACAAAGGTGTTGATACGTTTTTAAAAATCTGACCTCCAGCAAAGGTGTTGATACGTTTTTAAAAGTCTGACCTCCAGCAAAGGTGTTGATACGTTTTTAAAAATCTGACCCCCAGCAAAGGTGTTGATACGTTTTTAAAAATCTGACCTCCAGCAATGGTGTTGATACGTTTTTATAAATCTGACCTCCAGCAAAGGTGTTGATACGTTTTTAAAAAACTGACCTCCAGCAAAGGTGTTGATACGTTTTTAAAAGTCTGACCTCCAGCAAAGGTGTTGATACGTTTTTAAAAGTCTGACCTCCAGCAAAGGTGTTGATACGTTTTTAAAAGTCTGACCTCCAGCAAAGGTGTTGATACGTTTTTAAAAGTCTGACCTCCAGCAAAGGTGTTGATACGTTTTTAAAAGTCTGACCTCCAGCCAAGGTGTTGATACGTTTTTAAAAATCTGACCTCCAGCAAAGGTGTTGATACGTTTTTAAAAATCTGACCTCCAGCAAAGGTGTTGATACGTTTTTAAAAGTCTGACCTCCAGCAAAGGTGTTGATACGTTTTTAAAAATCTGACCTCCAGCAAAGGTGTTGATACGTTTTTAAAAATCTGACCTCCAGCAAAGGTGTTGATACGTTTTTAAAAGTCTGACCTCCAGCAAAGGTGTTGATACGTTTTTAAAAGTCTGACCTCCAGCAAAGGTGTTGGTACGTTTTTTAAATTCTGACCTCCAGCAAAGGTGTTGATACGTTTTTAAAAGTCTGACCTCCAACAAAGGTGTTGATACGTTTTTAAAAGTCTGACCTCCAGCAAAGGTGTTGATACGTTTTTAAAAATCTGACCTCCAACAAAGGTGTTGATACGTTTTTAAAAATCTGACCTCCAGCAAAGGTGCTGATACGTTTTTAAAAATCTGACCTCCAGCAAAGGTGTTGATACGTTTTTAAAAGTCTGACCTCCAGCAAAGGTGTTGATACGTTTTTAAAAGTCTGACCTCCAGCAAAGGTGTTGATACGTTTTTAAAAGTCTGACCTCCAGCAAAGGTGTTGATACGTTTTTAAAAGTCTGACCTCCAGCAAAGGTGTTGATACGTTTTTAAAAGTCTGACCTCCAGCAAAGGTGTTGATACGTTTTTAAAAATCTGACCTCCAGCAAAGGTGTTGATACGTTTTTAAAAGTCTGACCTCCAGCAAAGGTGTTGGTACGTTTTTAAAAGTCTGACCTCCAGCAAAGGTGTTGGTACGTTTTAAAAATTCTGACCTCCAGCAAAGGTGTTGATACGTTTTTAAAAATCTGACCTCCAACAAAGGTGTTGATACGTTTTTAAAAATCTGACCTCGAGCAAAGGTGTTGATACTTTTTTAAAAGTCTGACCTCCAGCAAAGGTGTTGATACGTTCTTAAAAGTCTGACCTCAAGCAAAGGTGTTGATACGTTTTAAAAAATCTGACCTCCAGCAAAGGTGTTGATACGTTTTTAAAAATCTGACCTCCAGCAAAGGTGTTGATACGTTTTTAAAAGTCTGACCTCCAGCAAAGGTGTTGTTACGTTTTTAAAAATCTGACCTCCAGCAAAGGTGTTGATACGTTTTTAAAAGTCTGACCTCCAGCAAAGGTGTTGATACGTTTTTAAAAGTCTGACCTCCAGCAAAGGTGTTGATACGTTTTTAAAAAACTGACCTCCAACAAAGGTGTTGATACGTTTTTAAAAATCTGACCTCCAGCAAAGGTGTTGATACGTTTTTAAAAGTCTGACCTCCAGCAAAGGTGTTGATACGTTTTTAAAAATCTGACCTCCAGCAAAGGTGTTGATACGTTTTTAAAAATCTGACCTCCAGCAAAGGTGTTGATACGTTTTTAAAAGTCTGACCTCCAGCAAAGGTGTTGATACGTTTTTAAAAATCTGACCTCCAGCAAAGGTGTTGGTACGTTTTTAAAAGTCTGACCTCCAGCAAAGGTGTTGGTACGTTTTTAAAATTCTGACCTAAAGCAAAGGTGTTGATACGTTTTTAAAAATCTGACCTCCAACAAAGATGTTGATACGTTTTTAAAAATCTGACCTCCAACAAAGGTGTTGATACGTTTTTAAAAATCTGACCTCCAGCAAAGGTGTTGATACGTTTTTAAAAATCTGACCTCCAGCAAAGGTGTTGATACGTTTTTAAAAATCTGACCTCCAGCAAAGGTGTTGATACGTTTTTAAAAATCTGACCTCCAGCAAAGGTGTTGATACGTTTTTAAAAATCTGACCTCCAGCAAAGGTGTTGGTACGTTTTTAAAAGTCTGACCTCCAGCAAAGGTGTTGGTACGTTTTTAAAATTCTGACCTCCAGCAAAGGTGTTGATACGTTTTTAAAAATCTGACCTCCAACAAAGGTGTTGATACGTTTTTAAAAATCTGACCTCCAACAAAGGTGTTGATACGTTTTTAAAAATCTGACCTCGAGCAAAGGTGTTGATACTTTTTTAAAAGTCTGACCTCCAGCAAAGGTGTTGATACGTTTTTAAAAGTCTGACCTCCAGCAAAGGTGTTGATACGTTTTTAAAAGTCTGACCTCCAGCAAAGGTGTTGATACGTTTTTAAAAGTCTGACCTCCAGCAAAGGTGTTGATACGTTTTTAAAAGTCTGACCTCCAGCAAAGGTGTTGATACGTTTTTAAAAGTCTGACCTCCAGCAAAGGTGTTGATACGTTTTTACAAATCTGACCTCCAACAAAGGTGTTGATACGTTTTTACAAATCTGACCTCCAGCAAAGGTGTTGATACGTTTTTAAAAGTCTGACCTCCAGCAAAGGTGTTGATACGTTTTTAAAAGTCTGACCTCCAGCAAAGGTGTTGATACGTTTTTAAAAGTCTGACCTCCAGCAAAGGTGTTGATACGTTTTTAAAAATCTGACCTCCAGCAAAGGTGTTGATACGTTTTTAAAAGTCTGACCTCTGTTACGACTCTATGGTTTAAGAAAAATGTAACAGAAAGAATGTGAAACCAACAAATCAAGCAATTTATTACTAGATAATTAAAATGAAAAAATCAAAAAGTCACTTACAGTAATGTTTTTTGAAATCCTAATAATCCAATAAGAATGATTGTTCTAATCACAAGTCCTAAATATAGAATGTTCCGAATTCACGACTGTGTCCTTGAATGTTATTATGTGCCAATGGTCTCCAAAGTCCTGATGTACTAGAAATCTTGATGTGCTGATGTCAAAATGAAGTATTCCAAAATATCTGAATAAGTTCACTTAAATTCCAAAATCATCAATTAAAAATCCAAAATCCAAAAGTTTATGAGCACTGTTATAATCCAATGAATATTTAAAATAATTCCTCTCTTAGAATTTGGAATGAATTTTCACAACTGTAATAGCTCTTTACAAGACTGATGGTAATATCAAAACTGAACAAATGTCCACCAAACATGGTATATATAAAGATTGGTCACATGACAGAATGTTCTAGAATATGAGTCATCTTAATGGAATTCTAACTGTAAACAAAATTCAACCTTGACCTTCAAATTGAGAAAACATATTGATCAAAACAACCTAATTCAAGGACACTAGTTAAACATGTTTTTCCTGATAAACATTAAGATTTAAGCAAATATTAAAGTGAAGAAACATTTATAATTTCCCAAAATATCCACAATATTATATAAACATCATACATAACACCTCCCCTCATAAAGAAAAAGAAAGATTTATGTAATAAAGCTTTCTTTTGAATATACATCTAATACTATAATAACCAAAATTACATAAGAACATGTTTTATGATACTGGACTTAATTACATCAAGCAATATTACATTTCTATGCACGTGAGAGTGCATCTGCAATCACATTGTCTTTTCCCCTGATGTGTCTGATGTCAATGTTATATTCCTGCAATATCAAACTCCATCTCAACAATCTCCGATTTTTATCTTTCATTTTGTTGATGAAAGTAAGGGGATTGTGATCACTGTACACAATAATTGGAGAAAGAGCTGAGGTAACATACACTTCAAAATGCTGTAAAGCCAATATCAAAGCCAAACATTCCTTCTCAATTGTGGAATAATTTTTCTGGTGCTTGTTTACTTTTTTAGAAAAATAGCACACATGGTGATCCACACCACTTTTGTCTTCCTGAATCAATACTCCACCAACCCCTACATCGCTTGCATCAACAGATAATTTAAATGATTGGCTAAAATTTGGTGCAGAAAGAACTGGTGCATTCTTAAGCATGGCCTTTAACTTGTCAAAAGATTCCTGACACTTGTCAGACCAATAAAATTTGGCTTTCTTACTCAATAAACTTGTCAAAGGTTCAGCAATTTTGGAAATATTGGAACAAAATTTCCGATACTATCCAGTCATACCTAGAAATCGCATCAGTTGCTTTTTACAAATTGGAACTTGAAATTCAGAGATAGCTTTGACCTTAGCTTCTATAGGTTTAACTTGACCTTGTCCCACAATATGTCCTAAAAATGTGACACAAGCATGGCAAAACTCACTTTTGCTCAAATTAATTGTCAGATTCGCATTGCTGAGTCGATCAAAGAATTTTCGAATGGTTTCCAAATGATCTTCCCAGGTGTTGTTGTAGATAATGACGTCATCGATATAAGCGTCACAATTATCAAGACCAAATGTTATCATGTTCATCAGACGTTGAAACGTTGCAGACGAATTTTTCATTCCAAACGGCATGACTTTATATTGATAAAGTCCATCTGGAGTTGCAAATGCTGACATTTCTTTTGCCCTTTCCGTCAGTGGAATTTGCCAGAATCCTTTTAAAAGGTCAAACTTGGTGACATATTCCGCATTTCCAATTTTATCAATGCAATCGTCCATTCTTGGGATTGGAAATGAATCAGTTTTGGTGACACTGTTGACTTTTCTATAGTCAGTACACATACGGAATGTATTATCTGGCTTGGGAACAAGAATACATGGTGAACTCCAGTTACTTTTACTTGGTTCTATGAAATCATTATCCAGTAGATACTGAATTTCTTTCTTCAGATAGTTCTGTTTGAGAGGATTCATCCTATAAGGATGTTGTTTCACAGGCGCAGAATCTACAATGTCAACGTCATGATAAATTTTACTTGTTCGTGTTGGAACATCAGGAAACAAGTGCTCATAGTCATGTAATAGCTGTTTTAGTTCATTTCTTTCCTGTTGTTGTAGATGTGAAAGTTTCTGGCCTAGGTTGTTCAATATTTCTGAATTCCGAAGATTGGTTATACCAGAGTCACTATAGTCTGATCGTATTCCATCGTTGATATCTTCACTGTGTGGGACAGGTACAACTAAATTAACTGAATAATTAGCTGAGCTATCTCTGTCAAAATATTCCTTTAACATATTTATATGACAAAGTTGTTTTTGTTTCCGTCTCCCAGGAGTGTTAATGATATAATTTAAGTCATTTACTTTCTTTTCAACGGTATAAGGACCATAAAATTTAGCCTGAAGAGGATTCTGAGGTATGGGAAAGAGAGCCAGAACTTTGTCACCAGGTTTAAAACTCCTTTCCTGTGTATTTCTGTCATACCTTAATTTCATGTTTGACTGAGTAGTGTGAAGATTAGTTCTTGCTACTTCACAGGCCTTTGACAACTTGTATTTGAAATCAGAGACATAATCAAGAAGATTAATCTTTGAATCTTCATTTGAAAGAAGTTTCTCTTTCAATAATTTCAATGGTCCACGGACAGTATGACCAAAAACTAGTTCAAAGGGACTAAAACCCAACGACTCTTGAACTGATTCCCTAACAGCAAACAACAACAAATGAACACCCTCATCCCAATCCTTTTCTGTATCAAAGCAATATGATCGAATCATATTCTTCAAAGTTTGATGAAATCTTTCCAAAGCACCTTGACTTTCAGTTTGATAGGCAGTAGATTTAAACTGTTGGATGCTTAATTCATGCATAACTTGTTGGAAAATTCCAGACATAAAATTTGATCCTTGATCTGACTGGACAGATTTGGGAAGGCCAACAAGTGTAAAAAACTTCACCAAAGCTTTCACAATAGTTTTAGTTTTTATATTTCTCAGAGGAATTGCCTCTGGAAATCTTGTAGATGTACATATGATGGTCAACAAGTATTGGTTGCCTGACTTGGTTTTAGGTAAAGGACCAACACAGTCTACTATTATTCTACTAAATGGTTCATCAAATGCAGGAATAGGTTGCAGATGAGCCTTAGGTATCTTCTGATTGGGTTTTCCTACCATTTGACAAGTGTGACAAGATCTGCAGTATTTAGAAACATCACTTTTGAGTTTCGGCCAATAAAAATGATTCAAGATCTTGTGATAAGTCTTACGGACTCCTAAATGACCAGCCATAGGAGTTTCATGGGCTAAATTAAGAATTTCCTGTCGATATGACTTAGGAACAACAATTTGATAGCTCACTGACCACTCGTCACCAGCGGGTACATCAGGTGGTCTCCATTTCCTCATAAGGACCCCATTTTTCACAAAGTAACACACTGGAACTTGTGTGGCTTCAGTTTCACTAATAGCCCTCTGAAACAAACAAGATATCCCGGGATCTTGCTCCTGTTAAATTTCAAGGGATTGTCGTTTGTCATCCTGATTAGAACAAAGAGAATGAGTTGCCAAAAGAGGATCACTGTGATCAATACCGTTTGATTGATCAATACCTGAGGAAAAAGTGACCTCATCAAAAGACTGACCAATACATGTGTCAGCTAAAGGAATAATATCCTGATCAACATCACTCTCAAGAGCTCTTTTTGCCATAGCTCTAGTAACTGCACAAGCAGGGTTCAAATCAGGGATTTCAGTTTCGACAGGATCAACTTTCTGATCCAAACAAGGCTTGTCAGTTACAAGTGGATTAACCACAACCTTATCTCCAGCTAGGTCATTGCCTAGTAATAAATGAACACCCTCTATGGGTAAAGAAGTCACTGCCCCAACAGTCACAGGTCCAGAAACTAAATCTGATGCCAAATTTACACAATGGAGAGGAACATTTATAAAGCCGCACTCTACTCCCTGAACAAGAACACTTTCACTTGAAGAAGACTCCTCAGACAAAGGCAAAGTACCTGATAATAAAAGACTCTGAGAAGCTCCAGTGTCCCTTAATATTTTAATTGGGATAGGTTTGGCAGAATCACCAATAAGTGATATAGAACCTTCTGACATGAATGGTTCATAAGCCTCCAAAATAGAATCAGACTGGGGCTTGTTTGACCCAACAAATGTATTGCTTTCAATACAAGACCGTGACCTTGACCTCGTAGAAATAAGAGCATTTGGAAAAGCTCTGTCTTTACTCTGTTGCTTATTTTTCAACTTGAAGCAATCAGAAATAACGTGCCCTTTCTTTTTACAATAAGTGCACGTAGGAAGAGATAAGGATTTCTGATCAGTCTTATCAGATGTTTGATTCCTAACAGTTGTGCTGTTGTGAACTTTGGAAGTACTCGAATGAGATTGAAATGGTTTTTTACCAGAAAACTGCTGAGAGGACGACTTATTGCCAAATGAAATTTTGTGAGTCAAGGAATAATCATCAGCCATACGAGCAGCATTTTCCAAAGTTTCCACATTCTGCTCGTCAAGATAGGTTTTAACATCACTATGGATGCACCTCTTGAACTCTTCAATTAATACGAGCTGTCTGAGGTTATCATAAGCTTGATCAACGTTCTTGGCTGAGCACCACCTATCAAATAGTTGTTCTTTATCCCTTGCAAATTCGACATGAGTTTGTCCAGTTTCTTTTCTACAATTCCTAAACCTTTGTCGATATGCCTCTGGTACCAACTCATAAGCTTTCAAGATGTACTCCTTAACCACATCATAATCAGTGCTTTGTTGTACTGACAGTGAAGTGTAGACTTCACGAGCTTTGCCAATAAGTACACTTTGTAATAACAAAGTCCAATGCTATCTGGGCCATTTCAAGTTTTCAGCTATTTTCTCGAAATGAAGAAAGTATTTATCTAATTCTTTTTCCTGAAAAGGGGGTACTAACCTAATATATCTAGTAACATCAAAACCTGGACTTGTGTTTAAAGGAGTGGAGTGTGCTCTGTTTGCCAGTTCTAATTCTCTTAACTTAAATTGCATTTCCCTGTCTTCTCTTTGCATCTGCATCTGCATTTGTATTTGTCTATCTTCTTTCTCTCTCTCCATCTGCATTTGCCTCTCTTCTTTCTGCATTTGTATCTGCCTCTCTTCCTTCTGCATTTGTAGCTGCCTCTCTTCTTTTTCTCTCTCCATCTGCCTCTCTTCTTTCTCTCTCTCCATCTGTATCTGCCTCTCTTCTTTCTCTCTCTCTCTCTGAATCTGAAGCTTTGCCAATTCTAAATCCATCTGGTTCTTTAACTCTAATTCCCTTAATTTCCTGTCAGAACCAGATACAGGCTTTCTCTTCGAACTTAAAGCACTATTTTCAAAAATTCCCTTTCCTACTAAATACTGAATCAAAATAATCTTTATCTCCTGTTTTGTCAATGATAATTTTGCCTCAGATAGACTGTATTTTCTGGCAAGCTCGAGCAACTCATCCTTTCTCATGCACTCTAACCCCTCCTTGGTAGGTTTTGAAATGAAATTCTGAACATTAGATGCCATTGTAAATGCTTGTTGGTTTCACACAAAAAAATTTCTCTATTAAAAATCTTTGCCAAAGACAAAAAAAATTCAGAGACAAAATCAATATGAATTTCAAAGATAAATTTAATATCTCTAATATGCTTTAAAGAAATTCAATCCCGGATGACGACGAGCCCCCAATTTCTGTTACGACTCTATGGTCTAAGAAAAATGTAACAGAAAGAAAGTGAAACCAACAAATCAAGTAAAAATCAACAAGCAATTTATTACTAGATAATTAAAATGAAAAAATCAAAAAGTCACTTACAGTAATGTGTTTTGAAATCCTAATAATCCAATAAGAATGATTGTTCTAATCACAAGTCCTAAATATAGAATGTTCCGAATTCACGACTGTGTCCTTGAATGTTATTATGTGCCAATGGTCTCCAAAGTCCTGATGTACTAGAAATCTTGATGTGCTGATGTCAAAATGAAGTATTCCAAAGTATCTGAATAAGTTCACTTAAATTCCAAAATCATCAATTAAAAATCCAAAATCCAAAAGTTTATGAGCACTGTTATAATCCAATGAATATTTAAAATAATTCCTCTCTTAGAATTTGGAATGAATTTTCACAACTGTAATAGCTCTTTACAAGACTGATGGTAATATCAAAACTGAACAAATGTCCACCAAACATGGTATATATAAAGATTGGTCACATGACAGAATGTTCTAGAATATGAGTCATCTTAATGGAATTCTAACTGTAAACAAAATTCAACCTTGACCTTCAAATTGAGAAAACATATTGATCAAAACAACCTAATTCAAGGACACTAGTTAAACATGTTTTTCCTGATAAACATTAAGATTTAAGCAAATATTAAAGTGAAGAAACATTTATAATTTCCCAAAATATCCACAATATTATATAAACATCATACATAACACCTCCCCTCATAAAGAAAAAGAAAGATTTATGTAATAAAGCTTTCTTTTGAATATACATCTAATACTATAATAACCAAAATTACATAAGAACATGTTTTATGATACTGGACTTAATTACATCAAGCAATATTACATTTCTATGCACGTGAGAGTGCATCTGCAATCACATTGTCTTTTCCCCTGATGTGTCTGATGTCAATGTTATATTCCTGCAATATCAAACTCCATCTCAACAATCTCCGATTTTTATCTTTCATTTTGTTGATGAAAGTAAGGGGATTGTGATCACTGTACACAATAATTGGAGAAAGAGCTGAGGTAACATACACTTCAAAATGCTGTAAAGCCAATATCAAAGCCAAACATTCCTTCTCAATTGTGGAATAATTTTTCTGGTGCTTGTTTACTTTTTTAGAAAAATAGCACACATGGTGATCCACACCACTTTTGTCTTCCTGAATCAATACTCCACCAACCCCTACATCGCTTGCATCAACAGATAATTTAAATGATTGGCTAAAATTTGGTGCAGAAAGAACTGGTGCATTCTTAAGCATGGCCTTTAACTTGTCAAAAGATTCCTGACACTTGTCAGACCAATAAAATTTGGCTTTCTTACTCAATAAACTCGTCAAAGGTTCAGCAATTTTGGAAATATTGGAACAAAATTTCCGATACTATCCAGTCATACCTAGAAATCGCATCAGTTGCTTTTTACAAATTGGAACTTGAAATTCAGAGATAGCTTTGAGTCATCTTAATGGAATTCTAACTGTAAACAAAATTCAACCTTGACCTTCAAATTGAGAAAACATCTTGATCAAAACAACCTAATTCAAGGACACTAGTTAAACATGTTTTTCCTGATAAACATTAAGATTTAAGCAAATATTAAAGTGAAGAAACATTTATAATTTCCCAAAATATCCACAATATTATATAAACATCATACATAACACCTCCAACAAAGGTGTTGATACGTTTTTAAAAGTCTGACCTCCAACAAAGGTGTTGATACTTTTTTAAAAGTCTGGCCTCCAACAAAGGTGTTGATACTTTTTGTCGTATATGTGTGCTTACCACTGTCGATATTTCTCTCTCATTCTCTCATTCTTTTTTTCTATCTCATGCTCGCTCGCTCTCTCGACAAAAAGTAATTCAATTTTAAGTTTATTTTATGATTGTATCATACATCTTTATATTACTCAACGTAAGTTACTTATTTGTAAGGTTGCCTTGGGACCTCAAGCCCAGTGGATAAAGAATCATGTAGAAAAATAATAGACCATGGGAACGTAAGGTAAACACAATTTCTATAAGGAAATAAATCAGAGATAAGGGGTTTTACTATCTACAGACATACATAGAATCCACGTTCATTGGGATAATTACAAAATCCTTCATTGATTGGTTTTGAGTTTCCTGACTATTAGTAAATAGCGAAAAAAGGAAACTATTTTAGTAGCATTTAATAATGGGTTGGAATGTTTATGAGCAATCAGGCTAATATGGATTGCGCTCTTTGTTTTTACTTATTACGTGTGTACCTTGAATTTGATTCAAATAATTGGACACGTTATGAGTTGCCACGTGAACATTTACCATGTAAACTATTAGTGCACATCGCAAAGTAGGCCACGGAAACAATTTATTGAAAACAGAGATTGTATCTAGACATCGTAGAATGTTCTAATAACATGCTGAAATATACACTTCCTGGAGACAATGTTAGTATCTAATATGTTTCCATAATAATCTGACATCTAACAAGAGCGTTGATACGTATATCTGTGCATTTCAATGTCGATAATTCCCTCTCTTTCTCTCTTTCTATCTCTCGCTAACTCTCTCGTAATCGTTAAATTCATGCAGACAAAAATTAATTACATTTTGTGTTCACTTTTGCAATTGTGTATTATACATCTTTATATTAAGCCATGTATGTTACTTTCTTGGACGATTGCCATGGGACCTTAAACCCACATCAGTGGATAACAAAAACAAGTAGAAGAAAAAACAGAACATGGAAAATAGAGAGATAAGAATTTACACAGAAAAATAAATTTGGGTTGTCATTATAAAAATGTTGAGTCAGTAATACATGCTTACAAATAACCATTGTCAAAGGCAATCGTGATATTGTAGAAAATATGTTACTTGTAAGTAAGCAATGTTGCTTTTATGTTTTGTATTGTTTTAAAATAAAATATTTAATGTCCTATTTCACCATTTTTATGAATCTATCTATACATCTATTTGTCTATCTTTCTATCTATTTATCTATGGCTGTTTGTTAGTCATTATTTCTGCTCATCAGATTTTTTGCGCAAGAAAAAGTAATAGTGCATTCATAAGTATGTTGATTCATTCCTTGTTATATCTATCTAACCTATTTATTTATAAAATTAATTGCTTGTTTATATTTTTGTCTTTCCATCTGTATTTAATCTCTCTTCCTTTCTTACGATGGAACAATGGCCCTTACATTATCTTGCAGTATGCCCACCACTACCACTACCTCCCATCCATAAACCAACACTTGCAATGTCATTTTTGTTTCTCTTTCACGGAACATTTAGAAGAATTACAAGAATTGTTAATTAAAAAATAATCCTTGAGAATGTCAGTAGTTATTGGGGATACCGTAGCCACAAATGAGATTATACGGCTTCAATGGGTTATAACATTGCCCCGCCATTGAAAAGGATGACCTTACGGCCTCAAGGAGAATTTAACAACAATTTTACATTAGTCCATAGGTTTAGCATTATGTGACCGTGTGGTCTGTAACGGAAATCATATTGATATCACTTATCGGACTGTATGGCCTCAAGGAACAAGTTATGGCCTCTAACGGTAGATGTAATGTTTAAAATACACATATTAACCAATACGCCGTTTCGAATGACCAACACCCAGACATCTACTGACCAATACCTACACTTACTAACCAGCACCCCGTTTGGACTGACCAATTCCCAGTAATCTACTAACCAGCACCCACACTTACTAACCAACGAACAGGGTATGAATATATACACACACTATGCACACAAATACACTTATATACTCTCAAACAAAACGTAGGATGTAAAAAGGGGAGAAATAGAAGTGAAAATTCATATAAACAAAACTAAAATTTCTCCTTCTATCCTTGCTGCCCTATAACTTCTCTACATCCCTTATAATCCCTATAACCCTGGCAGTGAACTGTAAAGTGTAAGGAGAGAAAATACACACACTATACACACAAACATACTTATATACTATCACACACAAGCGTAGGATAATATCACCCCTGAAAAGGGTAGGAATGATGACACATTTACGTACACAAACGTCCATGAAAAGAGTAGGAGTGCTAATACATGCACAAACATACTATCACCCCCTGAAAAGGGAAGGAGTACTCACATACTACACACGAATATACTATCATACTGTCACACACGAAAGAAGGGTGGAGTGTGGGTTTATGTTTTAGCTGTGAAAGACAAAGACATAGAAATAAATATTGGCAATGATTGAGTAATACTTCTGTTTCTGAGAGAACTGGGCGGCCATGAAAAGGACCGTTGAGTGTTGTCATGGATCTAGCATATTACAAACTCCTATGACAACTGCACCTCCCGGGCCTGGATCGTCAGCAGAGGCACATCTTGACACACTTGTCTGTGTTCCATTTGCTGACGAAGAAGAACAGCTTGAACTCCCGCTCCTTGACCTCCAGTTCCCAGTTTTCCACCTGTGGGACCAGGGATAGTTCTGATGGTTGCTGCCGCAGTTCCTGTCTCCGTCTTTCTTCATCCCACTACTTCCACGTGATTGGCACCATTTTCCAATTTTATTAGGACCGGATTTTCCCGGTTTCTTCTCCTTTTTTTTTTTTTTTTTTTTTTGCGCTCCGGACGTGAAGAACATCATCACTAAGGGTCGAGACGCGGACGTGAAAGAAAACATCTTCTTAGAAAAATGTAAACATCGACTGCGAGAGAGAAAGGAAAAATGTATGTGAAAAGATTTTATTTTTAACAAAATCACCAACCATCACCATTTTTCAACATCAACATTCTTTTAATAAGCCTCGCTAACTAAGTTATGAACAAATCAAGAGGGAGGATTAGAGCTATTCCCTTCCTCTTCACGTACAACTGACAAATACACAGTTAACTGTTAAACATGAACGTATTTACAAGGTTGACAACGTTGTGGAGTAAGACTAGCCTTCCAATGATTCAGAACGGTGTCATTTTACCATCGATGCAAACTGCGTTTCTGAGCTAAAGAAAACAGATAGCCATAATTATCTCAAAACCATATTTCTTTCTTGGCATAGTTTGTGGAGAAATTACGTTTAAACAAGTCAGTAAAGGTTCTAATGGGAATCCAAGACTGCGTTGATGTAGAAAATGCATACAATATTGTCCACGCCATCCTTGTAATCTCACATTACTGAATGTAGTGGATACAGCATTTCTTCTCATAACGCCTATGCTATCGCTTTCGAGAGGAGGTAATCCATAGGAATCAAATATTCCACAGTGTGGGAAAGTTAACGGCAACCCATTGGGTCCCTAGGCGATATCTTACGTCTGTGTTGATGACATAACCTCAAAAGTCTTGAGGTTTTCGATGAGGTAGTTGATCCTTAGCACACACCGTTGGATTCCAAGGAGCTGCGTACAGACTGCGTCAGAAGGTAATGAAGTTCCCAGGTATTTATCTTCACACGTAATGATAGCTAAGTTCACATTTTACATTTACTTTAAAAACATCTGTCAAGTAGATCACACCGAGATAAGTTTGTTTTCTTTAAGCCCTTATTTAACCAGGTGTATTTTTCGGTTTTTACCGCGCTTTGTAACGAGGTAAAAACATTTGGAACAACACTTGGTAACGTGATACAAAAAAGTTGTGTCACGCCAACCCACGGCTTACCACCACCTTCCGGCCCCCTCCCCCAAAGACACCTGTGTCAAATTAGGGGCAATATTATCCACATATTCCGACATCAAGTTAAATGTGCACACGTTTCCTTATTGATGCCTTTGTTCCTTTGACAACTTTGTAACAGCGTAGGCTGTAATTGTGTTGGAGATACAAGCAGCAAAGGCGATGTGTTTTGATAGTTCACTACCTTCTACTTTAGACATGGAGACAACACCGGTTAAAGGCGATATAAAATGAGTTGGCTACGCTTCTTTATAAGGCGCTAAAAAAGCAGGCAAATGTAGGCCAATGCTAGCCACACCGGTGCCAATAGACACAACCGAAAATGTGGTGTCAACGCTATCCACCGAGTTTACTGCACACTTGTATTTTTTGTAGAGGGCCCACCGCTGTTGAGACTCTGCACGTAATGAAGTTCGAGTCTCTCAAATTTTCTGGATCTTGCAGTTTTGGGTATATGGACATTACAATTCCTCTATGATGACAGTGATATGAACGTCTAATTGATCAGAGGGGTGTGTGGAGTTAGCTTCTCTGTGGACACGCGCTTCTAACATGTCGCGTGGTGAACTGGCAAGGCGGCTATAATGTGAAAGAAAACGTCAGTTTCCTTAATCTCTTTAGTCTCTGTAATGACACGGTCTTCAACACGTGCGCCAACACACTCGCCTTAGGGAGTTACAACCACTGTACCTTCTGTTAGGTACAGTGGTTGTTTTGCCTTCTTTTTGCTGTTGTCTGTTTGATTGGGGGGGGGGATCACTGAAATGCGACAGAACATATCTTCTTCGAAGATCACTCGTTTTTTTTTTAGTCTGGCGAGCCGAGTGATAGAGGGGCCTCCATACCCCACATACCACGTTGTCATTGTAGTAGCAATCACACGCGCAATTTCACCCCCCCCCCCCATGGTAGTACATTTGGGTTTGTTCCGACAGTGAAAGCTCATTTACCCCTTTCTGACCGCGGATTGTCTTAAGGTGCTCAAGGTGGTTCCAGTGCTAAATGTCTATCTTCTTTGTATCTCGTACACTTTAATGTGAACCTAGGAGTGTCAATTCCATGTTGGCGCAGACACTCTTCTACCAGGGTTTTATATTTCCTGTCGATATCATCTTGTTTTGCGAGCTGTGCCAATACTCCAACAACGTCCGCTTACGCGGGATCGTCAGGCGAGGCCAATGATTTGTGTTCCTCGTCTGGTTGCTTCCCCATGCCAAGGCTATTGTTTTAAGCTACGTGAATTATAATTGCCGTCCAACACCCACGCTTGATTTTGCTAGCCGTGCGGGTCATTTTTCCTGTTGGGAACCACTCAATGCGACAGTGGGGATGCAGGGCTTCTTTTGGACCTCTAGAGTGGTTTGTGTGTGTGTGTGTGTGTGTGTGTGTGTGTGTGTGTGTGTGTGTGTGTGTGTGTGTGTGTGTGTTAACCAGGACAACTGCGACTTTTGTCTTCAAAGGATTGAATATGTTCATTATTATCATTATTTTTCATTTTTGCTGTTCCAGCGGGGCGAGGATAGAATCGAGCCTTTGGCAAAAACGACCTTCTCAGTGTAGAAAGGGTCTGGCCTCCACGGCGGAAAGCTGTTCTCACAGACTTTTGCTGGTGTCGAGAAGACGGGCTTTGTGGTATCAGACCAGTAATAATTTTACAGCCAGAGAACCAGTCTACTGGTGGGGGAATAAAAAACAGAGTACTAAAAATTTTGAGATGCACCCATTGACTGGTAAATGGATTTAATTTTCTTCCATTATACATTTCAGAAACTTCTAATATTTACTTTTATTTTGATATCCTGTATTTAATTTCCCACTGACAAAATATCATATGGACTCTAAGTTCGTGGCTATGTTATTAGGTGCCGACCAGAGAGAACCACTGTTTAGTAGCACGTGGCTCAAGAAAATGCTGCGAAACGCCTGTTTTTTAAATCTGAAAAAAATTCTCTAACTCTAATGAATGAAAACATGCGTGGTTTGTATGCGAATCTAATGAAGAAATTATTTAAATTTTTTAATATCTTAAATTGCTTTCGCTGTCTTCGAAGCAACTTTCCACACAAGGATGGCAGCCAGCTTCAGGGTTGTCCAGTACTTCACCTGCTCGACCATTTGTCCAGTATTTTGCAGCAGGCCTAAATGTTGCGTCTTGACCTTATCGATCTCTTCTCTATGTTTGCCACTTTGTCCCGTTCTTCGGCTTGGGATAGGGCGAGAACGCGGACATAGCCGGACACAATAGAGAGAGTTTTTGTTTCCTCCCTCACATCGGCTTCCAAGTTAGCAAGACAATTGTAGAAGTCGACAATATTTGCCGAATACGAAACCGTTTGTTCTAGCAGAGACAACAGCATTTGCAGCGGCTTCCTAGGTTCCTGCTGTTACACCGCGTGTTTGAGTTTACAGAGGTTCCAACGGATCCGACGGTACAACGATGAGGTTTCCTGTCGAGACTACGGGCTCAACATTGCGACATGTTCTTTATAAGTGGGACGTGCCGATGCCTTACTTATTTTGGCATCCTTTGCAGAAATTTGTCCCCGTACGGACTGAATTTCTTGGACTTGTTCTGTTGAGATGTCGCGCTTAGGAGGCATCGGGGTTCCATGTAGTTGCCTACCTAGGTTTCAATTCCTATTATCGGCCTATGTAGCCGAGTCGGTCTAGGTAATCTCGGTAGGATTAGTGGGAATGGTCAACAGAATGAGACCTTGTAGGAACCGCCTTGGTACCAGAATCGGTTCCTACAAGATTATATTCCGTCGACCATGCCCACTTTGCATCCCTGTCCACTCACCTGAGACTGATGACGCACCATAAGAAACCGGACAAAACCAGACCGGGTCAGACAAACAGGAGGCGCGGAGGCATGTCTACATGCGGACAACACATAACGGTCCAGGATCCTCCTTCCTGTCAGGCTCACTTGCACTTGCCTTCTGCAGCACGCTCTGCGGGTGCACTGTTCTCCCCAACATATCCACAATCTTCTCCGCAGATTATAGCCGGTGCACTATCGCTTTTTGGCACAACCCAGTTGGCCGCATTGTCTGGCACTTTTCAAACATTGGAACGTCTGGGTATTGCTTTGAGTATAACCTATGTATTTCTGCTGCAAAACTTGGTCTACCTGGTGTGGTCTCAAAAACAGCATCGGAAAAGTATATGCGCTAAGCTATATCATCTGGAAATACACAGAGGTAGCTAGACCCAAGGTTTCGCCAGCAAGACTGGATGCCAAAATGGCAGAATACACGGAAAGGCCTCGCGAACTTGGAAAAGAGGGGCTGCCTGGTCCTGGAAAGCCCAGGAAGTTGCTCATTCCTCTGGATAGCGTAGCAAGAATTCTGAGACACATCTCAGAACAAATGGGAGATGCTGGTCAGAGTGGTATGAGGAGCTGTTTGTTGTGGGTGCTCGGGAGGAGGGGGGAGGGTTGCTCTTTATAACACTTGGTTGTGCGGCGTGTTCGCTATCACTTGGAAAACAAAATATGCACGCAGGATCGTAGTGTACGTCGATTCAGCATATTGGCATCTTTCGAATGTATTGTGGGACTTTGCTACAAACATTTGTTTCTTCCCGATATTTGTTGGAAACGTTCGAAAAACATTTTATCGCAAGGGATATACGATTTGAACAAATATATATCCTAGGTATATGAGCCACTCAACGATGGTATATACCAGAGAAATGACTGTCCGTGCGAGACCCTCTTGCTTGTGTACCCAAATCCTACTAGTAGCAACTCGCCTACTCGCATACCTGCGGAGTCCTGGAAGTGGGCTCCAGAAAATGCAGAATACTCTGGAGCAGCTCTCTGCATATATGCACGAACGTGTGACGAACTGCGCACACAGATATACAACCGCAAACCACAGACCTGGATGGAATCCTTGGCTATGTCGAACTAAAGCTTGCTGCAGCACTGCTGTTCTGGCCAGAACGACTTGGTCCCTTGTATTTTGTGTTTCTTGCCGACAAAAAGATCCCTGTATTGTGTATGGACCACGGATATACCTTGCTAAATCACTTCCTCGACCCCTTGGGCCTAGATATATGTGCAAGCCATGCCAGAAATATGACGCACTACGGTGCGCCTTTTTTTATGCCGCGCCATTCAGGCTCCGCTATGCTTTGCGCACTGCCAGTGCTGCTCAAGTTTTCCAAGTCCTTCTACCTCGCGCTGCAGAAAATAACCATACTCAGGAACATCTTCGTAAGCGGTTGGTTCCCTCTTTTCGTATTATGTTCAAAGCAGAAGAATTGTGCATGTGGCTCCTCGGGAAGTGCTTTCTGCAGAGCTCGTGAAGATGTATTCGCCTGGAGCTGCGTCCACGGCCTTCTTGCAATATTTGCCTTATTCTGGTATTTTTCGCAGTTACGGGGCTACAATGTCCTCTGTTTCTTCTGGCAGCTGGCTGGCATCCGAGTAGCCTATTATCTGTACGGTTTTCTGTGAAGCCTTCTCTGCCGAATCGAATAGAGTGTACAGGGCCGCCTTGTTATTCGGGTTTGGCGCTTCCAGGACGTGCAGTATCACGTTGAAAATGAGCTTTTTGTGTCGCCTCCTCAAAGAGCGTGACTATCGCCTTCATGCTTTTTGCTGGCGTGTTTAGATTAATGTTCCACGTATCGTCTCTCTTGTTCACCACCTGGCGCAGGAATCGGGTGTACAAGATAGCTACTTTTTGCCATGTACTGCTGCTGGATCCTACGAGTGAGTTCTGGATGGATCACAAAGTCAAACTCCAGAGCGATACCATTGATGGTGTAGCGATAACCTTACCGTAGTAGTTGAACGACAGCTCAAAGGTGAGGCGGTCTGAAAGAACGGACTGGTAGTATGGCATGCTGTTCACCTACGGTGCTATTGAAGCACACGTGTCCTTTCTATAATAAGCGCACATCGTTGATTGCCTGATAGCAAACATGACTGAAGGTGGATCTGACACTTAAATGAAAGATGTTGGCGCTCGTGAGGTTTATCATCAGCCCGGCGAAGAGGAAACCACGTTTGCCACCAAAGACACTGAAACAGAAGTGATAAAGACGTAAATCCCTTCTTGGGCCGGTGTCAGCTTGCTGCCAGCCCGGTGGAAAAAAGAAGATGCTGTATCCATGGGATCAGAACAACGCCTATCCAAGCTTGATGCGTATAGCAAAAGGCTGGAGTGTTTTTCCGAATATCTCAAGTTCACAGCAAAGCAGGCCGGCACCCTCGCAATAAAGTGGTGCTGAAACTGGATTCCATAGACATGAAGAGAAAACCCAAGTAAATTCTTGTCCTCATTCTCGCTACAAGGGATTGGGGTTGATTTGGTCCGAGCGATAGAGCTCAAAGAGGAGCCACTTCACTCCAGAAGTAGTATCAGTCGATCTCATCGCAGTGTCGGGACCCGATGACACAGCGCTCAAAGAAGCGGTGGCAACTAGTATTAACCGAGAAGCCCTTCGCATCCCGTTTAACCGAATCAAGGACACCATCAACAGAATTTTCCAAGGGGGCACAACACTTGTTGAACAATTACGAACCCTCTTTCGCTTGGGTTTATCATAAGCACAACTCTGCTCACAATCACAGACGGTGCAGGCACATCAACGCCATCTCCAGTTCCGGCACGTAAAACCAGACACTGGCGCTGTAAAATACTTGGCAAAGAGAACCTGGAGCGGCTGGCTTGGAGGCTAAAAGCGGTGGCAGAAAAAGTGGTGACGGCTCTACCAGAAGTCGTGTCATTCGTGATGAAGACCGCTAACAATGCCGCTAACAATGCCATCGGTTGGCTGGCCCGAATCCTCAAAGTGCTTGTCATTACGATATCGTTCTTTGCTATTATCCATTCTCACATGTGTAATGAACTCTAGGCTCTCAGCGGATAAATTAGATGGCTAAAAGCCTCACCGGGATGCCGCCCACGACAAGTGCCGTTTTATTCGGCTTCTCGACTCCTGTACTTTCTGCGTTGTACCGGTTTTCTCTTCTGACTGGTGAGTTGAATACTACCTTTTCATGCTCTGCCTTCTGATGTTATTGCGCTGTGCTTTGCTAGGATACTTGTCCTGGTATCCTCGTCGCGTTGATATCAACGTTGGTTCCGACCACCATGTAATCGGTGGCATCCTGATTGTTGTTGCTGTACCCCACATATGGTCTTTGTTATCGTGCCATGATAATTAGCTATTAGCTTTGGGAAGTCGTCAGCGCTGGAGATTGCTACGTTTAGGTGAATAACTGCTTTTGTGCATCGAATGCCTTCCGTCCTCAAAGTAAGCGTCTGAGACTGCACGCTAAGGATGGCCCAAATATACGTCCCGGCGCTATCGTTGAGAGGCACCACCTGGTGTTGGGTGAAGCTTTGCAAATTCTACAAGCATGAAGTATAGCTTATGTAAAAATTTACTACAGATAAATGTTAAGTTGGCTGTTAGTCCTGATAACTTTGGCGCAGGAAAATATAGCATGACTAAGGCATACACTCTACAGTGAGGTCGACTCCGACACGCGGACTGGTATTGTTCGTGTTTTCTTCATTTAGTTGGAGGTAACTGTTAGTTTCTGTTAATTCATTCTCTGTTATGAAAGTCGCTCGGGGTGGATCATTAGTTGAAACTGATCACGTATACACTAGCATTTCAATCAAACACGTGATAGTGATTAATGGAGGCGTCAACCCGCACAATCAATCTTCATTTAGGGAATCAATTCTGTCTAGTGTAGTCTAACTGCATTAGCCAGAGGAGTACTCTCCTAGAACCGACATACAGGGCTAACAGACAGCCTTTTGACATATTTTATGCCATGAAAGCTTGCAGGCAGGGGATTGGCCGTCCGTCTCTTTTTTTTCTCACTTGGTTGCAGCCATGGGTCACTCGAGATCCCCACATGGTCTAGGGGCAGCCTCAACAATTCGTCCTGATAACGCATCCAACACGGCAATACGGATTGTCTTTTTTAGATGCTCCTATATGGTGGAAAAGTTATTTTTTATTCGAGCTGGTATGGTCGCAACCCCTGCTGCTACATTATTCCGTCAAACTTTACAAAGTGTATTTCTTGAAATAGTCCGCTATGACCTCTAGAAAGTATAAGTCTTTGTGTTCAACTGAACGTATAACCCTAGCCGTTAGACCCTACAGTAAGTATAGGTCTTTCTGTTCACTTGAACGTGTAACCATAGCCGTCCTCTGCTAAGTATACATCGTCGTGTTCGATTGAATATGTAAACATAAAACTGAGCTGCTAAACTAATCTCAAAACATTCTCATATTCAAGAGCTAAATCATTAAACCGACTTAAAATGAGAAAAGCTTTCCTAAACAAAATAATATTTGATTAATATTAAAATATCTGAAACACGATTTCTAATCAAGCCAAATGGTATGTATGTGTGTATGTATTATGCATGCATGTATGTATGTATGTATGTATGTATGTATGTATGTATGTATGTATGTATGTATGTATGTATGTATGTATGTATGTATGTATCTATGTATGTATCTATGTATGTATCTATGTATGTATGTATCTATGAAGCTTGCTCCAATCTCGTTGAGGAAACTCTGCTTCATGCATTACTCAGGAGCGAAAGTAAAAATGCTACTATTAAATCTAATTGTGAACCACGACAACGTATTAATATAATATTCAACATACAGAACGCGTATCAATTCAAAAACATAATTCAGAGTCGTATAGACACAAAGTAGTCATTACAGAACGTTTCTTGTTTCTTCTGTGGCTTTTGTGTGTGTGTGTATGTGTGTGTGTGTGTGTGTGTGTGTGTGTGTGTGTGTGTGTGTGTGTGTGTTAACAAACCATCAAATTCCTTACGAAAATGATTGATTAAAACAACGAAACCATGCATCCATGTTAAGTACTTTACATGTCATGTCTGGCATTGTCTGCCATTGTCTACCGTTAGTAACAGCAGAAGGTACTACCTGTGACTGTTCACCAAGAGTGGACAGCTATACCTGGATCCCTCTAGAAATTCTTCTCTGGTGGATCAGGCGGCAAAGCAGATATGCTCATCCCCCGGCTATGAAGGCAGATGGTAAGAGCTGTGTGGACAGCTAATGGCATCAGCTCAGGTGCAGTAGGAAGTGATGGCCATCCACTACATCCGGGCTTGTCTCCAACATTGTCGTGTCATTGGATTCAGACAGGCCTGGATGAGAGAGTGAGGGCGACTTTGCTCAACTTTCCCTCACTTAAATCCAACTCACGCGCAAGTTATGACACTATTCCCCGTCTCCCACCAGATACCTTCAAGTCCTGTGGGGTCGGGCGAGCGGCAAAGCAGCAGGTGTGGATACACTGGGAGATATAGCTGCAGACCTGCACACAGGTGGCTCTGGGTATAGGGTCGCCTTTCACTGGACTAAATCAGCAATCGAACTAGGCAGCCACTTGGGATACTGAGCAATTCTTTTTTAAGATCACACTGCTCACCTCGTAGCACGAGGAAGGGGCTAGAAAACGTGCCC
The DNA here is from genome assembly GCA_029931535.1 of Margaritifera margaritifera. Taxonomy (NCBI): domain Eukaryota; kingdom Metazoa; phylum Mollusca; class Bivalvia; order Unionida; family Margaritiferidae; genus Margaritifera; species Margaritifera margaritifera. The sequence goes on along the minus strand of JAQPZY010001520.1, from coordinate 3,658,472 downwards.
TAAACATTGCCAGCTTCACCTTAACCCTCGTCAGCATAACGCAGCTGACGTAGATCTCACCTTAGCGGTCGAAAACCTAACAAGAAGACAAAGATGACGTAACTCACATTGGTGCCTGAAACGTACGCACACTAATGGACAGTACATAAGCAGATAGACCAGAGCGAAAAACAACTCCAGTTGGTAGAGAACTGGCCAAGTTCAACATCCAGATAGCAGACATGAGTGAATCTCGCGTAACTGAGGAAGGACAACTCACCGAAGTAGCAGCTGGCTACGCCTTCTTCTGAAGTGGCCGAAGTAAAGAAGAGCGACGTGAAGCTGGTGCTGTGTGTGCCATCAAATCACAGCTAGTTAGCAAGCTGAAATATCTCTCAAAGAGTGTGAATGACAGACTAATGCAATAGAGACTCATACTGTCTGGAAAAAAATGTAACTATCATCAGCGCCTATGCACCCACCATGACCAACCCAGATGACATCATGAACAAACCTTATGAAGATCTGCAGTCTCTTATTGCAGACGTACCAAAGGCAGACAAGCTCATTATCCTAGGTGATTTTAATGCTAGAGTTGACACAGATTATCAGACGTGGCCAGGTATCATTGTTAAAAATGGTTTTGGAAAATGCAACAACAACGGACTCTTCTCACTTAGGAAATGCATTGAACACGACCTCCTAATCACCAACACAGTCTTCCGCCTACCAAGCGCTGGCATCTTATTGACTACGGTATCGTCAGGAGAAGAGACAAGCAACATGTCCGAGTGACGAAGGCTTTGAGAAGTGCAGAATGCTGAACTGAGCACAGACTCATAGTCTCCAAGCTCAATATCCGGATTCAGCCTAGTAGACGATCACAAGGAAAAAAGTGCCCAAAAAAGCTTAATGTCGCCAAATTGAAACAGGAGAATGTCAAACAGACATTTGACGAAGAACTGTGCAGCCAACTGGATACAATCGATGTAAACTCCAAAAATGTAGAGGAATGATGGACATCCTTCAGAATCTCAGTGTACTCAACTCCATCCAACACCCTATGGTCCCACCACGCGTAAACATCAAGATTGCTTTGATGAGAACGTTATTAGCATACAGAGACTTCTGAATGATAAACAAAGGTTACAGAAAGCCTATTTAGAAGGCAGCACATTATCATCTAAGAAGGCAGCCTTCAACAACATCACGAGAACTGTCCTATACAAACTCAGAGAGCTTCAAGACTCATGGCTGAGCAATAAGGCAGATGAGATTCAGTCATACGCAGACAGTAATGACACGAAGAACTTCTATGATGCTTTGAAGACAATTTACGAGCCACAGTCGTCAGGATCATCTCCAATACTAAATACTGACAACGCCACACTGCTCACTCACAAAGAAAAGATACTTCAAAGATGGGCAGAACACTTCAACAACATCCTCAATCAACAGTCATTATTAGCGATATAGCAATTGATCACCTGCCTCAAGTGGAAATCAACATATCGCTTAGTGATCACCAATGCTCGGTGAAACTGTGAAAGTGTTATGTATGATGATTATATAATATTCTAAATATTTTAGGAAATTATAAATGTTTCTTGACTTTAATATTTGCTTAAACCTTAATGTTGTTTATCAGGAAAACATGTTTAACTAGTGTCCTTGAATTAGGTTGTTTACTTAATATTTGAGTTCAAGGACAGTTTTGATAACGATTTTGGAATGATTGTGGCGTTGTTTATTCAATTTGAGGTCAAGGTTGATTTTGTTTACAGATAAAACTGAAATTCCGTTATAACTTATGTGACAATAGTCACACATACATTTATTATTCTAGAATGTACTATCATGTGACCTATCTTTATATATACCATGTTTAGTGGACAGGTTTTCAGTTTCGACATTACCATCAGTCTTTTAAGGAGCCATTACAGTTGTGGAAAATCATTCCAAATTCTGAGAGAGGAATTATTTAAAATATTCATTGGATTATAAAAGTGCTCATAGACTTTTGGATTTTGGATGTTGAATTGATGATTTTGGGATTTATATGAACTTATTCAAAGATATTTTGGAGTACTTCATTTTTGCATATCAGGACATTCAAGACCATTGGCACATCAACACATTCAAGGATACAGCCATTCATTCGGAACATTCTATATTTAGGACACTTAGACTTACTGGATTATTTGGATTTTAATTCACATTACTGTAAGTGTCTTTTTGATTTTCATTTTAATTATCTAGAAATAAATTGCTTGTTGATTTTTACTTGATTTGTTGGTTTCACTTTCTTTCTGTTACATTTTTCTTAGACGATAGAGTCATAACAAAAGCAATTGACCTGCTGTCAAATGGCAAAGCATCTGGAGTAGATGCTATACCAGCAGACGTCTACAAAGCCGGAAACTCTCACATGGCACAGAAACTGATTGAACTCTTCCAGTCAATCTGGACTCAGACTACCGGAGAAGACAAAGGTACAGGAAGTGACTATTCGCGATCTCCAATTTGCTGACGACTGTTCCCTGAATGCCAAATCTGAGTCTGAGATGCAACACAGTATGGACCATTTCTCTTTAGCTTGTGACAACTTTGGTCTCACAATCAGTATCAAAAAGAAAATGATGATGCACCAGCCTGCACAGGAGAGCCTTACATAAAGCCTACAATCACAGTAAATGGCCAAACCTCCTGGCAGTGGGCAAGTTCACCTATCTCGGCAGCACACTGTCACATGCAGTCCACATCGATGATGAAACCAACGCCACAATTGCTAAAGTAAGTGTGGCCTTTAACAGACTACTTGCAAATGTATGAGAGCGCAGAGACATCAGTCTACAAACAAAAATTATGGTCTACAAAGCCATGGTGTTGCCGACCCTGCTGTACGCATACGAAACCTGGACGGTGTACAGACGACGTCATGCCAAGAAACTGAACCATTTTCACATGGGCTGCCTGAGGAAACTGACGAGGATAAGATGACAGGACAGGGTCCCAGAAACTGAGGCCCTCACACGGGCAGGAATTCCAAGCATCCACACTCTGCTGATGAAATCACAATTGAGATCGGCAGGCGGTGTCACCCGGATGCCAGACGAGCGACTACCAAAGAAGATCTTCCACAGCGAGCTGAAGGAAGGAAAGCGATCTCAGGGTGGTCAGAAGAAAGGCTTCACAGATTCGCACAAGTCATCCTTGAAGCACTTCAACATTGACCCTGAATCTTGGGAATATCACGCACAGGATCGCTCCACCTGGCGCACATCCTCCATACTGGAGCTAAAGACTTTGAACAGAGGAGAATTGCAAAGAGAGTGCAGAAGCGCCAGCAGCGTAAATCTAATAATTGCGGCACATCCGATAGTGATCAAGCAAACCAAAGCGGTATCTCCTGTCCAGTGTGCTACAGACAGTTCAAAGCACAAATTGGCCTGATCAGCCACTCATGTACTCACAAAACCCAAACAGTTAGTGATGTCATGGTCATCTTCGAACTCGAAGGACAAACAACAAAACAACAAAGTAAACAACCGCTGTTTAGGATCTTATCTTGGACTTGAATTACAGGGATTTATACTTGTGTTCTGCCTCACCAAATGTCTCTGTACTTGACGCAATGCCCTACAGTACCGGATTTGTGTACTTTATTTATTTATTTATTTGTTTATTTATTTATTTATTTACTAAGATTATACAATTAGCATTAAATTTTTAATAAATGGAAATGCACTGATATTTATTTTGATTGTATGTGCAAGTTATAGACAAAAAAAATTGCGATGAACATGAAACATTTGTACAAATTGAAAATTTTGCTCATCAATCGACGGTAACTAATATACTTTCTTGTTAACAGCAATGCTTCTTTTGAATAGTTAATAGAGGAATTAAACTTATACTGCTATATTCAACAGACATTAAAGATGAAATGATGCAACTGTTGTTTGAATACTTTTTCACTTTATCCATTTTTCTCATTTTAAATATGTGAACTTGGATAATTTGTATACTATTTGATTGCATATTGTAGATTTATTTTACAAAGAAAATTTTAAAAGGAAATATACCAAGAGGTTATGGCGTTCAATTGATGTAGTTTAAAGTGAATTTTAATTATGCTACTGTATAAGAATGTACAAAAATAAACAAATATTCTTCTAACCACAACATTAAATTTCACCTTCAGAAACCTCTATTCCAGAGGTAACTACGACCCAGGTAGATAACCCTAGGGAGTTGGTTCCCTGCTTTTTCTTGATGTTCTTTTGATCTAATATGCTAATCAGTGATTGGGTGCCATCCTACCTACTACCTACACACATACATATAATCCACGTTCACTGGAATAAGTACGACACCTATCATTGATTGGTTTTGTGTTCCCTGACGATCAAGCAGTGGTGAGAAAGGAACATTCCCACTGCATTATTTTTAGTACCATTTAATATCTGGTTCAGGTATTTATGTTCAGCAAAGTCTAATTGAAATAATGCTCTTTCTCTTATATTGTTAAGCATGTGTCTTGAATTTGATTCAAACAATTGCACACTTTTGATTTGGCATATACTCAACATTTACATGGTAAACTACCTGTACGCGTTAATAAATAGGCCATGGGATCAACTCGTTGACAATGCTGATTGTACTTTGACTTTTAACAACATTTTGTAACATACACTTCCTATGGACATTATTAATATGTTTTTTTCTTTGTTTTGTGTGTGTGTGTGTGTGTGTGTGTGTGTGTGTGTGTGTGTGTGTGTGTGTGTGTGTGTGTGTGTGTGTGTTAGCAGAAGCCATAATAAGAGGACCAGTGTTGGTTTACACACCCACGCTATGAGGACGACCGTTTATGTGAGGACCAAAATCTGGTCCTCAGATCTACTTTTATATTATTTTGCATTCCTGATGATAAAATATATGTTCCCATGTATTTTCACGATGGTCCTCATTTCACGGTGAATTATCTAATTTTGTGTATGTTTACCTGGTTTTGTGTGTGTTACTCCATGGGCAGCAGTAAGCTGGAACACACACCTTTCACCGATTGTCCAATCAAAAGTCTTTATTATATACTGGTACTAAGACTCATTTCCAGCAAAACTTACACTGGTCTTCTTAAATCAAAGCTCTCTAGTACATATTTCGCAACACATTTTATTGTGAGCGATTACTATCCCATAAGGCATGGTGAGGGAATATTCTTGTAACATTTGTATGTGCAAGTTTTGCACTTGGGATAGATTTTATTGGGTCTTTTATGATTGTACTGCAAAAATTATGCAAGGGCACTGCTGAAATTGATCTCTGAGCATTCATTTGCAAAAATTGTGAGAGGAGAGGTTCATGTCATATTGTCATTGGGCTTTCAAAAAATAAGTTTGTAGGTCTGTATGATATCTAGTTGGTCCTAAATGAAAATGGTGCTGATCTGTCATCCAGTATAGCTACCATGACAGCCATATTGAAAATCTTGTTATTGTTATTCCTCCTGAATGGAAAGAAATATCAACATGGGGTTTTTACCAGAAGACATATGGTGATATGCAGTTGGTCCAAAATGAAAATGCTGCTGATTTGACATCCAATATGACCACCATGGTGACCTAACTGAAAATCTTGTTACTGCTAGTCATATGCAACATAATGTGCACATGTACCTGATTATAAAAGTAGAAGACATTTACAGATAAATTTCTCCCAAATCACTAAGAGCAGTTATTCCATGATATACATACATTATGTATAAGGGCAAGGACCTTTGGCAATCCTATTATAAAGTCTTCAGAAGGTCATCAGTTCTATATATACTCTGTATTATGGTAAGGACTAACCGCAAATATGTGAAAACTTGCAGGGCCTTGTGTAAACACCTTACATAATTGTGAGGACCTTTAATGCACATATCACTCCATTTTTGCATCATTCAAGTTTAAAAAGGTCCTTATCTCTATACACACTGTGCATTGTGGTGAGGACCACTGCTAAATATATTTTAAAGTTATGTGTATATGAAGCATGATTAGGATCATATGCATACATGTGTTGTGAAAAAAATGTTGCTCAGTGCAGAAAAATTACAGGCATTTTTTAAATCAAAAATGTGTGAAATTGCACATAAAAACTACAATTAGATCAGTTTTTTCAATATATGTAATGAAATGAGGACTACTGCCAAATTTGTGAACTTGGAAGTTTGTATGTACATGCCTATGACTTCATTTAGATAAAGCATTGTGTTCAAAATATCAACATTTCTATAAACACTGGGCATTATGGGTAAGACCACTGGCTAACTATCAATTAATAGAAATTCTCCTATGTGTATCTTCTGTGTACAACATAATGAGGACCATGTATGTGTTCATCATGAGTACAAGTGTTGTCAAAATTGTAGAAAAAACTACAAGTGTACACTTATACATGCCTTCTGTGAAGCACATTGAGGATTGATGGGACTAAACTTTGAGCACAATGCTCACACTATTTCCCTAAGTCTTGCATCTAGTGATCATTTATTAGACCTCATTATGAATGTCCAAATGCTGTTTATGGTTCTTTTAGGTTTAATGGGTAAAGATGAAGAAAATGGAGAAACAGAGCATGACATAATGCATCAACACTAGATAAAATGACAATGTTTTCAAGGAAGTGACAAAGGCTGCTTTTCCCTCAGAACCATCAATACTTTGGTAAGTAAAAATAATTATAAGGTGTAGAATTCCATTCAGGAAAAGATGAGATTCTTTTTACTTTGTTTAAATTTATTTTTTAGCACCCCTCTATAAAGTACAGGAGAGCTGTTGTACTACCCATGGTGTCTGTATCCACTAATGAAACAGCCTATCAGTATTCTTAATGCATCTCACAGAATTTTAAGTTGGATTCTTACCTCATCCCACCACATCAGCGAACTGTGTAACTGGAGACTACATCTGGTTTTTTGTCTTGCTGTTAGTGATATAGTACTTTAAAAGTCATTTGCTTGAATTTTCTTTTGGAGGACCATTAATGTAACTATGACTACACTATTGGCATATAGGCAAGTTTGAGGTCCTCATCTTGATACATCTCTTTATTGTGATAAGGACCATTGACAGACTTATTACAAAGTCTCTAAATGGTTCTCATTTCTATACACACTGCATGTATTATGGTGAGGATCAATGACAGGCTATTATAAAGCCATAAAATGGTTCTCATTGCTATACACAGTGTGCATTATGGTGAGGACCACTGGCAGACTTATTATAAAACCATACAATGGTTCTCATTGCTATACACACTGTGTGTATTACGGTGAGGACCACTGGTAGACCTATTATAAAGTCATAACATAGTTCTCATTTCTATACGTACAGTGTGTATTATGGTGAGGACCACTGGCAGACTTATTATAGAGACATGAAATGGTTCACATTTCTATACACGCAGTGTGTATTATGGTGAAGACAATTGATAAACATGCAAAAACAGAGGCCACCTGTGTGAATGCCATACATTATTGTGAGGACCTTTAATGTAGAGATCATTCCAGTTTATTATAGTTTCATGTTTGAAAGGTCCTCGTTTCTATGCACACTGCATTATGGAGAGGACCATTGCTAAATGTATTTTAAAGTCTAATTATGTGCATATGCAGCATGATTAGGATCAAATGCATATACATGCATTTTCATGAAGAACAATGTTGCCCAATGCTGAAAAGACTACAAGTATTTTTATAAACGTGTGTATCAAAAATGTGTGTAATACTTTGAAAACTTGATAAGCATTTAAAGTTTTCTTGTATTCATCACTGCATTTGTTTTATGTTTCACCCATCATTCCATCTGATAAAGTGTCATGTTCAAAAGGTCCTCATTCCTCTACACACTGTCTGCATTATGGTGAGGACCATGAGCAAACTATTAACTAAACGAAGTCTTCCTCTGTGTATCCTATTGTGCAAACATAATGAGGAGCATGTGCATCATGAGGAAGACCAGTGTTATCCAACCTATGTGACTATGGGTCAAAGTCAATCATATTTAATGGGAGTGTATATTTAGTTGCTGGGTTAATTCTCAGAATGTTCTGGCAAACACAATAGCAGGTGAGGCAAAGTTAACAACAAACTTTTGTGTATGTAAGAATTCAAACAGAAAGACCTTGTCACTTCATATTTCTGCTTCCTTAGTTTGTTTGATATCTTGAAAATGTGTTCTTTATTTTCAGATTGCCACTAGTTCTAATCAGAGATTAAAACTGGAGGACCATTCCACTATTTCTTGCAACCAATGTTATGCGGCTGTCTCAGTCCTTGTAGACCTCTATGTCAGAACCAAAGGTGCTTCATGTGAATTTGAACAATAGTCATGGTTGGGATGCCATGTCAGAAACTGAATAATGCATAGCTTCATTCCCATGAATGCTTTAAAAGCACAATTCGCAGAAAGTACATTGCAACAGTGTCACAAGTTACTAATATGAATGAAATAAGATGCATTGGCTGGCAACACAGGATATAATATTCATGTTCTCCATAAGTTCTGTATACTACAGAAACATCATACAGAGCATGTTAAAGGGGCAAAATTATTGCTGGCTGTGGAAAAGGGGGATGTTCACAAATATGCTGGAAAGAGACTAAATGAAATTGATGTAGAAGATATGTTCATGTACGTATATATGTGATAAATACCTATTTGAATGCTGTCTAAATATAGAAGAATTACTTGAGGGCATTGTTCATCCATCAGTATGCATGTACATCTGACAACTTTTACTATGAAAGGGGTAGGTCCTATATGAGTCAATTTTGGCCCAATTACCAAAGTTCACCATTTTTTCCCTATAGACTCATTGGGCCTTGTTTTGTGCAAATTGATTAAAATTTTGTCAAATTCAAAGTTGGGTTCTCGTGACATGATGTTAGTTTCAATTCAGTGACATTATGCATTCTTATTTATTATCTGCACTCGATGTTTTTTATAAATTGATATGTTCATTTACAATTCATTAGGAAAGCAGTTGGAAAAGCAGCATTTTCTTTCTTCGTTTTTTTATTTATTTGAATTTGACTTTGTTATGAGGGTATTTGAAAAGTTCTGAATACTTTGTTATAACTTTTTTGTTTCTTTAAACCTGTCAACAAATTGAATGCCAATCGATAGACAAAACGGCATGCCAGACACCTGCAGGCTGTCAAGGAGTTTTATATGCATAATTATTCAATGCAAAAGGCATCCATCCACTTACCTGTACCTGATTCTGCTAGTGTCACTGGAGATTTGTATGCCTCCAAATTGTTGCCAAAAGTTGTGGAACACTACCAAACCACCTGTCCGCGCACCGGTACCCGAGGTATCCATCTAATGCAGGGGTGTCAAACTCGTTTGCTATGGCAGGCTGGATTTGATATAAATAATAATAAAAAATGAGTCTGGCAGAACATATCTGGCCCGCAGGCCATATGTTTGACACCCCTGATCTAATGCATGGCAGTTCACCATTGCATAAATCAGCTGTATTGACAGAATTCCTGAAGGAGCAAAGCATCCAAACTTTGTTGCATCCTCCATACAACCCTGATTTAGTTCCAAGTAATATTGGCTGAATTCCTCAATCAGTGATTTGCTGAGAGATAGATGATGTGAAAGCTGCCATGCGAGTAAAAGTGCAGTTTCCCAGTGTATGAACAACATGCCAAAGTGTGAATTTAAAATGGCATTTAATAATTGAATAATCAGACTGCAGAAGTGTATGGAGGTGCACCGGGAGTATTTTGGGTGGATGCACTGACATACTGTTCAGTTAGTAATGAACTTGTTGCACAGTGCAGTAATATACATAACTTTTTAAATACCCCTCATGTATGTATGAAGATATATCTGGCTGTTGCTTCAGTTTTCATATCCAAACACTCCTTCATATCCAAACACTACTTGTGCACTTACTGGCTTAAATAATACTTTTATTTGTTTATTTATTTATTTGTATCTTATACTATACTAGAATAAAGACCATTGGTAGTAAAAGGTTCTCCAATTCAACAGCAAGAAGAGCAGCAAAAACAAAGACATTTTTTAATGAGCATTAAATGGGCTTATTATTAAGCCTATTATTGTAAAAAAACATAACTGGAAAGTTTGCAGACTGATTGGACATTCATTAATGTTGAAGTACAGTGACTAATTGGACATTCATTACTGTTGAAGTACAGTGACTGATTGGACATTCATTACTGTTGAAGTACAGTGTGTTAATATTGAATGAATGAATAAAGTAAATAATTTTGTTTTTAAATATATTGAGACAGATGTAACTGAATATTTATTTACCTACAAAAAGCTTGCTCAGGTGATTATTTAAGCAGTTTTGGAACTGAATTGAAAAACTAGTTCTGACATACTGTCTCCATTGTAAACACTTATGTAAATGGTTCATAGAAACCATATACATTTTACAAAACACAGATCAAGAGTATATCTTATAAGAGCAGAATGATATACATTTTACAAAACACAGATCAAGAGTATATCTTATAAGAGCAGAATGATATACATTTTACAAAACACGGATCAAGAGTATATCTTATAAGAGCAGAATGATATACATTTTACAAAACACGGATCAAGAGTATTTCTTATAAGAGCAGAATGATATACATTTTACAAAACACGGATCAAGAGTATATCTTATAAAAGCAGAATGATAGTTTTTTTCAGAACCCAGGTAAACAAGATTAAAATGCTTACGATTACTTGAGGCTATAATTTGGTCCTGTAGTCAATTCTGAATAAGAATATAAACTTTGATGAGGGAGCCATGGTAACTCAGTTGGTAGAGTGTCAGACTCGTAATGAAAGGGTTGCAGGTTTGATACATGCCCAATATGGCCAATATTGTGTTAAAAGTGTTGTTCAGCAAAAATAAATAAACTTTGATGACCTAATTGTAAACAATGCAACAAATGTTGTCTCCATGCAATCTTTAAACATGTCTCCATGCCATCTTTAAACATATCGGGGAAACTTCTTGTCTACATCAAATTGTTCATGAACAATGCTGGTTATTTAAAAAATACTGTTTTATGTCAAAATCATTGTATGTGTTCATTAACAAATGAATACCCCTGATCATTATAGAGATACATGTTACAAGTGAACAAGACTTAAATTTTCTTGTTTTTCACATGGTCCACATGCGACAACAAAAAACGATATTCAAGTAACAAGTTATTCACACATACATTTATATTCCATAAAATTATGAAATTGTTGCATGTGGACCACTTGAAATGTTTAAAAATACAAAATGTAGCTTTAATTTTAGCACAAGATGGCCGATCTGATGCAACTTATTTAAGTCATGTTATAAAGAGTGGATATCTAACTATCATATAACATCATGTTGTTCTGCAATGCCAACATGGTCTTTTCTTAAAAGGGTAATGCAACAGTGGTTCACTTTCGGTAAATGGAGGGTGAAAAATTAGCAAAAGAAAAATCTTCGGACCAACGGATGCAAATTTTTTAGCATGAAACTAGAAATGCACATGCAGTATTTTTCTTGCAAGAGAAACATAAGCCTGGTCAATAGGCTGGCAGAATATTTATGTGCAGTTAATGGTACTTTTCTTAAATGGTTATACATGATGAAGATAATGCTGAAAAGTTCAGTCTGTTTGTTTTAAAATGAATTTGACGGCTCAGAATTTCATTTTCCTTGAAATCCCATTTCCTTTGTAATAGTGAAAATTTTCTAAAGACTTTGTGGACACAGGGATTTGTGTTTGACCTTGAATAAAATGTTTCTGTACCCATCTAGACATGTTATTTCTTTGTTTCTTTGCTTATGGGTTTGTGAGCTTATATTACGGCCATGTGTTTATGGTATATTGTATAGTATACATCTATCAATATTTACTATCTTAAAATTATTAGAAAACAAATGTTATCAAATTTAATATGGAACATTCTTTTGTCAAGGACTTTCAAAACTTTAAAACATGCTGCCATCAACATCACTAAAAGTAGAAGAAAAACACTTTGAACAACTACAATAAAACATGGAGCTTCCTTATAGGTACATCAGATGTGCTCGATTTTGTACAGGCGATGGAGTCAGGCCATTTTAATATGGCTGCAGATTTATAAATTTAAATGGGGTCTCAGCTACAGTGCCATTAATGATTACACGCGTTTATATAGTGAAAACTTTTAATATCATATGCATTCGCTGGCGTGGCCAAAGCAACATCAAGAGCAATATATATATATATATATATATATATATATATATATATATATATATATACCCAGGTACATTATTTGATAGTCTTTTCTGCTTTCAAATTGCCTTATGAAACAGGTGACAGTTTCAAATTTACTTTGGAGCCTAGTTGTGTGTTTTTTTTGTGCTGTTATATGTGGAGCCTGCAATAGCTGTTATATGTGGAGACTGCAATAGCTGTTATATGTGGAGACTGCAATAGTTGTTATATGTGGAGTCTGCAATAGCTGTTATATGTGGAGTCTGCAATAGCTGTTATATGTGGAGCCTGCAATAGCTGTTATATGTGGAGCCTGCAATAGCTGTTATATGTGGATCCTGCAATAGCTGAAACTGAATTATAATTATCAAGGCTTAAAGCAGCAATTTGAAGTTCATATCATTGGTTCTCTTTCTTCAAAATAACTATTAACATACTGTATGTTACATCGATCCACTTTTCATGCTCCATAAACTATTATGCATACACTTTTTATTGTGCCAGCCTTGTTGCAAAAAGTGGGTCACATAATATCAATCTTTCCATCCTTCCATCAATCACACTTCCATTTCTACTCAAAAACTTTTAAGCCATTCAAGATCAGGGGATGAACCTTAGAATATTCTTAAATAATCATTAGAAGGTATGTTGCCTACTACATTGGGGTCCTCTCTTCAAGGTCAAGGTCACAGCTCATATTTTAGGTTTTTCCTTGTACTTTCCTTGTAGCACTATAACTTTCAAGTCATTTGAGGTTAAGGGTTGTAACTTGGTATGCTTGTACTGTTACGACTCTATGGTCTAAGAAAAATGTAACAGAAAGAAAGTGTAAAAAACAAATCAAGTAAAAATCAAGAAGCAATTTATTTCTAAATAGTTAAAATGAAAATCAAAAAGCACTTACAATATTGTGAATTAAATTCCAAAAATAATCCAGAATGTATTAATCACAAGTCCTAAAATATAGAATGTTCCAAGTAAACTACTGTATCCTTGAATGTGCTGATTTGCTAAAGTGAAGTTCTTCAGAATATCTTTGAATAAGTTTCCATAAATCCCAAAATCATCAATTCAGAATCCAAAATCCCAAAGTCTATGAGCACATTTATAATCCAATGAATATTTTAAATAATTCCTCTCTCTGAATTTGGAATGATTTTCAAAACTGTAATGACTCTTTATAGACTGATGGTAAGGTCGAAATAGAAAACTGTCCACTAAATATGGTATATATATATAAAGATAGGTCACATGACAGAATGATCTAGAAAATTATATGGTGTATGTGACTTTTAACACACAACACTAAAGAAAATTCTGGTTTTATCTGTAAACAAAATCAACCCTGACCTTAAATTAAATAAGCAACCTGTTTACCAAAACATTCCTTGAACTCAAATACTAAGTAAGCAACCTAATTCAAGGACAATAGCTAAACATTTAAACCCTTTACATAACATTAAGGTTTGAGCAAATATTAAAGTCGAGAAACATATATAATTGCCTACAATATTTATAATATTATATAAACATCATACATAAACGGAACATCATTAGAAGTTTTGTCACAAATCATATTGGGCATCCTATCTTCAAGGTCAAGGTCATGGCTTAATATTTTAAGTTTACCATCACACTTTCAATACCAGTTATACCATTAGAGCTTTTGGGTATAATATATCCAAGGTCATGGGTCAATATTTTTTAGGTTTTCCATCATACTTTCCTATCTTCTCTAAAACTTGAGAGCCATTTGAGACTAAGAGATGAAACTCTCTATGCTTTTACATCATCATTAGCAGATGTGTTGCATACCACATTGGGAGTCCTGTATTCAAGGTCACGGGTCAATATTTTTTGTTTTCGTTCATACTTTGTGTTCCATTATTATTTAACATAGAGCCATTTGAGATTAATTGATGTAACTTAGTATATTTGTTGTGTACCACGTTATGGTCCTAATTTCAAAGTCCAGATCAAATGCCAATAACTTAAGTTTCGGTCAGTAACATTTTCCCTTCCAATCCATAAATTATGAGCTGCTGAAGAAAAATGAATGAAATTTGGTATACTTTTATACTGTCACTGCATGTGTTGCGTTCCACATTAATGGTCCTGGCTTGAATGTCAGGGTCACATGTATATATTTTGTGGCTGCTTATGTTTCTGATTTATATTTCAAAAGCTGTTTGAGGTTCTGGGATGAACCATGGCGCACTTTTGTTTCTATATTAAATGGCATCTAATGTATCACATGCAGACCTCTAAATCATACACATGCAGACCTCAGAAAGTTACACACATGCAGACCTCAGAAAGTTACAGACATGCAGACCTCAGAAAGTTACACACATGCAGACCTCAGAAAGTTACACACATGCAGACCTCGGAAAGTTACACACATGCAGACCTTGGAAAGTTACACCACAGATGGACCTCAGAAAATTACACTTCAGACCTCACAATCTTGCACACTGTCCTCTTATATATGTAAATTTTCTTTTGATACCTGCCGAGTTTGCTATTAAGATGGCAACAAAATTTATTTTTGCACAGATAAAGCACACGATGTTTAAGCGTACATGAAAGAAATTAACCTTGTATTCCAACTCCTTAATGTGGTCCTCAGTGTGTTAGTGAAATTCTAGGGTCCTCTTATTACGGCTTCTGCTAGTATGTGTGTGTGTTTGTGTTTTGTTTAAACCTGACATCTAACAAGATACCATTTTCTGTATGAATATAATTGCCTATAATTCCCTATCTCTTTCTATCTTTATATATCTCGCTCGCTTGCTATCTCGTATTACCTAAATTCTTGTAAAAAAAAAAGATAAAAATATTACATTTTATGTTCACTTTTATAATTTTGTATTATATATCTTGCCATGGTACCTCAAACCCATGTCAGTGGATAATAAAAACAAGCAGAAGAAAGAATGGGCCATGGAAAGTAGATAAGAATGTCTACAAAGAAATAAAGTTGAGTTGACATTATAAATATGATGAATCAGCAAATATTAACTTAACAAATATTACAAATATTAACTTACAAATAAACATTGCCAAAGAAGACAATCATAATATTATAGAAAATATGTTACTTGTAAAAAGCAATTTGAAACAATGTTTCTTTTTAAAACATTAATGGCCTAATTATCCATTTATCAATCTATCTATCTGTCTATCTATCTATCTACGACTGTTTGTTAGTCATTATTGTTGTTCATTAGGTTTCTTGAACAAGTGAAACTAGTAGTGCAGTTATAAGTATGTTAATTTATTCCTTTTCCTATCTGTTTCTCCTACTGACTGTCTATTTGTACACCCATATTGTTTGGCCTACATGTCATTTTATTCAACTTTTGAATTTATAACATTAATAGTTTGTTTACATTTCTGTCTTTCTTTCTCTATCTGTATTTCAAACTTTATATCTTTGTTTCTCTGTCCGTATTTCAAACTTTCTACCTCTGTCTCTCTAACTGTATTTTAAACTTTGTATTTTTTTCTCCCTGTCTATATTTCAAACTTTCTATCTTTGTCTATCTGTATTTCAAAATTCTATCTTTGTCTCTCTGTCTCTAGTTCAACCTTTCTGTTCATGTCCCTGTCCGTATTTCAAACTTTCTATCTTTGTCTCTCAGTCTGTAGTTCGAACTTTCTATCGTTGTCTCTCTATTTCAAACTGTATATATTTGTCTCTCTGTCTGCATTTCAAACTTTATATCGTAGTATTTCTATCTGTATTTCAAACTTTCTGTCTTTGAGTCTCTATCTGTATTTCAAACTTTCTGTCTTTGTCTGTCTGTCTGTATTTCAAACTTTTTGTCTTTGTCTCTCTTTATTTCAAACTTTCTAATTTTTTTCTCTCTATCTGTATTTCAAACTTTATATCTTTGTCTGTCTGTCTGTATTGCAAACTTTCTGTCTTTGTCTCTCTATCCGTATTTTAGACTTTCTATCTATGTCTCTCTATCTATTTTAGGGCTAGAAAAGCACTGTATACCATCCCAGGATATATCCGTATTTTAGACTTTCTATCTATGTCTCTCTATCTATTTTAGGGCTAGAAAAGCACTGTATACCATCCAGGATATATCCGTATTTTAGACTTTCTATCTATGTCTCTCTATCTATTTTAGGGCTAGAAAAGCACTGTATACCATCCCAGGATATATCCGTATTTTAGACTTTCTATCTATGTCTCTCTATCTATTTTAGGGCTAGAAAAGCACTGTATACCATCCCAGGATATATCCGTATTTTAGACTTTCTATCTATGTCTCTCTATCTATTTTAGGGCTAGAAAAGCACTGTATACCATCCCAGGATATATCCGTATTTTAGACTTTCTATCTATGTCTCTCTATCTATTTTAGGGCTAGAAAAGCACTGTATACCATCACAGGATATATCCGTATTTTAGACTTTCTATCTATGTCTCTCTATCTATTTTAGGGCTAGAAAAGCACTGTATACCATCCCAGGATATATCCGTATTTTAGACTTTCTATCTATGTCTCTCTATCTATTTTAGGGCTAGAAAAGCACTGTATACCATCTCAGGATATATCATTCAGCTAACAGAGGTCAATGAGTGAATTCTTGGAAAAATCCCATAAATATAATCA
Source organism: Margaritifera margaritifera (assembly GCA_029931535.1). Taxonomy (NCBI): domain Eukaryota; kingdom Metazoa; phylum Mollusca; class Bivalvia; order Unionida; family Margaritiferidae; genus Margaritifera; species Margaritifera margaritifera. The sequence goes on along the minus strand of JAQPZY010001520.1, from coordinate 3,641,588 downwards.
GCATTTCAGACAGGTAATTTAATCAGCATTTCAGACAGGTAATTTAATCAGCATTTCAGACAGGTAATTTAATCAGCATTTCAGACAGGTAATTTAATCAGCATTTCAGACAGGTAATTTAATCAGCATTTCAGACAGGTAATATAATCAGCATTTCAGACAGGTAATATAATCAGCATTTCAGACAGGTAATATAATCAGCATTTCAGACAGGTAATTTAATCAGCATTTCAGACAGGTAATTTAATCAGCATTTCAGACAGGTAATATAATCAGCATTTCAGACAGGTAATTTAATCAGCATTTCAGACAGGTAATTTAATCAGCATTTCAGACAGGTAATTTAATCAGCAACAAAGTTGACTACAAAGCATGTATATACAACATGATAATTCTTATTATTGCTACTTTCATTTCATTTCAGTGATAGAAGCAATGATCTTGTGGCATTCAATGTGAAAAAATGTGGTCAGCATGAAATATGGAAAGACAAGTCAATGTATCTTTCTCGACATACTAAAACAACATGACAATTCACTCAGTCAGCCTTTTTCCTAACACTGAACCAGAGGTTTATTACTGAAATAAATACAACATGGTAAAACCATCTCAAATTCTTTTACTGTCTAATTTACAGATTTTACAAGATGACTTAGACATGCCAAGTGAAAATTGTATGCTCATTGTAATTTTTAGAATGTAATTTTGAAGAATAAATCATGTTAATTATTTTAAGTAATAAACTGAAACACATAATTTAGCATAATAATTTTCAGAATATATTGTTTTACAGTCATATATACTAAGCAATAACAAATAATATTGGAACTGTTTTCTTAGTGCAACTTTATCTGGACGAGGTGGATCAGACTTGCATAGACTACTATCTACCTTTAAGAGCAAGTTTTTCATAAAGTCATTATTTCTTAGCATAAAATTTCACTGAAAAGCAGAATGTGTAGGACGTTAAGGTGAAGTTTTTTTACCTTAATAATAACACATAAGACAAAATATCAGTTCTTCTTGTTTAACATACTTGTGTAATAGGAGATATAATTATGTGTAATAGGAGATATAATTATGTTTAATAGGGTATCTAATTAGGTGTAATAGGATATCTAATTATGTGTAATGTAATTAGATATCTAATTATGTGTAATAGGATATCTAATTATGTGTAACAGGATATCCAATTATGTGTAATAGGATATATAATTATGTGTAATAGGATATCTAATTATGTGTAATAGGAGTAATGTTAGTAATTGCAGTATTCCTCCTAACATTGAAGATTTGCATAATATAAATCTATATATTAAAGGACACATTCAGTAATCACTAAATCTTGTGGAGTGTCCTTTACTGACAGATTAACTATCAATTAAAATGTACCGTATATATATATATATATATATATATATATATATATATATATATATATATATATATATATATATACTCACATATAACTGCAAACAACATAGACCCTGATCTGCCGTCGCATAATGCACAGGCAGATCTGGGTCTATGTTGTTTGTTCTACCGATTACTCATAACAAACTCCATAGACCCAGATCTGCCAGTGCATCATGCATTACTGAATTTACTTTAATTTGTAAGTGAGTATTTATGGTAACTTACTTAATTCACTTTAATTGCGAGTAAAATTCCAGCAACTGATTCAAAATAGAGGTGATTGCTGTAAGGAAGCCATCAAGGTTGATTTCAGATTTCAAGCCTTCAAAAGATTGGAATCAACTCATATGGCTGAATCTTGTGTCTTTTTCCAAGTCTTCATGAGACTAGGATCAGCTCATAAGGCTGAATCATATGGTTCTGCTCTTCATTTTCATAATTTGCATGGGGTTTGATTTTTAAAGAAAAAGAATTTCCCAGATTATCCTCAGTTGTAACCCTAGCTATTTAAAAAAGAATTTGTATATCTTAGGTATTGTTTAAAGAACTTTGAATTCCCTTTATTTTGGTGTATGATTGATGGGTGTAATTTGGTGTATGATTGATGGGTGTAATTTGGTGTATGATTGATGGGTGTAATTGAGATGGAAATTATACAGCGTGGCCTTACTTCAGGTGTTCACCTATCAAATGACTCCTAGCTCCGCTTGTTCATTTTCACTTCTTGGACTTCAAAGGTAAATTGAAAGAAAAAAAAAAACATAACTTTTTTTCTTTTTATATATTTCATAATTCATTTATTGCACTTTCAGAAGCTGGAGTAAATGTCTTGAGTCTTTCATTTGAAAGTTTAAGGAACTCCTGTTTTATCTGTGCAATAATGAAACTGAACACCGCTATTTAAACTAAACTCAAGTCTCCTAAAACAGAAGCTATATTTTGAGACTTTAGACAACAGCAAAACCAGAAGAAATATTTGCAGCAAACAAGCTTTGTAATTCTACCTTATTTCTCATTTTAATTACCGAAAATCGAAGTGTTCGCATCTTTAATTCAAAAGCACAGTTTATCCTCAAGACATTTCAAGACTACAAGGCCAGACTTTTCATTATATTCTATGGGACATTTCATGACTACAAGGCCAGATTTTTCATTATATTCTATGGGACATTTCATGACTACAAGGCCAGATTTTTCATTATATTCTATGGGACATTTCATGACTACAAGGCCAGATTTTTCATTATATTCCACAGAACGTTTCATGACTACAGGGCCAGACTTTACATTACATTCCATGGAACATGTCATGACTACAAGGCCAGATTTTCCATTATATTCCACAGAACAGTTCATGTGTACATGGCCAGACTTTACATTACATTCTACTGGACAGTTCATGACTGCAGGGCCAGGCTTTTGATTGTATTCTACAGGACATTTCGTGACTACAGGGCCAGACTTTTTATTACATTCCATGGGACATTTCATGACTACAGGGCCATGGTTTTGATTGTATTATATGTGACATTTTGTGTCTACAGGGCCAGTCTTATCACTACATGCCGTGGGACAGTTCATGACTACAGGGCCCGATTTTTCATTATATTCCATGGCACATTTCATGACTACGGCCAGGCTTTTCATTATATTCCATTGGATATTTCGTGGCTACTTGGCCATACTTTTTAATATATTCTATGGGACATTTCATGACTACAGGGCAGGGTTTTACTTATATTATATGGGACATTTCATGACTACAGGGCAGGGTTTTACTTATATTATATGGGACAGTTCATGACTGCAGGGCCAGGCTTTTCATTACATTCCACACGACATCTCATAACTACAGGGCCAGACTTTTTTTATATTCAATGCGACATTTCATAACTACAAGGCCAGGCATTTGATTATATTCCATGGAATATATTTTAGCTTAAGTAAATGATAAGTGATGAAGAAAGAAAATCACATGACATACGAGTAAATTAGGATGGACAGCATGAGCCTGATCAGCACTGATCATGAACGACTTTGATATTGCTTCTTGAAATGCAGTCTGTGATCCTCCACTGCCATCTCCTGTAGTGATGACTGAGCACCATGGGCACTCTGTGAGCCAACCTTCAAGAAAAGGCAATACTAAGTTCAATGCAGACTGAGTACCCTGGGCACTCTATGAGCCAACCTTATGGAACAGACAATACTAAGTTCAGTTCACACTTGAACATTAAAAGAAATTACATAAAGAACCAGTACAAATTATACCAAAATATAACAACACATCTACTGTTAGTCTTAAAAAATTACTTTTTAACATCACATCTAAATAACTATTTAGCTCAGAAATAATAATTTTTACGCAACAAATAGGAAAATGAGCATAGTGAATGACATATGTCTAAGAGTCCGTTGTTTAGACACTATTAAAAATGACTGACCCTAGAGTTTAATGACCAAAGGGTCTTAATAATTTTAATCTTTGGCCAAAGAGTACTAACTTAAACTAAACTTGCTGTCCAGAAACTATTTATCTCTTATTAGATTTACCATAATCATGACATTTGACCTTTTGACCCTAGAATCAATAGGTTTCTTTAATACCCGAAGTGCAAGCCATCCACAAAGATTGATCAAAAAACTTACTCAAAAACAAAAATTACTCTGCAAACCCATTTTTCTTTCAGCCACAATGGCATTAACTTTTGTCCTTTTGGTGTATTTCAAACTTTCTACGTCTCTCTATTCGTATTTCAAACTTTCTATCTTCGTCTCTCTATTTGTATTTCAAACTTTCTATCTTCGTCTCCCTATTTGTATTTCAAACTTTCTATCTATTTGTATTTCAAACTTTCTATCTTCGTCTCCCTATTTGTATTTCAAACTTTCTATCTATTTGTATTTCAAACTTTCTATCTTTGTCTCTCTATTTGTATTTCAAACTTTATATCTTTGTCGCTCTATTTGTATTTCAAACTTTCTATCTTCGTCTCTCTATTTGTATTTCAAACTTTCTATCTTCGTCTCCCTATTTTTATTTCAAACTTTCTATCTATTTGTATTTCAAACTTTCTATCTTTGTCTCTCTATTTGTATTTCAAACTTTCTATCTTCGTCTCTCTATTTATATTTCAAACTTTCTATCTTCGTCTCCCTATTTGTATTTCAAACTTTCTATCTATTTGTATTTCAAACTTTCTATCTTCGTCTCCCTATTTGTATTTCAAACTTTCTATCTATTTGTATTTCAAACTTTCTATCTTCATCTCTCTATTTGTATTTCAAACTTTATATCTTTGTCGCTCTATTTGTATTTCAAACTTTCTATCTTCGTCTCTCTATTTGTATTTCAAACTTTCTATCTTCGTCTCCCTATTTGTATTTCAAACTTTCTATCTATTTGTATTTCAAACTTTCTATCTTTGTCTCCCTATTTGTATTTCAAACTTTCTATCTATTTGTATTTCAAACTTTCTATCTTTGTCTCTCTATTTGTATTTCAAACTTTCTATCTTTGTCTCTCTATTTGTATTTCAAACTTTCTATCTTTGTCTCTCTATTTGTATTTCAAACTTTATATCTGTGTCTCTCTATTTGTATTTCAAACTTTCTATCTTCGTCTCCCTATTTGTATTTCAAACTTTCTATCTATTTGTATTTCAAACTTTCTATCTGTGTCTCTCTATTTGTATTTCAAACTTTCTATCTGTGTCTCTCTATTTGTATTTCAAACTTTCTATCTTTGTCGCTCTATTTGTATTTCAAACTTTATATCATAGTCTCTCTATTAGTATTTCCAACTTTATATATTTGTCTCCCTAGAACAATGTCTCTTACATTATTTAAGAGTATGCACCACCCCCCATCCGCTAACCACTGCAATTGTTTGGTAGGGGGTTTTTTGTTGTTGTTTTTTTTTTTTTTTTTTGGGGGGGGGGGGGGTTGGTTTTGTTTTGTTTTGTTTTATGTTGTTTTGTTTTGTTTTGTTTTTGCTGAGCAAAGTAAACATTTTGCCACATATTTACAAATATCTTTCCTTACAATCCTTTTAGCACACAATACTTTTACTTAGATTTTAACCATGACAGAAAGCTTTATAATCAGGGCCGACGCAAGGGTATTTGGCGCCCTAGGCGAACCTTCAGCCTTCCGCCCCCCCCCCCCTTAACTTTCGAAAATGAATATTGTCCATTTGTTTTGTTTTTTCGTCTCCTTTTCTCTTTCTATTTTTACACGCTTATTATCTTCTGTTTTCCGCTATTTATCTTTTTTTTTTTTTATTCATTCAAGCTTTTGCCCCCCCCCCCCCCCCAACAAAAAAAAAAAAAAAAAAAAAAAAAAAATTGCCGTCCTATGCGTCCGCCTAGTTTGCCTAGTAGTTAAACCGGCCCTGTTTATAATATTTAAATAGCAGAAACAAAATCTACATGTCAAAGTACCAATGGATAATATTACCGACTTTCTTTAAAATCAGAAAGTTTCGTAAGACGATAAAACAATGAAGCCGAAGTTTTATTGATCAAAAGAAAATCCTGGACAATGGTGTTGAGTTTTCTCCATTAAAAGATTAAAAGAATCACCAATGTGCCAGTGCTTGTCAAATCTTCTGCTATACTTCAAGCTAAAGGTAGATTCTTTTGAGGTAGGTACATGCATGCATGCACGCATACATACATACATACATACATACATACATACATACATACATACATTGTTGGGTGTATTTGTAGAGCAACGGAAGCATTCTTTAGTACTATCAAGATACTTGCATGATAACTGTATATTTCATTCATTGCACTGGTGATTTAGATTTCTATATCTCTTATTTAACACACAGACACACACACACACACATCGTCCTTGTCTTTTGATTATCAAACCAGCAATGTAAGTCAGATAAATGGGTCAGAAATATAAATATATTCCTCATATTTAATATTATCGTTATTATATTATAAAATGTGAACATTACTTCGCTACATTTGAAAACTCATTTTTCTGGTACTAAAATATTTACGTACTATTCTCTGACATATCTCCGATACAAGTTAAATCCCAAGGAATGACATATTAGTTGTAAAGAACAATGAGGAAAGGATATGCATGTTTGTTTCCGGAATAATACTGTCGAAAGCGGATGCTGAATATTCGGTGATAAAAATCAAATTCACGATTGAACACGTTTGTTACCTATATATATATATATATATATATATATATATATATATATATATATATATATACTCCTTTGTCGAGCAGCTTTAATAATAATTATTTTCCAGGCAATATAAAGCAGGGTTGATAATACAAGAAAAGTAATTTGTAGATAAAGTCAAATCTGCTCTAGCAGCAACTACAGCCACCTACATACATACATATAATCCACGTTTACTGCGGGTAAGTACGACACCCATCATTGATTGGTTTTGTGTTCCCTGACGATCAACCAGTGGAGAGAAAGAACATTCCCACTGTGCTGTTTTTAGTACCAGTTAATAGTGGATTCGGGTCAGTCTGTTTAATAGAAATTCTTCAATTGTTACCTGTGTGCCTTGAATTTGTTTCAAACAATTGGACACTTTTTTACTTGGCATATACTCAACATTTACATGGTATTTTATCGTTACGCGTTAATAAATAGGCCATGCGATCAATTCGTTGACAATGCTGATTATACTTTGACTTCGTAGCACGTTCTAATAACATTTTGTAACATATATTTCCTATGGACATTATTAATATGTTTTTGTTTTCTTTGTTTTGGCTTGGGGTTTTTATGTTATTTTGTTGTTGTTGTTTGTGGGGTTTTTTTTTTTTTTTTTCTTTGGGGTTATTTTTTTTTTTTTTGGGGGGGGGGGGTAAATATAACATTTAACTCGATACTCTTTTCTGTATTTATATTATAGCCTATAATTCACTCTCTCCTTCCATTTGTATACGTCTCGCTCGATTGCTATCTCGTAATACCTAAATTCTTGTAAAATAAAAGGTATTAATATTACATTTTATGTTCACTTTATAATTTTGTATGATATATCTTTATATTACGCCACTTATCTTAATTTAATTCTGTTTTTTTTTTTTTTTTGAACGGTTGCCATGGGACTTCAGATCCATGTCAGTGGATAATAAAAACAATTAGAATGAAAGTAGATAAGTTGCCGTTATAAATATGATGAATCAGCAGTACAAATATTAACTTCCAAATAAACATTACCAAAGGCAATCATAATATAATAGAAAATATGTTACTTGTAAGTAAGCAATTTGAAACAATGTTTCTTTTTAAAAAGTTAATGTCCTAATTCTCCATTTTTATGAATCTGTTCGTTAGGTTTCTTGAACAAGTGAAACTAGTAGTGCAATTATAAGTATGTTGATTTATTCCTTTTTCTATCTGTTTCTCCTACTGACTATTTGTACGCCCATGTTTTTGGACTATGTGTGATTTTATTAAAATTTTGAATTTATAACATTAATAGTTTGTTTACTGTTTTGTCTATTTGTATTTCAAACTTTATATCTTTGTCTCTCTATCTGTATTTCAAACTTTATATCTCTGTCTCTATTTGTATTTCAAACTTTATATCTCTGTCTCTATTTGTATTTCAAACTTTATATCTTTGTATCTCTATTTGTACTTCAAACTTTAGACATTTGTCTCTCTATTTGTATTTCAAACTTTAGACATTTGGCTCTATTTGTATTTCAAATTTTAGACATTTGTCTCTCTATTTGTATTTCAAACTTTATATCTTTGTATCTCTATTTGTATTTCAAACTTTATATCTTTGTATCTCTATTTGTATTTCAAACTTTATATCTCTCTCTCTCTCTATTTGTATTTCAAACTTTATATCTGTGTATCTCTATTTGTATTTCAAACTTTATATCTGTGTATCTCTATTTGTATTTCAAACTTTATATCTTTGTATCTCTATTTGTACTTCAAACTTTAGACATTTGTCTCTCTATTTGTATTTCAAACTTTAGACATTTGTCTCTATTTGTATTTCAAATTTTAGACATTTGTCTCTCTATTTGTATTTCAAACTTTATATCTTTGTCTCTCTATTTGTATTTCAAACTTTATATCTTTGTCTCCCTATTTGTATTTCAAACTTTAGACATTTGTCTCTCTATTTGTATTTCAAACTTTAGACATTTGCCTCTCTATTTGTATTTCAAACTTTAGAAATTTGTCTCTCTATTTGTATTTCAAACTTTATATCTTTGTCTCTCTATTTGTATTTCAAACTTTATATCTTTGTCTCTCTATTTGTATTTCAAACTTTATTTATTTGTTTCGGTAGAACAATGTCTCTTACGTTATTTTAAAGTATGCCCCCCCCCCCCATCCGCTAGTGACTGAAATCGTTTTTTTGTTTTGTTGTGGGGTTTTTTTTGGGGGGGGGGGTTTCTGAGCAAAAGTAAACATTTCGCCACATATTTACAAATATCTTTCTTTACAATCTTTTTGGCACACAATTCTTTTACTTACATTTTAACCATGATAGAAAGCTTCATAATCATGGCCGGCGCAAGGGTATTAGCGCCCTAGGCGAACCTTCAGCCTTGCGCACCCCCCCTCCCCCCACATTAACTTTCGAAAATGAATATTGGACATTTGTTTTTTCCTTCTGTTTTTTATCGTTCTATTTTTAGACGCTTATTATCTTCTATTTTCCGCTATTTCTCTTTCTTTTTTTATTCATTCAGTCCCCCCCCCCCCCCCCCCATTTTGCTCCCATTTTGTCAAAGTACCAAGGGATAATATTTACTTACTTTATTTGCAGTCAGGAAGTTATGTAAGACGATAAAACAGTGAAGCCAAAGTCTTGTTGATCAAAAAGATAATCCTGAACCATGTCGTTCAATAGATATTACTGGTATTGAATTACGGAACAGTGAATACAGGTGACATGCTTTAAGGTTCTGTAGGTATTTAATGCAACACAAGTATTTGTAGTGGTTTGTAATTGTAGTTTTCACCATTAAAAGAATTACCAATGTGCCAGTGGTTGTCAAATCTCCTGCTTTGCTTAAAGCTAAAGGTAGATTCTTTTGATGTAAGTACATACATACATACATACATAAATACATACATACATACATACATACATACATACATACATACATACACACATACATTGCTGGGTGGATTTATAGAGCAACGGAAGCATTCTTTAGTACTGTCAAGATACTTGCAGGATAACTGTATATTTCATTCATTGCACTGGTGATTTTGGGCATACACACACACACATACACACACACACACACACACACATCGTCCTTGTCTTTTGATTATCAAATCAGCAATGTAAATCAGATAAATGGGTCAGAAATATAAATATATTCCTCATATTTAATATTATCGTTATTATATTATAAAATGTGAATATTACTTCGCTACATTTGAAAACTCATTTTTCTGGTACTAAAATATTTACGTACTATTCTCTGACATATTAAATCCCAAGGAATGACATATTAGTTGCAAAGAACAATGTGGAAAGGATATGGATGTTTGTTTCTGAAATATTACTGTCGAAAGCTGGTGTTGAATATTCTGTGATAAAATCAAACTTACAATTGAACACGTTTGTTACCTGTCTCAACCAGAATATTCCATTGTAAAAGATGTCGCTGTAACCAGAATTGACTATATATATATATATATATATATATATATATATATATATATATATATATATACTTCTTTGTCGAGCCGCTTTAATAATAATTATTTTTCGGTCAATACAAAGCAGGGTTGATAATACAAGAAAAGTAATTTGTAGATAAATCTACTCCAACAGCAACTACAGCCACCTCGATACACGATCATATTTTGCATGACCCAACATGATACATTCCATGTAAAATTAACCTCCATATAACAGCCACCTCAATATTACAAACAATTTTATATAGTCACAAAGGTGACTCTCTTAGTCAGGTTTTACCTTCATTAATTACATAGCGGTGATCATCTGATGGATTTCGCTCCGTTCTCTTATTTTTTTTTTTAAAATACAAATTAAAACTTCACACAAAGTTTTCATAGGCATGATTAGAGTTCATAGTCAACAGTTTTGTATTTTGTTATGTTGTTAAAGTATTGTTCCCATTTTATGGCAAGATATACAAAATTATTACATTTAATAGCTGATCTTAGTATTTAGTGTCAAAAAATATCTTTTTTTCTATTTCAGGAAAATTAAAATGAACATAGTCGTTGGAATGTGAGAAACCAATTTGGACTGTTCAAAAATAGATTTCAAGGAAACATTTAGGAGCATTCAGTGTTTCCTTTTTTTATTGTTTTCAATTATAAAGATTAAATAAAATGTGGTTTATGGAGGAAAATAAATAAAGTTATAAGTTACAGTTTTGTAGCAAACTGACATAACCTTCAAAAGTGCAGCACCTCTGATCAGCCTAATAAACATTTGGGACGTCTATTGACAGTTTCTGACAATTCAGAATTTATAATTATTTGATAAAGACAACAAATAATTTGAAGTGCTATAGTCTGTAAAGGGAATCGAGTATTGGAGATTGTTACATTGTCCAGTCAACATGGCATTCATTATTTACGCCATCTTCTTTTTATATATATGCATCCCTTTGACGGACAGCTGCCCGTACTCTAATGGTGTCATAAATATGACGAAGACGAGATTACAAACGATTAGTAAAAATACTTTCATCGACTGTGTAAACTTTTTCAATGCAACAAAATTGATCCTTTCAGACAACCAAATCAACCTGATTGAAAATGACTCTTTCCTTGATTTCTGGACACTTGAGCAATTAGACCTTTCCCATAACAACCTAACAGAGTTGCCGACCGGTATATTTCAGAGTCTGCGAAATTTACAGTACCTCTATGTTGCCTACAATTCGTTGATATACCTGCCAGATGGTCTTCTGGTGAATAAGCATAATCTGATAGACGTGGATTTCTCTTATAACAATATCCGGGATATCGGTTTATATGTGTTCAATGCAGACCATGTGAACATTCGTAATATACATTTGGATCATAACTTACTACAGAATTTGGAACCATGGCCTTGGAATTTACCATATAAAAACGACAGCGACTTTGGACGACGTATATACTTAAGTTACAATAACATATCCAAATTAACCAATGAAATGAACTGGACGTATAACCTGGAATTACCATGGACAATCGTTGTGCACGTGGATTTCAACAATTTTACAAAAGTACCAGATGTAAGTATTTACAACCCTAATCTTACCAATGCTTCAATTATCACATTTATGTTTGAATTCTTGACATATAATATGAACATCTCTGGCAATCCCTTTATATGTGATGGCGACATGTACTACATTGCTGTTATTGTAAGAGGCACATACTTGCAATGGGATAACGTCGAACAATATCGTTGGCGATGCAATCAACCGATTCATCTGTACAGTCTGGATTGGCTACATGATGTAGGTCTGCATAGCTTTCTGACAAACTACAAAGAAGATGATGGTTGTGTTAAAGGTTGTGTTTGCCAAAGTTGGCCTTCTAAAGGACTACTGCACATTGACTGTAGACGGGCAGGGCTATACGCCTTTCCAGAGACGGTACCTAGTACAAACGAACCTACGATAGAACTTTAGCTAGATTATAATGGTATTGAACGTTTGGAAATCAAACCCTATATGAAACGAGTGACTACAATCTCTCTCAAAAACAACAAAATTCAGTCACTGGATGAAGGGTTTATACACAACGTTACAAGTCTGGAGTACCTGATACTTTTAAACAACCAGCTATCACACGTGCCAAAAGCGATACAACAATTGAAGTTCCAGAATGTCGACCTAAACGGGAATCCGCTCGAGTGCGACTGTGACATGACCTGGATGGTGGATTGGATACGACTAGCACCATCTACTGTCAATAAATCTCTTAAATGCAATTCGGCAGATGGCTCTCAAAGGGAGATAATCGATGTCACAAAGGAAAATCTGGGCTGCTCCAAAGACTTTCTGATCTCTGTTGGCATCATACTGGGAATCGTTGTTATTCTCATTATCGTCATCATATTATTCGCAAAACTATGTCCCTATGAAACCAAGGTCATTATATTCTAAAATATTTAGAATCTATCCAGGAGATCGATACATAATTGACAATGATTCTACAAAAGAAAACATCGTTCATCTTATTTATGATGAAAATGATGCACTGATAAGGCAATGGCTTAAACACTCTCTGCTAAAAAAAATGCAGAAAAGAAAATGCACAGTCTTCAACCAATTAGAGCATTTGAATGGACCCACTAGCCAGACAATCATTGAGAATCTAGATAAAGCAAAACAAGTTTTTGTTATACTCTCGAAGAATATATTTGTCAATGAATGGAGGATGTTCGAATGGGACAACGCAGAAGGCGAGCAAAACGGGCGGGAGGACGTTAAAGGAAAAGTGTTATACATTATCTTCAGATCTGATGTTAACGAGCAATTGCAAGACAATCCACTGAAGGAACGATTAACTGGGAAGAGAGTTCTGAAGTGGGGTGAGAGGTTATTTTGGTCCAAACTGTTCTATGAACTACCTCTACCACCCAAAAGACAGACCAATGCTCCACCACCAAAAAACAACGACGAACGGCATGATGATCAGGTCATAACTATGACTGACCTTTGAAACCCAGAATGTTCAAATACGGTTTCAATTCAATAGACTATTGATACCGCAACAGACAGTTTACTTTTTGTTCTCTTAGATATTCCAATAGTCCAATAGAACGTAAATATTGCAAATTGCATGTGATTTTATATATATATATATATACCGTGCTTTTATTATATTATACAGACCAATAAGATCACGTTTGTTCTGTTTATAAGCCAAGGATCCAATAGAATATAAAGGTAGTTAGAAGTATGTTTTTCACCGATTTGTATGTGAAGATTAATATACAAGTGTATATAAAGACCAGTAATTACGTATATTTCTTGTATTTATAAATCCAGAGGTCATTCAAATACATGGTTGTATTATATGCAGAGTTCATTCAAATACATGGCTGTATTATATGCACAGTTCATTCAAATACATGGCTGTATTATATGCACAGTTCATTCAAATACATGGCTGTATTATATGCAGAGTTCATTCAAATACATGGTTGTATTATATGCAGAGTTCATTCAAATACATGGCTGTATTATCTCCAGAGGTCATTCAAATACATGGCTGTATTATATGCAGAGTTCATTCAAATACATGGTTGTATTATATCCAGAGTTCATTCAAATACATGGCTGTATTATATCCAGAGTTCATTCAAATACATGGCTGTATTATATGCAGAGTTCATTCAAATACATGGTTGTATTATATGCAGAGTTCATTCAAATACATGGTTGTATTATCTCCAGAGGTCATTCAAATACATGGCTGTATTATATGCACAGTTCATTCAAATACATGGCTGTATTATATGCAGAGTTCATTCAAATACATGGTTGTATTATATGCAGAGTTCATTCAAATACATGGTTGTATTATATGCACAGTTCATTCAAATACATGGCTGTATTATATGCAGAGTTCATTCAAATACATGGCTGTATTATATGCAGAGTTCATTCAAATACATGGTTGTATTATATGCACAGTTCATTCAAATACATGGCTGTATTATATGCAGAGTTCATTCAAATACATGGCTGTATTATATGCAGAGTTCATTCAAATACATGGTTGTATTATATGCAGACTTCATTCAAATACATGGCTGTATTATACGCAGAGTTCATTCAAATACATGGTTGTATTATATGCAGAGTTCATTCAAATACATGGTTGTATTATCTCCAGAGTTCATTCAAATACATGGCTGTATTATATGCAGAGTTCATTCAAATACATGGTTGTATTATCTCCAGAGTTCATTCAAATACATGGTTGTATTATATGCAGAGTTCATTCAAATACATGGTTGTATTATATGCACAGTTCATTCAAATACATGGCTGTATTATATGCAGAGTTCATTCAAATACATGGTTGTATTATATGCAGAGTTCATTCAAATACATGACTGTATTATATGCAGAGTTCATTCAAATACATGGCTGTATTATATGCAGAGTTCATTCAAATACATGGTTGTATTATATCCAGAGTTCATTCAAATACATGGCTGTATTATATCCAGAATTCATTCAAATACATGGCTGTATTATATGCAGAGTTCATTCAAATACATGGTTGTATTATATGCAGAGTTCATTCAAATACATGGTTGTATTATCTCCAGAGTTCATTCAAATACATGGCTGTATTATATGCACAGTTCATTCAAATAAATGGTTATATTATCCCCGGAGTTCATTCAAATACATGGTTGTATTATATGCAGAGTTCATTCAAATACATGGCTGTATTATATGCAGAGTTCATTCAAATACATGGCTGTATTATATGCACAGTTCATTCAAATACATGGTTGTATTATCTCCAGAGTTCATTCAAATACATGGCTGTATTATATGCAGAGTTCATTCAAATACATGGCTGTATTATATGCAGAGTTCATTCAAATACATGGCTGTATTATATGCAGAGTTCATTTAAATACATGGCTGTATTATATGCAGAGTTCATTCAAATACATGGCTGTATTATATCCAGAGTTCATTCAAATACATGGTTGTATTATATGCACAGTTCATTCAAATACATGGCTGTATTATATGCACAGTTCATTCAAATACATGGCTGTATTATCTCCAGAGTTCATTCAAATACATGGCTGTATTATATGCAGAGTTCATTCAAATACATGGTTGTATTATATGCACAGTTCATTCAAATACATGGCTGTATTATATGCACAGTTCATTCAAATACATGGCTGTATTATATGCACAGTTCATTCAAATACATGGCTGTATTATATGCACAGTTCATTCAAATACATGGCTGTATTATATGCACAGTTCATTCAAATACATGGTTGTATTATATGCAGAGTTCATTCAAATACATGGTTGTATTATATCCAGAGCTCATTCAAATACATGGCTGTATTATATGCACAGTTCATTCAAATACATGGCTGTATTATATCCAGAGTTCATTCAAATACATGGCTGTATTATATGCACAGTTCATTCAAATACATGGCTGTATTATATGCACAGTTCATTCAAATACATGGCTGTATTATATGCACAGTTCATTCAAATACATGGTTGTATTATCTCCAGAGTTCATTCAAATACATGGTTGTATTATCTGCAGAGTTCATTCAAATACATGGCTGTATTATCTCCAGAGTTCATTCAAATACATGGCTGTATTATATGCACAGTTCATTCAAATACATGGCTGTATTATATGCACAGTTCATTCAAATACATGGCTGTATTATATCCAGAGTTCATTCAAATACATGGCTGTATTATATGCACAGTTCATTCAAATACATGGCTGTATTATATGCACCGTTCATTCAAATACATGGCTGTATTATATGCACAGTTCATTCAAATACATGGCTGTATTATATCCAGACTTCATTCAAATACATGGCTGTATTATATGCACAGTTCATTCAAATACATGGCTGTATTATCTGTATTATATGCACAGTTCATTCAAATACATGGCTGTATTATATGCACAGTTCATTCAAATACATGGCTGTATTATATGCACAGTTCATTCAAATACATGGCTGTATTATATGCACAGTTCATTCAAATACATGGCTGTATTATATCCAGAGTTCATTCAAATACATGGCTGTATTATATGCACAGTTCATTCAAATACATGGCTGTATTATATGCACAGTTCATTCAAATACATGGCTGTATTATATGCACAGTTCATTCAAATACATGGTTGTATTATCTCCAGAGTTCATTCAAATACATGGTTGTATTATCTGCAGAGTTCATTCAAATACATGGCTGTATTATCTCCAGAGTTCATTCAAATACATGGCTGTATTATATGCACAGTTCATTCAAATACATGGCTGTATTATATGCACAGTTCATTCAAATACATGGCTGTATTATATGCACAGTTCATTCAAATACATGGCTGTATTATCTGCAGAGTTCATTCAAATACATGGTTGTATTATCTCCAGAGTTCATTCAAATACATGGCTGTATTATATGCACAGTTCATTCAAATACATGGTTGTATCATCTCCAGAGTTCATTCAAATACATGGCTATTATATGCAGAGTTCATTCAAATACATGGTTGTATTATATGCAGAGTTCATTCAAATACATGGCTGTATTATCTGCAGAGTTCATTCAAATACATGGTTGTATTATCTCCAGAGTTCATTCAAATACATGGCTGTATTATATGCACAGTTCATTCAAATACATGGTTGTATCATCTCCAGAGTTCATTCAAATACATGGCTATTATATGCAGAGTTCATTCAAATACATGGTTGTATTATATGCAGAGTTCATTCAAATACATGGCTGTATTATATGCACAGTTCATTCAAATACATGGTTGTATTATATGCAGAGTTCATTCAAATACATGGTTGTATTATATGCACAGTTCATTCAAATACATGGCTGTATTATATGCACAGTTCATTCAAATACATGGCTGTATTATATGCAGAGTTCATTCAAATACATGGTTGTATTATATGCACAGTTCATTCAAATACATGGCTGTATTATATGCACAGTTCATTCAAATACATGGCTGTATTATATGCAGAGTTCATTCAAATACATGGTTGTATTATATCCAGAGTTCATTCAAATACATGGCTGTATTATATGCAGACTTCATTCAAATACATGGCTGTATTATATGCACAGTTCATTCAAATACATGGCTGTATTATATGCACAGTTCATTCAAATACATGGTTGTATTATATGCACAGTTCATTCAAATACATGGCTGTATTATCTCTAGAGTTCATTCAAATACATGGTTATATTATCCCAAGAGTTCATTCAAATACATGGCTGTATTATATGCACAGTTCATTCAAATACATGGCTGTATTATATGCAGAGTTCATTCAAATACATGGTTATATTATCTCCAGAGTTCATTCAAATACATGGCTGTATTATATGCACAGTTCATTCAAATACATGGCTGTATTATATCCAGACTTCATTCAAATACATGGCTGTATTATATGCACAGTTCATTCAAATACATGGTTATATTATCCCCAGAGTTCATTCAAATACATGGCTGTATTATATGCACAGTTCATTCAAATACATGGCTGTATTATCTCCAGAGTTCATTCAAATACATGGCTGTATTATATGCACAGTTCATTCAAATACATGGCTGTATTATATGCAGAGTTCATTCAAATACATGGCTGTATTATATGCACAGTTCATTCAAATACATGGCTGTATTATATGCACAGTTCATTCAAATACATGGCTGTATTATATCCAGAGTTCATTCAAATACATGGCTGTATTATATGCACAGTTCATTCAAATACATGGCTGTATTATATGCACAGTTCATTCAAATACATGGTTGTATTATCTCCAGAGTTCATTCAAATACATGGTTGTATTATCTGCAGAGTTCATTCAAATACATGGCTGTATTATCTCCAGAGTTCATTCAAATACATGGCTGTATTATATGCACAGTTCATTCAAATACATGGCTGTATTATATGCACAGTTCATTCAAATACATGGCTGTATTATATGCACAGTTCATTCAAATACATGGTTGTATTATCTCCAGAGTTCATTCAAATACATGGCTGTATTATATGCAGAGTTCATTCAAATACATGGTTGTATTATATGCAGAGTTCATTCAAATACATGGCTGTATTATATGCACAGTTCATTCAAATACATGGCTGTATTATATCCAGAGTTCATTCAAATACATGGCTGTATTATATGCACAGTTCATTCAAATACATGGCTGTATTATATGCACAGTTCATTCAAATACATGGTTGTATTATCTCCAGAGTTCATTCAAATACATGGTTGTATTATATGCAGAGTTCATTCAAATACATGGCTGTATTATATGCACAGTTCATTCAAATACATGGCTGTATTATCTCCAGAGTTCATTCAAATACATGGTTATATTATCCCCAGAGTTCATTCAAATACATGGCTGTATTATATGCAGAGTTCATTCAAATACATGGCTGTATTATATGCAGAGTTCATTCAAATACATGGTTATATTATCCCCAGAGTTCATTCAAATACATGGCTGTATTATATGCACAGTTCATTCAAATACATGGCTGTATTATATGCAGAGTTCATTCAAATACATGGTTATATTATCCCCTGAGTTCATTCAAATACATGGCTGTATTATATGCACAGTTCATTCAAATACATGGCTGTATTATATGCAGAGTTCATTCAAATACATGGCTGTATTATATGCACAGTTCATTCAAATACATGGCTGTATTATCTCCAGAGTTCATTCAAATACATGGCTGTATTATATGCACAGTTCATTCAAATACATGGCTGTATTATATGCACAGTTCATTCAAATACATGGCTGTATTATATGCACAGTTCATTCAAATACATGGTTGTATTATCTCCAGAGTTCATTCAAATACATGGCTGTATTATATGCAGAGTTCATTCAAATACATGGTTGTATTATATGCAGAGTTCATTCAAATACATGGCTGTATTATATGCACAGTTCATTCAAATACATGGCTGTATTATATCCAGAGTTCATTCAAATACATGGCTGTATTATATGCACAGTTCATTCAAATACATGGCTGTATTATATGCACAGTTCATTCAAATACATGGTTGTATTATCTCCAGAGTTCATTCAAATACATGGTTGTATTATATGCAGAGTTCATTCAAATACATGGTTGTATTATATGCACAGTTCATTAAACTCCAGAGTTCATTCAAATACATGGCTGTATTATATGCACAGTTCATTCAAATACATGGTTGTATTATCTCCAGAGTTCATTCAAATACATGGTTGTATTATATGCAGAGTTCATTCAAATACATGGTTGTATTATCTCCAGAGTTCATTCAAATACATGGTTGTATTATATCCAGAGTTCATTCAAATACATGGTTGTATTATATGCAGAGTTCATTCAAATACATGGCTGTATTATATGCACAGTTCATTCAAATACATGGTTGTATTATCTCCAGAGTTCATTCAAATACATGGTTGTATTATCTCCAGAGTTCACTCAAATACATGGTTGTATTATATGCACAGTTCATTCAAATACATGACACTTTAATATGGTAATACTGGCAACACATTCCATGGAGCAGGTTTTGTAAAGAAGTGTTGAAAGGTTTTTCTATTCTTAGAAACAGAGGCCATATTTTATTGCATATGGACTTCATTTGTGCAAATCTAAAAAGTCTTCAGGTCAAGATGCCATTTCTCAAATATTATCAAATTCAGGAGTTTTGGAGATGAAGTCATTTAAAGGTTTTTCTATTTTAGTAATGTTTAACATGTTTGATGGCAGATCAGTACCAGCTGCATCAACTTGAAAGTCCTTTATACTAGGATACTTTTTCAATTTTGGTCAAATTATGTTGAGTTGTTTTCGAAAACTTGTTGAAACATGTTTCTATTTTTAGTAATGGGGATCATATTTGATGCTGTATAAGCATCACTGGCATAAATCTAAAAGGTCTTCATGCCAGGAATCTTGTATCAAGTTTGGTCAAATTCTATTCAGTGGTTTGGAGAAGAAGGTTTTCCTATTTTCAGTAACAGTAGCTCATTCGATGTCAGATCAGCATCATTTGTACAAAAACTTGAAAGGTCTTCATTCCAGGATGCTTTTTTGTCAAGACTGGTCAAATTCTACTCACTGACTTTGGAGAACAGGTCATTTAAAATTTTTCTATTTTAAGTATTGATGTTCATTTAAGTTTTAACAGCAACCATAACTGAAGACAAATTGGCATCATTCGTAAAAATTTTAAAGACCTTCCTGCCTGGATGCTTTGGCATCATTCGTAAAAATTTTAAAGACCTTCCTGCCTGGATGCTTTGGCATCATTCGTAAAAATTTTAAATACCTTCCTGTCTGGATGCTTTGGCATCATTCGTAAAAATTTTAAAGACCTTCCTGCCTGGATGCTTTGGCATCATTCATAAAAATTTTAAAGACCTTCCTGCCTGGATGCTTTCTTTCAAATTTGATCAAATTCTGTTCAGCAGTTTTTGAGAAGAAATAAGATTAAAGATTTTTTTCTATTTTTAGTAACTGTGTCCATATTTGATGGTGGATAGGCATCATTTGCATAAATCTGAAAGTTCTTTATGCCATGATGCACTCCTTCAAATTTGTTTTAAATCAGTCATGTGAATTTCAAGAAAAAGTTTCAAATAGCAATTGTTGTCAAATGCATGATGGACGATACAAATCGGACACAGGGCTATACCATACGTTCACTTGGCCTTACTGCCTAATGAGAAAAAAAAGTCCCTTTCCATGCATTTCAAAAGCACAAAATCATCTTGGAAAATTGCTGTCCTACAGAATATCATATGTATTCCCAGCACTGAATATATTAATTATCAAACGAGTGAGTGGACATGAACGGCAAACAGCAAAACTTCAAAACTGATCTACGATTCTCCCCAGGATTTTCTGAAGTCTCGTCATATTAATCCAGTTAATAAATGTAATCCATAATCACTTTCATTTTGTTATCATATATAACCAGTTAATAAATGCAATCCATAATCACTTTCATTGTGTTGTCATATAAAACCAGTTAACAAATGCCATCTATAATCTCTTTCATTGTGTTGCCATATGAAGCCAGTTAATAAATGCAATCCATAATCATTTTCACTGTGTTTTAATTTTATGTATCTTTCATGTGAACATGGTTTCTATTCAAATATATTTTAAATGAATCATTTGTATTTAGTATTATTTTCAATTTAATATTTATAGAGCACTATTAATTCTCTGTATTCTTGTGTGTGATTGCATCATATTTTCAACTAGGAATAAATGTTACAAATGTTGAATTTTTAATGTTCTTCCAAATCTTGGAACAAAATTTACATAAATATCTCTTTAATGTTAACAAAGCACTGCAACTGAGGGAAATACAGAAGAAACAGGATGCTTCTGTTTTATTTTCGTTAGATTAAGCCATCACCTGCCATGCATAACTGTTTTTTGTATTTGCTTAGAACTTACTTCTCAGTGTACACTCATAAAATAGCCGACTCAAAACACATATGTTTAAAATTCCTATATAATAATGTGATTTCTGATAAATGTGTGTTGTTGTTTTGGACAAAACTTGCTATCCATAATTCCTATCATATTTATGTGCATGTGGCATGTTATCTGACTGGAAAAGAAAGTGGTGATAAGCTAGTGTAATGAAAATGGGTTACTGGCTGAGTTTTTTTTTAATCTACTCCATACTCAAAACTGTTTGCTGGCTCTTGCATCTGTGAGTCATCACCTTCATACATTATTATATGAAAACTGTTGTTTTATTTAGACTAATTGTAAGCATGACATAAAAACCAATACACCTGCATTGCCCAAGAGTTCCCAGGAGTAAGTGTACATTGATAGAAATGTCACTACTGAAAATTGAAATCAGAGGTTGTTGCAGGAATATATGGGTTGTCACTTCCTGGGAGTAATTTCCAACTTATAAGGGGCTGGGAAGAATACTGGCATACAAGAAAATCAATTGTATAAACAAGTGTTCTGTCGAGGTAAAAACCTAAGTGGACAGAAGAAATTTATGGATTAGATGAAATATGTCAACATAATTATAAAACTGTAACCTATTTATTTTGCCTTTTAGTTGAATTCTGGTCTTGTGTTTTACTGCAAACTTTCACTGACGTTGACTGGTAGAAAAAACATATTCCATTTTTTGTATTCATATATTTATTTATCTGAGCAGAATCATAGAAATCTATCACAGGTCAAGATCTGTCCTCAAAACTGTAGGGATGCATACACTTCTGGATAGTTGATGAAGAAACCCTGAAATAAATTAAAGGTTAAAGTGATGAAAGGATTTGTGTCTAAAAAACGATGTTCTCAGCTAAAAATAAAAGAAACTGGAGGGTTTGTAAAACATATCCCCATTCCTCTCTTTGTCCCACCCACCAAACCCAAGTTATGACACAGGAGTACAAAGTACCTGGGGACAGGGATGGTCAATGGGACCAATGTCATTTTGCATGTATAAATTGATCTTTTCATCACTAGTAAGTCCATGTCAGTAAAAGCTCATTTGAGCTTATGTTGAACTGTTGTTTTAAATCATGCCAACTTTAAATAAATCTTATCTTATCTTATCTTACATATCGTTAAAGTGGTGGGATATCAATACTTTCCAAAGTTATGATCCAGGGACCAGGTCCCTGGGGGTAAAGAAGGGACCCTATGGCCAATGTCAGTTGCATGTATACAATTGTTTTTTCATGCCCAGTAAGTGTATATGCAGTTAAAGAGCAGGGCGTGCTCTGATATAAGCTTGCACTTAGGTCCACACACACATGCATGCATGCAGGCACACATGTGCACATACACACAAACACACACACGCCAAATGTCACACATGTTAGTGTCATACTTTGAGTGTTTTTTATTTTATGTATAACAATCCCCATCTCCTATCCCCAGCTTCAAAACTTTAAAAATACTTGCATATTAACAGACCATATCATATCCCAAGGTTTGATGCCTTTATGTTTAATGGTGTAAGAGTTGCACAACATTACCAGATGGACTGGGTAACATAATCCCTGCCTTTTCTTTGAAAACAAAACACAGGGGTAGATAGAAAAAATACATAAAAATGCCAGAAAATGCATAGTTTTCATTGAAAATGCCGTATCTACAAAACTCTTGAGAAAAGAGGGGTTTAATGCATACACTGCTATTAAAGTACAATTAACCTCACTTCAGTTGTGGATGTAAAGAGGGTTTCAGGGGTTCAATCACACCCCCACACCCTTACTAGTTCAGTACACTTTTTTGTATAATAAATAAAAACAGACAAAGACATCCCTTTAAACAAAAATGACCTACCTAATCCTTCTAAAACTCAAACCTTCATCAAAACAAATACTAGATCCACCCCACACTTGTGAAAGTTCCCATATAAAAAGTAATAATTTCTGACACCAAAAGAACCCTTGTATAACAGCTCTTGTATAACAGCCCTTGTATATCAGCCCTTGTATAACAGTAAAACACTAATTTTAGCAAAATCTTCTTTATAATGAACTATTCCAATTAATCTATATACTGAAAATAGACTGTATTAGTGATGATGTGAAAAATCTATATACTGAAAATAGACTGTATTAGTGATGATGTGAAAAATCTATATACTGAAAATAGACTGTATTAGTGATGATGTGAAAAAATCTAAATACTGAAAATAGACTGTATTAGTGATGATGTGAAAAAATCTAAATACTGAAAATAGACTGTATTAGTGATGATGTGAAAAAATCTAAATACTGAAAATAGACTGTATTAGTGATGATGTGAAAAAATCTAAATACTGAAAATAGACTGTATTAGTGATGATGTGAAAAACACATCTGAATGGTAGAACCCATAATGATTTTCAAATGTTTGAAATATGATGACTGGGGAAAACAAAAATATGACCAAAATAATCTTATTGTAAGGTTAAAAAAAAAAAAACACAGCAAAAAAACAATAATGACGTGTATACATCAATTCTAACAGATCCACCACACAATATATGTGATACTTACTTTATCCACTCAATAGCCTGGGGTATACTAGTGGTTTCTTTACTGAATGGCTGAAGATTAAATGTATGCACACCTTGTACAACAAGACAACCTTGAGAAAACATGGCATACGTACCTTGTACAGCTGTATAGTTCAAAGGATGCAAGGGGTACATGCCTTGTACATCAGTGTAGTTCAAATGATACAAGGGAGTACGTATTTTACCCAGCTGTGTAGTCTAAATGATACATTTGTGCAGTTGTGATACCTGAAGGTTGCATAGGGTACAAATTATTTCATACCTGTTTCACCTATAGGTTACACAGAGCACATAATTTTTATAGCTGTACAGCCAGAAGATATAAAGGTGCATATCTTGAAAGACTGTGTACACTGATGGATTATTGAGGTATGTAATAATACTGCATAACTGTGTACACTGATGGATTATTGAGGTATGTAATAATACTGCATAACTGTGTACACTGATGGATTATTGAGGTATGTAATAATACTGCATAACTGTGTACACTGATGGATTATTGAGGTATGTAATAATACTTGTGTACACTGATGGATTATTGAGGTATGTAATAATACTTGTGTACACTGATGGATTATTGAGGTATGTAATAATACTTGTGTACACTGATGGATTATTGAGGTATGTAATAATACTGCATAACTGTGTACACTGATGGATTATTGAGGTATGTAATAATACTGCATAACTGTGTACACTGATGGATTATTGAGGTATGTAATAATACTGCATAACTGTGTAGCATCAATGATGCATAGGTAAATACATTAAAAAGAAGTGTAGCTTAAATAAAGGAAGGGATAAATATTTTACATAGTTGCTTTGCCAGAAGGGCACAAGGGGGGTACATACTTGTACAGCAGGGGTCACCAACCTTTTTGTGCCTACGGGCACATTTGTGCGTTTATGAGAGAATGGCGGGCACCAACCAATTAACTTGACCCATTTTTTTATTTTGTATTATTCATTATAACCTCTTTCGCAGGCACAAAAAAAACCTTGGCGGGCACCATGGTGCCCATGGGCACCACATTGGGGACCACTGTTGTACAGCTTAATGGCCAAAAGGAAAAAGTGATACATACTGAATGACCTGGGTTAAATCCTTTTACAGCTGTGTGGTCTCAAGGATACTCAGGTGTGCATAATATGTATGGCTATCCAACCTGACAATAAATGTCATGTAAATACTTTGCACTGATGATTAGCATGAGGGATACATGGAGTCTCTTGTATAGCTATGTAGCCAGAAGGATACATGAAGTACAAAACCTTGTACAGCTTTGTAGCATTGGGCACATATCTCCTATAGCTGAATAATCTAAAGTATAAATGGGGTTAGACACCTTATTCAGCTGTTTATCTTGGATGATATACTGGATACACACCTTTTTCAGTTTTGTATCCCAGAGGTTACATGTGGTGACTATATGGTGGCCTGAAGATACACGGATACATATATTGGTAACCTGGGTGGCCTGAAGGATACATGTGTTACAGACCTTGAAAATTTGCAGCCTCAAATATATATGGAGCACATGCCTTTTGAAGCTGTTTAGCTCTAAGAATACATATGGTACATACATTGCACAGCTGTGTAACTTGAAAGCCACATAGTTGTCATATAGATTTCACATACCTTTACAGCTGTGTAGTCTAGTATATACTATCCAATGTTGGCATTCCTATTCTGGCTGACATCATGGGACCTATAATATTACATATCTTGTTGGTGGCTTAAAGATACATGCACATGGGGTATATACCTTGTAAAACTGTGCGGCCTAAAGGATAAATGTGTTACATACCATGTACAGCTCTCTGGCCTGGTATACACTAGTGATGCAAGCCATCTCTCTAATGGAATGCATACTCAGTTGAGGTGCCCCCACATCCACTGTTGGCATTCCAAGTCCAGCTGACATTATGGGACCTATAGTTGATCCACATGGAGAGTCATTCTTGACAACAAAGTCCTGAAATTCATATTAAGAATATTAAAGTGGTCCCTCACTATAATGCTATTCATTGGAACCACAAAAGTGTATTGTGTTATATGTGTGATCACATTACATTGAGGTACATTACATTGAAAAATCTAATTCTATGAACATAACAGTGTTTTATATGGACACTGTTATGTCTGGGACAGTGTTGTATCAGGGATGGTATTATATCAGGTTATGTCAGGGACAGTGTTATACTGAGGTACTTTACAGTGGAGTATCCTAACAAATACTGGAAAGATTGTTGAGATCTACAATCCATAAAACTAAATCTGGATTCCCAAATCTGGCCAAGATTTCTAGATTTACTCTTTACATTCCATTCAAGCTATAAATAATGCTGCAATACCCTGACTTCAGTTGGAACACTGTCTTCTTGAAACTCTCTTCTCTCTTCTTCCCAGAAGAGCAGAGTCTGTAAATAGCATGTCGTCAGGGCCTAATTGCTACTATAATGATGGGTCTGGGATTTAATTCAGACAGGGGTATCATGATATCAAAACATGTTCCACATTTTTCACAAACAGAACTTAAAAATATTTCACAAAGGAGAATACCTATTAATTACAGATAACAAAGGAATAAAACATGTTTAAATTTTACCAGATCAATATAAAAGTGCCCACTCTGGGCTACAGAACTATAGCAGGGCTACTAGATTCTTTTCCAGGTAGCCCAAAGGAAATTGGTAGCCCACTAGTCTACAATCTGATTTGAATTTTGTCATACTCTTCTAAACCAGAGAGAAAGGATCATCCTGTGGAAGAAACTAGATATTTTGAGTATAAAAATATATCAGTCTGAATTGACCTCTACCTTTCTTAAATCAAAATTTCCATCATCAATTCTTGAAAATATAAGCTTTAAAGTTTACACAAGAACACAAAGAAAACAATTCTGCAAACAAAGTCTGGAACTTGTACCACCAACAAGAAACATGTCCAATCAGGGTTTCTCACTTTTTGTACAATTACAACACAGACAGCACTCCTGTGTATGGATCCTCTTTGAAGAAATTAGGTGCATTATTGGCAGTGAAATAAATTAGACTAGTACACACCTGTAGTGGGACACTAGACAGCTTTGCTATCTCCCTGAGGATGGTGAGAGTGATCCCAGTTGATGCATAACGCTGGTTTGAGTTGATTTTCACCACTATACCCTGAAAGAAGAACAAAACATTTAATGGAGATTTATCTACTGTAAATAATATTTCAGATTCAATTTAAATTTTTGCAAATTCAGTAAATTCATACTTGTGACAAAGTTTTATCATTTTTTTCTGACTGAAAGCATGTGTAATGTCAAACTATTTTGCTATTAACATAAATATAATTCTTTCGAGTTTTTTAATTGTCTTGTTAAAAATCTTCAAAAAAATTGTATGCTTGTGAATATCTTGTGATTTAAACATTTCCATTAATCATAACAGCAATGCTCAAACTTATACTTAATCATTTCCATTAATCATAACAGCAATACTCAAACTTATACTTAATCATTTCCATTAATCATAACACCAATACTCAAACTTATACTTAATTATTTCCATTAATCATAACACCAATACTCAAACTTATACTTAATCATTTCCATTAATCATAACACCAATACTCAAACTTATACTTAATCATTTCCATTAATCATAACACCAATACTCAAACTTAAATCAACTTGTTTGTATTTTTCTGGGTATTTATGTGACTGAGCTTGTAAATCCCCAATACAGTTTTCCTACAATATGGGAAATAACTGCCAACTGGCTGATTTCACTTCCTCAAGGCAGCCATTGCCTTACAGAGTAATAACTATTGCCTTAAATAGTTATGTCCATTGCCTTACAGAGTAATAGCTATTGCCTTTAATAGTCATGTCCATTGCCTTACAGAGTAATAGCTAATGCCTTTAAGAGTAATATCCATTGCCTTACAGAGTAATAGCTATTGCCTTTAATAGTAATATCCATTGCCTTACAGAGTAATAGCTATTGCCTTTAATAGTAATATCCATTGCCTTACAGAGTAATAGGAATTGCCTTTAAGAGTAATATCCATTGCCTTACAGAGTAATAGCTATTGCCTTACAGAGTAATATCCATTGCCTTACAGAGTAATAGCTATTACCTTTAATAGTTATGTCCATTGCCTTATAGAGTAATAGCTATTGCCTTTAATAGTAATATCCATTGCCTTACAGAGTAATAGCTAATGCCTTTAAGAGTAATATCCACTGCCTTATAGAGTAATAGCTAATGCCTTTAAGAGTAATATCCATTGCCTTACAGAGTAATAGCTATTGCCTTGAATAGCTATGTCCATTGCCTTATAGAGTAATAGCTATTGCCTTTAAGAGTAATATCCATTGCCTTACAGAGTAATAGCTAATGCCTTTAAGAGTAATATCTACTGCCTTATAGAGTAATAGCTAATGCCTTACAGAGTAATATCCATTGCCTTATAGACTAATAGTTATTGCCTTACATAGTAATAGCTATTGCCTTTAAGAGTAATATCCATTGCTTTGCAGAGTAATAGCTATTGCCTTTAAGAGTAATAGCTATTGCCTTTAAGAGTAATATCCATTGCCTTATAGAGTAATAGCTATTGCCTTTAAGAGTAATATCCATTGCCTTATAGAATAATAGCTATTGCCTTTAAGAGTAATATCCATTGCCTCATAGAGTAATAGCTATTGCTTTTAAGAGTAATATCCATTGCTTTACAGAGTAATAGCTATTGCCTTTAAAAGTAATATCCATTGCTTTACAGAATAATAGCTATTGCCTTTAAGAGTAATATCCATTGCCTTATAGAGTAATAGCTATTGCCTTTAAGAGTAATATCCATTGCTTTACAGAGTAATAGCCATTGCCTTTAAGAGTAATAGCCATTGCTTTACAGAGTAACAGCTATTGCCTTTGCAGAGATGCTACCTAACATTTTCTTAAGAGAAAAGGTCCCCCATGCCTACATGCAGAGGGGGAAGTCATCAAGGGGTATGGGTGGGGTGGAGGAGTGGAGGTGGAGGTAAACAATGCTGAATGGTAGCTGATGGGTGACAACATTATTATATGGTACAAAAACACCTTATATAAAACAAGCATTTAATGATTTTGTATCACTTCTTTGACAACAAATGTATAAGGTATCTGAATACCTAATTGTTGCTCAGCTGGTAAATATTCTTCTTCGTTTCTTATCACTCCGGGACCTGGGGTGGCTGAGTGGTCTAAGGCACTCACCTTTACTGATCAATGACATCTCACCTCTGTCCACATGGGTTCGAGTCTCTGGCTCGGCCAACATGGGTATGTGAGAAAGCTTGCCAGTAGCTTCCCATGGGTCGGTGGTTCTTCCTGGGTTTTTTCCAGGTTCTTCCTCCACCAGAAATACTGGCCGCCATGTATAATCTATCATGTGCTGAAAAATGGCATTAAACCCATAACAACAAAAACAATAACAAGAACAATTCTTATCACTCCACTTCAAAAAAGCCTCTGCAAACTGAATATCATTTATTGGACCACCACCACCACCACCCCCATGTACATGCATCTGTATAGTCATCAGTTTATTTACTGTCTTAAATGTTATCTTTGAGATATTATATATCTGTATAGGATTTTGTTCCATTTTTTTCTCAGATATTCTCACATTTTCTTATTACAGTGATAGAGTTTCAAAGGTTTGTGGTTAGCCTATTCCTTGGAGTAGTGTGAATTTTGCTTTGCGAACTGAATCCCCTCTCACAATCAGCTTCTTATAAAGGCAGAACTGCTGCAATTGTGGCCAGTCTGAAACGATTCGGGAAATGGTTTTTAGGATATATATCCAAAACATAATTTTCCACAATTCATGCATATTGTTCCTTGGATATTTCTGTTGATGTATCAGACTTTTTGCAAGGCCTAAACAACATCATGCTGGCTATTTCTGTACCACCACTTTCTGTACTATGTTTGGTTAGCTTCAAACCATCAGATATTTCATCCTCCCTAGTTTCATCCTTAGCGGATGATCTTTCCATCTCACCAACATTCTTAAAGAAATCAGTTATCTCTTGTTTCATGATGACACACTGCTTTTCGCTTTAGATACTTCCCTAATGTCTGATCAAAGGAACAATTTGCTATACCCCTCCAGGAAACAATTCAATCGGAACACCTCAATACTTTCTGCAATACTCAAGCAGATCTCCATCATAAAGGTTCTTGCATTCAAACAATATTCTCCATAAATATAGGATTCAATGAGATCATGAAGAAAAGGCAAAAAAGATGATGCTTTGATCAGTCTAATTAAAAAGCAAAAGAATTAAAAAATTGCCCATTGGGTATGACAAATCACAGGAACCACACGTAACTTGTGCAATCTTTCCCCCATTGTGTTTTAGAAGTTGTGTGACTCTTTATCATTTTTATGAGAAACTCATGATCCCACGGCCTGGCAGCATCTTTGCATTTTTAGTGACAGCTATTGCCCTTTGTTCTTGTAATTACCTTGTGAAGAGCAACTTGGTGATTAGATTCATGCTTGTCTCTGGAAATAGGAGAAAAATGTTTACTAACAAACAAAAAACCACACTGTGCCATTATAGAATTCCAGTGGACAACTTAAGATCAAAGAGAAATTATGACACACAAATCTAAAGTAGTGATATTACTCTTGTTGGTGCCAAGATCTATAAATAACACTCGTTAAGTCTAGGACCAGGTCTGGACTTAATTGACAGAACACGAGTCTATTCATAGAAGCAGTGATTTGACTGGATAAAATATAAATCTGACTTTTAAAATCCACCAGCTACATGTCTCAAGTCTACGCTTCATGTTTGTGGTACTGAGGTGCACAATGCTTTGCCATAACTGAATCAATGGACCATTAAAAGTAATTCACATAGACTTTGTTTACCCATATCTGAATCTATTTCTTTTAAAAATGCATTTTCATAAAAAAATAATAAACATAATAAACACTGGACTAATAATATCCCTAATTACGCATACAAGATCATACTAATGTGTAGCATTATGTGTTTTGTCTTGGGTTTTTGGAACAGGTCTACTGTACTTACAGGGAATGTGCTCAGTACAAAATGCTTGACAGTGACACATGAATGATGAAGGCATGATAAGCATGCTTCGCTTTGACACCTATATGGTCAACAGTAAACATGTTTTTATATTTACTGCCTGTGTAATGATATGATGAATGGATTATACCTGTCTAGTATATGATGAATGGATTATACCTGTCTAGTATATGATGAATGGATTATACCTGTCTAGTATATGATGAATGGACTATACCTGTCTAGTATATGATGAATGGATTATATCTGTCTAGTATATGATGAATGGATTATACCTGTCTAGTATATGATGAATGGATTATATCTCTCTAGTATATGATGAATGGATTATACCTGTCTAGTATATGATGAATGGATTATACCTGTCTAGTATATGATGAATGGATTATACCTGTCTAGTATATGATGAATGGATTATACCTGTCTAGTATATGATGAATGGATTATATCTGTCTAGTATATGATGAATGGATAATACCTGTCTAGTATATGATGAATGGACTATACCTGTCTAGTATATGATGAATGGACTATACCTGTCTAGTATATGATGAATAGATTATATCTGTCTAGTATATGATGAATGGATTATACCTGTCTAGTATATGATGAATGGATTATATCTGTCTAGTATATGATGAATGGATTATATCTGTCTAGTATATGATGAGATTATACCTGTCTAGTATATGATGAATGGATTATACCTGTCTAGTATATGATGAATGGATTATACCTGTCTAGTATATGATGAGATTATACCTGTCTAGTATATGATGAATGGACTATATCTGTCTAGTATATGATGAATGGATTATACCTGTCTAGTATATGATGAATGGATTATACCTGTCTAGTATATGATGAATGGATTATACCTGTCTAGTATATGATGAATGGATTATATCTGTCTAGTATATGATGAATGGATTATACCTGTCTAGTATATGATGAATGGACTATGCCTGTCTAGTATATGATGAATGGACTATACCTGTCTAGTATATGATGAATGGATTATACCTGTCTAGTATATGATGAATGGACTATACCTGTCTAGTATATGATGAGATTATACCTGTCTAGTATATGATGAATGGACTATATCTGTCTAGTATATGATGAATGGACTATACCTGTCTAGTATATGATGAGATTATACCTGTCTAGTATATGATGAATGGACTATATCTGTCTAGCATATGATGAATGGACTATACCTGTCTAGTATATGATGAATGGACTATATCTGTCTAGTATATGATGAATGGATTATACCTGTCTAGTATATGATGAATGGATTATACCTGTCTAGTATATGATGAATGGACTATACCTGTCTAGTATATGATGAATGGACTATACCTGTCTAGTATATGATGAATGGATTATACCTGTCTAGTATATGATGAATGGACTATACCTGTCTAGTATATGATGAATGGATTATACCTGTCTAGTATATGATGAATGGATTATACCTGTCTCGTATATGATGAATGGACTATATCTGTCTAGTATATGATGAGATTATACCTGTCTAGTATATGATGAATGGATTATACCTGTCTAGTATATGATGAATGGATTATACCTGTCTAGTATATGATGAATGGATTATACCTGTCTAGTATATGATGAATGGACTATACCTGTCTAGTATATGATGAATGGACTATACCTGTCTAGTATATGATGAATGGATTATACCTGTCTAGTATATGATGAATGGATTATACCTGTCTAGTATATGATGAATGGATTATACCTGTCTAGTATATGATGAATGGATTATACCTGTCTAGTATATGATGAATGGATTATACCTGTCTAGTATATGATGAATGGATTATACCTGTCTAGTATATGATGAATGGATTATACCTGTCTAGTATATGATGAATGGATTATACCTGTCTAGTATATGATGAATGGATTATACCTGTCTAGTATATGATGAATGGATTATACCTGTCTAATATATGATGAATGGACTATACCTGTCTAGTATATGATGAATGGACTATATCTGTCTAGTATATGATGAATGGATTATACCTGTCTAGTATATGATGAGATTATACCTGTCTAGTATATGATGAATGGACTATACCTGTCTAGTATATGATGAATGGATTATACCTGTCTAGTATATGATGAATGGATTATACCTGTCTAGTATATGATGAATGGATTATACCTGTCTAGTATATGATGAATGGACTATACCTGTCTAGTATATGATGAATGGACTATATCTGTCTAGTATATGATGAGATTATACCTGTCTAGTATATGATGAATGGATTATACCTGTCTAGTATATGATGAATGGATTATACCTGTCTAGTATATGATGAATGGATTATATCTGTCTAGTATATGATGAGATTATACCTGTCTAGTATATGATGAATGGACTATACCTGTCTAGTATATGATGAATGGATTATACCTGTCTAGTATATGATGAATGGATTATACCTGTCTAGTATATGATGAATGGATTATATCTGTCTAGTATATGATGAATGGATTATACCTGTCTAGTATATGATGAATGGATTATACCTGTCTAGTATATGATGAATGGATTATATCTGTCTAGTATATGATGAATGGATTATACCTGTCTAGTATATGATGAATGGATTATACCTGTCTAGTATATGATGAATGGATTATACCTGTCTAGTATATGATGAATGGACTATATCTGTCTAGT
Organism: Margaritifera margaritifera; assembly: GCA_029931535.1. NCBI lineage: Eukaryota > Metazoa > Mollusca > Bivalvia > Unionida > Margaritiferidae > Margaritifera > Margaritifera margaritifera. Next base: position 3,607,502 of record JAQPZY010001520.1, on the reverse strand, counting down.
ATATGATGAGATTATACCTGTCTAGTATATGATGAATGGATTATACCTGTCTAGTATATGATGAATGGATTATACCTGTCTAGTATATGATGAGATTATACCTGTCTAGTATATGATGAGATTATACCTGTCTAGTATATAATGAATGGATTATACCTGTCTAGTATATAATGAATGGATTATATCTGTCTAGTATATGATGAATGGACTGTCTAGTATATGATGAATGGACTGTCTAGTACTATGCAAAAACATTCCCTGTTAACTAGTTAGCTAGGTATCACACCTGTCTGGTTATGCAGGTTAAATCTAGAATTTGGTAAATGTGGGCACTTTCCCCCACTGAATCTGAAAAAAGGGGGCACAACGTAGTGATAAGGGGGGCTTCCCAGTATGGTGTAAAAAAAAAAAAATTCAACATATTCAAAGAGAGCATTTCAAGTATAAAAAGTGTATTAAATGCATCTCATGTGTTCTGAATATTACAGTATAACACCTAATGCTTGTGTGCTGTATAATACAGTTTAACACTTAATGCATATCATGTGTTCTGTATAATTTAGTATAACACTAAATAAATACACGTGTACTGTATAATACAGTATAAAACTTAATGCATATCATGTGTTCTGTATAATTTAGTATAACACTTAATCCATATCATGTGTTCTGTATAATTTAGTATAACACTTAATACATATCATGTGTTCTGTATTTTACAGTATAACACTAAACACATATCATGTGTTCTATATATTATAGTATAACACTTAATACGTATCATGTGTTCTGTATAAAATTTAGTATAACACTAAATAAGTACACATGTACTGTATAATACAGTATAACACTAAATGCATATCATGTGTTCTGTATATTACAGTATAACACTAAATGCATATCATGTGTTCTTTTATTACATTACAACACTAAATACATATCATGTGTTCTGTATATTACAGTATAACACTTAAAACTGAATCAAAATCTTGTGTTTTCTAATAACAGTATTTTCTCTACACACTTACCATTAAAGAATCAAACCATGGACTGCAAATCATGTCACTCTGTCTATTCATATATCTTCAAAAAAACTGTTACATATTTACTGTGTGCCACATGATAATTGTCATGCATGTAGTTTTAAGATTTTCGCTTAGTTTCAAATCCTGAATAGCCTGTTTGTGAGCTGGTAATTCAATATGTCTGTCAAGGGTTGATGTCCTGAAATTAACATTTCCATATTGTGAAGGAATTTTCTTTGCCAGTTTTTACACACCAACTGCAAAGCATCTACTTCTTTTCATTTGTTTCCAGCCATGGTAGATATTTTTTTCCAGTCCGAGTACTTTTCTTTCTTGACATTGAATGGACCCTCAGCGCAACCATTTTTAGGCACATCATCACTGGCATCGTCTGATATGTGATTAGCCTGAGGATTTGTTTGTTCATTGTCACTGTGCCTAAAGTTTCCAAGTTTTAACTTGTTTTGCCATTTAAAACAAATTGTCCTGCCAAGTGAGCGTCATCATCAAACATGTGCTCTCCTGACCTTTCTTAGTAACCAATAAGAATTGAGTATGTGACACACAGGAAACACATGATGTGATTCACAACTACACAAGGACAACATATCTGCTGAGAGTGACAACCGGGATTTTTATTTTATTCTTTTTATTTATAAAAATTGCACCTTCTTCACAAAAAATGTGCAAAACTCTTATTTTCTGCACAACTTAGCCCACATATAATTAAAACTTTTGCGGGAAATCTTACATTTTGGGGGAATTTTAATGATTGCGTATCCTAGATGCAACCCTGGTAATATTATCCAATATCCCTCAGTCAACTCCCTTGAATGACATACCTATACTCTATGAGTTTATAGGCTGGGACTATTTTCTTTTGGAGACAGGTAAAATTATCATTCTCCTCGTCATTGGTTTTCTGCCTTAAGGCAAGTTCAAGGCATCCATCTTCTCCACTCTTCCTTTAGCATGACTCTACATTTCATGTTTGCATATGAGTTATTTTCATTGAGATTGTCCAGTAGCATGATTCTATGTTTTCCTCTTGGTCGCTTTCCTTCCATTCTGCCTTCTATGACTTCTCTTAACAGGCTTTCACCTCTGAAAATGTGTCCAATCCACTACTTCTTCATCTTGGGTATAACATTCAATAAAGTTCTCTTTTCATCAACCAATCTTAGAACATCATCATTTGTCTTTCGATCACTCCAAATAACTTTCTCCAGGTGCCTCCAAACCACATCTCAAATGCTTCTAGCCTTTTTTTTTTTCTTTCTCAGCATCCATGTTTCTGAGCCTTAGAGCGCTACACTCCATACAATGGTTTTGACAACCTTTCTCTTTAGGTCTTTGCTTATTTGTTGTGTTACCAATTCTTTCCTCTTGTTGAATGCATCTGTGGCCATTATAATTGTTGTTTTTACTTCATCTTGGCACCTTCCATCATCTGAGATCAAAGATCCTAATTATCTCAACTTTCTCACTTCTTCCACTCTTTCTATGTCGATTGTAATATTCAGATCTTTACCTCCTTCTCTGCAAACTCTTATGACCTTGGTTTTCTTCACTTTGATCTTCATGTCATATATCTTTCCATATTTGTTCAAGGAGTCCATCAACTTTTGCAAACCACTTTCTATCCTGAAATCATTCCTTGATCATTGGCAAACCTAATATCCTTCAGTAGTTGTCCTCCCACTCTAATTCCTTCTTCCACTTCTTCCAATGCTTCAATCATCATCATCACTGCATACGTGGAGACGAGTAAATGTGAAAGCAAACAAGCTTGCCTGACACCACGCCGTGGTTTGGAATTACCATCTGCCACTCTTACTACTGCTTCCTATTGTATGTATAGTTTGGTAACGAGTCTCCCGTCTCTCCAATCCATGCAAATCTTCTTCAGAATTTCCATCAGCTTTTTCCACTTAACCCAGTCAAATGCTTTCTCAAAATCAACAAAGCAGATAAAACACTCCTCTTTATGTTCTAGCCTTCGTTCACACAGGATTCACATCACCCCTATCACTTCTCTCGTTCCGCATCCTTTCCTAATTCCAAACTGAGTCTTGCCGCTTAAATAATTTGATTTCGCCTCTAACCAGTTTATCAAAGCTTTTAACTTGATTTTGGATGCATGCAAATTCAGACTGATTGTTCTGTGGTCTGCACATTATACAGCATTTAGCTTCTTTCGTAGCATCACTATTATCAATTTTGTATAATCCTCAGGCCACTCACCTTTTGCATACATATCTTTGCACAGAACACTCAACTCTTTTTCAGCTTTCTCTCCAAGACTTTTGATAAACTCTGCTGGTATACCGTCAACTCCCTCTGCTTTTCCAACTATGAGCTCTTTGATTGCATTCCTCACGTTTCAATTAGTTTAGGTCCTTTCTTGTCAGCTCCAACACTTTCTTCATTTTCAAGATGTATGTCCTGCATTCTGGGTTTGCCTTCTTTATCACACAATTCTTCAATGTACTCCTTTCATCTCTTGCAGACTTTTTTAACTTCTTGAAACAAGACACCATCTTTGTCCCCAATCATTATGCTTTTGTTCACAACCTTTCTAGATTCGGTAAGCTCCTTGACTTTCACATACAAAATATCCATTTTACCAATTATGTCCAGCATAGTTAACTCAGAACATTGCATTCTACTACTGTTACTTAATATCATCATTATGATTAATAAAATTTTTATTATTATTACTATTACTATTATTATAATTATTATTATTATTATTATTATTATTATTATTATTATTATTATTATTTCAACTGCGTTGCCAATTTCAAATGAAATGTATAAAACTAATTTCAGTAATGACAACTTTAGACGGCTTCTGCAAATAAAAAAAAAATAAAAAAAAAATATTGAATGACATTTACTAACTTCCATTGAAAAAAGCACAAATTCAGAAAACCATAATGATAATGCACAAAAATAGAAACCATAATGATAATGCACAAAAATAGAAAACCATAATGATAATGCACAAAAATAGAAAAAAATAATGATAATGCACAAACAAAGAAAACCATAATGATAATGCACAAAAATAGAAACCATAATGATAATGCACAAAAATAGAAAACCATAATGATAATGCACAAAAAAATAATGATAATGCACAAACAAAGAAAACCATAATGATAATGCACAAAAAAAGAAAAACAAAGATCAAAATTTAAAATAGTTCACACAGAAGAAATACTCTTTAAACTATGAAAAAAGTCATTTTGATTCTGAATCTGCAAGGTTATTGTAAACATTTGTTTAGCAGTGTAAGATGCCATCTTGGATAATAAATATCTAATGAAATTGATGTCTGATAGTCATCCTACCAGCAATCTCCTGCACATTATAAATGCCAGTGCTCTCCTGCACATTATAAATGCCAGTACTCTCCTGCACATTATAAATGCCAGTACTCTCCTGCATATTATACATACTACTACTCTCCTGCCCATTACAAATGCCAGTACTCTACTGTACATTATAAATGCCAGTACTCTCTGCATATTATACATACTAGTACTCTCCTGCACATTACAAATGCCAGTACTCTACTGCACATTATAAATGCCAGTACTCTCCTGTACATTATAAATGCCAGTCATCTCCTGCACATTATAAATGCCAGTACTCTCCTGCATATTATACATACTAGTACTCTCCTGCCCATTACAAATGCCACTACTCTACTGTACATTATAAATGCCAGAACTCTCCTGCATATCATAAATGCCAGTACTCTCCTGCACATCATACATACTAGTACTCTCCTGTCCATTACAAAGGCCAGTACTCTACTGCACATCATAAATGCCAATACTCTACTGCACATTATAAATGCCAGTACTCTCCTGCACATTACAAATGCCAGTACTCTACTGCACATCATAAATGCCAGTAATCTCCTGTACATTATAAATGCCAGTCCTCTCGTGCACATTATACATACTGGTACTCTCCTGCACATTATAAAATATCGAGCTATGAATAATACTCATAAGCTCAATTTAGGGCTATAAAAGCATTGTATATCATCCCAGGACATAATATTCAGTACATAATATTCAGTTAACAGAGGTCAATGAGTGAATTCCTGGAAAAATCCCTCAAATCAAATCATCGTTTCAGACAGATATGGTAATTTAATCAGCAACAAAGTCGACTACAAAGCATGTATATACAACATAATAATTCTTTATATTGCTCCTTTCATTTCATTTCAGTGACAGAAGCAGTGATCTTGTGGCATTCAAAGAGAAAAAATGGGGTCAGCATGAAATATGGAAAGACAAGTAAATGTATCTCTCTCGGCATACTGAAACAAAATGACAATTCACTCAGTTAGCCCTTTTCCTAACACTGACCCAGAGGTTTATTACTGAAACAAAATGACAATTCCCTCAGTCAGTCCACTTCCTAACACTGACCCAGAGGTTTATTACTGAAATAAAATGACAATTCACTCAGTAAATCCACTTCCTAATACTGACCGAGAGGTTTATTACTGAAATAAATACTACATGGTAAAACCATCTCAAATTGTTTTACTGTCTAATTTACAGATCTTACAAAATAACTTAGACACGCCAAATTACTGAAAATCAATGTTTTCACATCTTTTGTTCAAAAGCACATTTTATCCTCAGGACAATTCATGACTACAGGACCAGACTTTACATTATATTCAATGGGATATGTCATGACTACAATGGCCAGACTTTACATTATATTCTATGGGACATGTCATGACTACAGGGCCAGACTTTACATTATATTCTATGGGACATGTCATGACTACAGGGCCAGACTTTACATTATATTCTATGGGACATTTCATGACTACAGGGCCAGACTTTACATTATATTCTATGGGACATGTCATGACTACAGGGCCAGACTTTTCATTATATTCTATGGGACATTTCATGACTACAGGGCCAGACTTTTCATTATATTCTATGGGACATTTCATGACTACAGGGCCAGACTTTTCATTATATTCTATGGGACATTTCATGACTACAGGGCCAGACTTTTCATTATATTCTATGGGACATGTCATGACAACAGGGCCAGACTTTTCATTATATTCTATGGGACATTTCAAGACTACAGGGCCAGACTTTTCATTATATTCTATGGGACATGTCATGACTACAAAGGCCAGACTTTACATTATATTCTATGCGACATTTTATCACAACAGGGCCAGACTATACATTATATTCTATGGGACATGTCATCACTACAGGGCCAGACTTTACATTATATTCTATGGGACAATTCATGACTACAGGACCAGACTATACATTATATTCTATGGGACATTTCATGACTACAAGGCCAGACTTTACATTATATTCTATGGGACATTTCATGACTACAGGGCCAGACTTTACATTATATTCTATGGGACATTTCATGACTACAAAGGCCAGACTTTACATTATATTCTATGGGACATTTCATGACTACAGGGCCAGACTTTACATTATATTCCATGGGACATGTCATGACTACAAAGGCCAGACTTTACATTATATTCTATGGGACATGTCATGACTACAAAGGCCAGACTTTACATTATATTCCATGGGACATGTCATGACTAAAAAGGCCAGACTTTACATTATATTCTATGCGACATTTTATCACTACAGGGCCAGACTTTACATTATATTCTATGCGACATTTTATCACTACAGGGCCAGACTTTACATTATATTCTATGCGACATTTTATCACTACAGGGCCAGACTTTTCATTATATTCCATGATATTTCATGACTACTATTCCAGACTTTTCATTTTATTCCAAGGGACATTTCATAACCACAAGGCTAGGCATTTGATTATATTTCATGGAACATATTTTAGCTTAAGTAAACAATAAGTGATGAAGAAAGAAAATCACATGACATACGAGTAATTAGGATGGACAGCATGAGCCTGATCAGCACTGATCATGAACGACTTTGGTATTGCTTCTTGAAATGCAGTCTGTGATCCTCCACTGCTAAGTCGGCTTAATACCATCTCCTGTAGTGCTGACTGAGCACCCTGTGCACTCTGTGAGCCCACCTTAAAGAAAAAGCAATACTCAGTTCAATGCAGACTGAGTACCCTGAGCAGTCTGTGAGCCAACCTTAAGGAACAGGCAATACTACAGTAGTGCAGACTGAGCACCCTGTGCAATCAGTTAAGCCAACCTTATGGAACATACAATACTAAGTTCAGTGCACACTAGAAAATTAAAAGTAATTACATACAGAATCAGTACAAATTATATCAAAATATAACAACACATCTACTGTTATCTTAAAAAAGAGTATTTTTTAACATTACATCTAAATAACTATTTATCTCAGAAATAATAATGTTTGCGCAACAAACTGGATAATGAGAACAGTGAGTGACACATGTTTAACAGTCATTTGTATAGACACTATTAGAAATGACTGACCCTAGAGTTTAATGACTAAAGGGTCTCAATAATTTGAATCTTTGGCCAAAGAATACTGTCCTAAACTAAACTTGCTGTCCAGAAACTATTTATCCCTTATTAGATTTACCATGATCATGACCTCTGAACTTCAGACTCCTGATCAATAGGTTTCTTTATTACCCTAAGTGCAAGCCATCCACAAAGATTGATCAAAGAACTTACTCTAAAACAAATATTACTCTGAAAATCCATTTTTCTTTCAGTCACAATGACATTAACTTTTGTCCTTATGACGTCAGAATCAATAGGCCTCTTCATACCTAAGTACAACCTCTCCACAAACTTTGGTCAAAATACATGGTCCAGAATTGTTATTATGCAAAAACACTTATTCTTATTTCTGTCACAATGACTTTAACCTTTAACCCCACAATCAATAGGCTTCTTTCTTACCCAACGTGCAAGTCATCCACAAACTTTGTTGATGGAACATAGGTGAGAACTGAAATTTGTGTGCAGAAACCATTTTACTTCTGTCAGTGACCTTGACCTTTTGACCCCAAAATTGATAGGCTTCTTCCTTATTCCAAGTGCAGTCCATCCTCAAAACGTCATCCAGGTTTATGACACCATACCCCACCCACCCACACAGGCATGGGGATTTAGAATAGACATGACACCATCCCCCACCCAAACACACAGGGATTTACAATAGATATGACACCATCCCCCACCCACCCACACAGACACAGGAATTTACAATAGATATGACACCATCTCCCACCCACCCACACAGGCACATGGATTTAGAATAGACATGACACCATCCCCCACCCAAACACACAGGCACAGGAATTTAGAATAGACATGACACCATACCCCACCCACCCACCCACACAGACATAGGAATTTAGAATAGACATGACACCATCCCCCACCCACCTACACAGACACTGGGATTTAGAATAGATATGACACCATCCCCCACCCACCCACACAGAGATTTAGAATAGGCTAGATGCACCCTCCTGCATGTCATAAGACAACTAATGGAGGCAAGAGCTGCTATGGTTCAGTGCATGGATAGCATGCCACACTCAATATCAAAAGAGTGCAGTTCGAATCCTACCAGTGGATCAATCAAGGTCAACTACTATGTGTGTAATTGAGCAATTCCCTTTTCACCAATTGCATTGGCACTAAATTGCCTATTTGTGTTGCTGTGCCATAAAACACCAAACCAGGTATGTGATGTAGAACTACTGATTGCGGACAACTCAAGAACTTACGGTAAATCCTAATACTTTTGCAAATTTAAAGTTTATGGTAAATCCTAATACTTTTGCAAATTTAAAGTTTATGGTAAATACTAATACTTTTGCAAATTTAAAGTTTATGGTAAATCCTAATACTTTTGCAAATTTAAAGTTTATGGTAAATCCAAATACTTTTGCAAATTTAAAGTTTATGGTAAATCCTAATACTTTTGCAAATTTAAAGTTTTGGAAAACTATTAACATTCATAGCTTAAAATATCTGTAAATTGCTGATTAATAATATAGCCATAGTTAGCAATTCAGAGTGGTATATACAGTAAAGTCTGCATAACTCCAACATATCAGAGTGGTATATACAGTAAAGTCTGCATCACTCCAACATATCAGAGTGGTATATACAGTTAAGTCTGGATAACTCCAACATATCAGAGTGGTATATAGAGTAAAGTCTGGATAACTCCAACATATCAGAGTGGTATACATAGTAAAGTCTGGATAACTCCAACATATCAGAGTGGTATATAGAGTAAAGTCTGCATAACTCCAACATATCAGAGTGGTATACATAGTAAAGTCTGCATAACTCCAACATATCAGAGTGGTATACATAGTAAAGTCTGCATAACTCCAACATATCAGAGTGGTATATACAGTTAAGTCTACATAACTCCAACATATCAGAGTGGTATATACAGTAAAGTCTGGATAACTCTAACATATCAGAGTGGTATATACAGTAAAGTCTGCATAACTCCAACATATCAGAGTGGTATACATAGTAAAGTCTGCATAACTCCAACATATCAGAGTGGTATACATAATAAAGTCTGCATAACTCCAACATATCAGAGTGGTATATACAGTTAAGTCTACATAACTCCAACATATCAGAGTGGTATATACAGTAAAGTCTGGATAACTCCAACATATCAGAGTGGTATATAGAGTAAAGTCTGCATAACTCCAACATATCAGAGTGGTATACATTGTAAAGTCTGCATAACTCCAACATATCAGAGTGGTATATAGAGTAAAGTCTGGATAACTCCAACATATCAGAGTGGTATATACAGTTAAGTCTGGATAACTCCAACATATCAGAGTGGTATATACAGTTAAGTCTGGATAACTCCAACATATCAGAGTGGTATATACAGTTAAGTCTGGATAACTCCAACATATCAGAGTGGTATATACAGTTAAGTCTGCATAACTCCAACATATCAGAGTGGTATATAGAGTAAAGTCTGCATAACTCCAACATATCAGAGTGGTATATACAGTTAAGTCTGGATAACTCAAACATATCAGAGTGGTATATACAGTTAAGTCTGGATAACTCCAACATATCAGAGTGGTATATACAGTTAAGTCTGCATAACTCCAACATATCAGAGTGGTATATAGAGTAAAATCTGCATAACTCCAACATATCAGAGTGGTATATACAGTTAAGTCTGGATAACTCCAACATATCCGAGTGGTATATACAGTAAAGTCTGGATAACTCCAACATATCAGAGTGGTATATACAGTTAAGTCTGGATAACTCAAACATATCAGAGTGGTATATACAGTAAAGTCTGGATAACTCCAACATATCAGAGTGGTATACATAGTAAAGTCTGCATAACTCCAACATATCAGAGTGGTATATAGAGTAAAGTCTGGATAACTCCAACATATCAGAGTGGTATATACAGTAAAGTCTGCATAACTCCAACATATCAGAATGGTATATACAGTTTTCTGGATAACTCCAAATTATCAGAGTAGTATACATAGTAAAGTCTGCATAACTCCAACATATCAGAGTGGTATATACAGTTAAGTCTGGATAACTCCAACATATCAGAGTGGTATACATAGTAAAGTCTGCATAACTCCAACATATCAGAGTGGTATATACAGTTAAGTCTACATAACTCCAACATATCAGAGTGGTATACAGAGTAAAGTCTGGATAACTCCAACATATCAGAGTGGTGTATAGAGTAAAGTCTGCATAACTCCAACATATCAGAGTGGTATATACAGTTAAGTCTGGATAACTCCAACATATCAGAGTGGTATACATAGTAAAGTCTGCATAACTCCAACAAATCAGAGTGGTATATACAGTTAAGTCTACATAACTCCAACATATCAGAGTGGTATATACAGTAAAGTCTGGATAACTCCAACATATCAGAGTGGTATATACAGTAAAGTCTGCATCACTCCAACATATCAGAGTGGTATACATAGTAAAGTCTGCATAACTCCAACATATCAGAGTGGTATATCGAGTAAAGTCTGGATAACTCCAACATATCAGAGTGGTATATACAGTTAAGTCTGCATAACTCCAACATATCAGAGTGGTATATAGAGTAAAGTCTGCATAACTCCAACATATCAGAGTGGTATACATAGTAAAGTCTGGATAAATCCAACATATCAGAGTGGTATATAGAGTAAAGTCTGGATAAATCCAACATATCAGAGTGGTATATACAGTAAAGTCTGCATCACTCCAACATATCAGAGTGGTATATAGAGTAAAGTCTGGATAACTCCAACATATCAGAGTGGTATATAGAGTAAAGTCTGGATAACTCTAACATATCAGAGTGGTATATACAGTAAAGTCTGCATAACTCCAACATATCAGAGTGGTATATACAGTAAAGTCTGCATAACTCCAACATATCAGAGTGGTATATAGAGTAAAGTCTGAATAACTCCAACATATCAGAGTGGTATATACAGTAAAGTCTGCATTTCTTCAACATATCAGAGTGGTATATAGAGTAAAGTCTGGATAACTCAAGCACGTCAAAGCAGCATATAAAGACAAGTCTGCATAACTCAAACATATCAAAGTAGCATACAGAGACAAGTCTGGATAACATCAACATATCAGAGTGATATATACAGCAAATTCTGGATAACTCAAACATATCAGAGTAGTAGAGGTGCACAGTATTACTGGTATACTGGTTTACCGCTGTATTTTTTTCCGGTGTGGTAAGCACCACTGCACTTTTTCACTGTACTGATACTTCAGTAGTTTCCGTCAGTGTGGAATGTACGTAAATACCCTGAGTAATCTTGTTACAAATTTAATGATATTAACAGAATGTTTTCCTGTTTCATGACAAAATAATTCCAAAACTGTTTTCTTTTTTTTTTTACAAAATAGTTGTATTAATCTCAAATTAATTTTGAATATTACAAATATAATTATATTCATGATCCTTTAATCACATATTTAACACATGTCACATATGTCAACATGGCAGTCAAATGGGATCTTGCGAAAGATATTCGGGCCAAATCCAACTGTTAGAAAAATTTAGGATAACAAACTTTTTATTTTTTAGTTATTTACATCGTATGTTAATGTGTTATTTACATGTATTCCTTTGTAAAACTGTGAATCATCCTAGGATTTTCAAGAGAGCAGGTTTTTTCTGTTTGAATTTTATGTCATCTCTCAAGTCCACTAAATATTTTCTGGTTTGTTAAGTGTGTTTTATGTTCATTGGCACTTTCTGATAAATATTTTGCCCGGGTGTTGGCATCCTTCTCAAAGTTTCCCCGCCTATTATATCAATAATGTAGCTAGTAAATTGTAGGCTTCAGTGTCAACAATTCCTATTTTCATCAACATGCTCTCTAATGTCAGCACAATGTCTTTTACATTGTGTCAGCTACAGTGTAAGCTTAACAATCCCACTTTAGTTACAGTTTTTAAATTAGAATTTATACAACAATTAACATACACATAGCAAATTCATCTACTTTAAGGTACTGACCATTTAATATGTGGGGAGGAAGGGACTGAAATTTTCTTTTGAGCTGAGATATTTTATTTTCTTTATCTCACGACAGTTTTTTTTTTCTTCAAATAATGTAATGGATATAATTTGGTGTTATTTTGCTATAAATCAGAGCAAGATATTTTTTCAACTATTGACAGACGGAATTTTTTTTAAAAAGTGTCAGGCCCCTGCCTCAGAATATTAAATTGTTGGTACCTAATATAACTGCAGTATACAGTGGTAAGTGTCGCGTCATGTTCATAAATACCACAGTATACCGCGGTACAAAATTGTTCATGGTACCCAGCTCTACAGAGTAGTATATAGAGTAAAGTTTGGATAACTCCAACATATCAAAGCAGTATAATACAGTAAAGTCTGGATAACTCCAATATATCAAAGCATTATAATACAGACAAGTCTGGATAACTCAAACATATCAAAGCAGTATAATACAGTAAAGTCTGGATAACTCCAACATATCAAAGCATTATAATACAGACAAGTCTGGATAACTCAAACATGTCAGAGCAGTTTATACAGTAAAGTCTGGATAAATCAAACATATCAGAGCAGAATATACAGTAAGGTCTGGGTAACTTGAACATGTCAAAGCAGTATAATACGATAAAGTATGGATAACTCAAACATATCAGAGCAGTATAATACAGTAATGTCTGGATAACTCAAACATATCAGAGCAGTATAATACAGTAATGTCTAAATAACTCAAACATATCACAGCAGTATAATACAATAAAGAGTGGATAACTCAAACACATCAGTCTGAGAGTGGTATATACAGTAAAGTTTGGAGAACTCCAACATATCAGGGTAGTACATATAGTAAAGTCTGGATAAATCAAACATACCAGAGAAGTATAATACAGACAAGTCTGGATAGCTCTAACATATCAGAGCAGTATAATACAGACAAGTCTGGATAACTCCAATATATCAGAGTGGTATATACAGTAAAGAGTAAAGTCTGGATAAATCAAACATACCAGAGAAGTATAATACAGACAAGTCTGGATAACTCCAACATATCAGAGCAATATAATACAGACAAGTCTGGATAACTCCAACATTTAAGAGCAATATATGACAGACAAGTCTGGATAACTCCAACATATCAGAGCAATATAATACAGTAAAGCATCAATCAGATGAATACTTGATGTCACTTACACAGCTTACACAGTCCATGTGTTAAGCTGTCTTCTCTTTCCTGTGACCTCTCAAAATGTTAAACCATCGAAAACTCTACCATTTTAAAAGTTGCACGGTATGTTGATGTGATTAACATTTTCTGATAAGTTTCTTTTGCTAGTTTTGAAACATTTTAGTCTCGATAAAACTTTCTGATTTACAGAAAATTGAAGCTATTATTCATGTGTTCAGGAACATATTACCTCTTCATTGTCAAAGAGAGAAATCATCCGTATGTTTGGGTCCTGTTGTAAACTTTCATCCCCACATGACTGGATCAGACCCTGTAAGAATAATTGTTGCAATAGTGGTGGCATACTATACTGTATACAGTACACGTGAGATCTCCCAGATCATCAGATGGCATACTATACTGCATGCAGTACATGTGATATCTCCCAGATCATCAGGTGGCATATTATACTGTAAACAGTACATATGATGTCTCCCATATTATCAGGTGACATACTATACTATATTGTATACAATGCATGTGATATCTCCCAGATCATCAGGTGGCATACTATACTGTATACAGTACATGTGAGACCTCCATTATCATAAAGTGGCATACAATACTGTATACAGTACATGTGGTGTCTCCCAGAACATCAGGTGGCATACTATACCATACTGTATAGAGTATATGTGATGTCTCCCAGGTAAAGTGGCATACTATACTGCACACAGTACCTGTGATATCTCCCAGATCATCAAGTGGCATACTATATTGTATACGGTACATGTGATATCCCCCAGATCATCAGGTGGCATGCTATACTGTATACAGTACACGTGATGTCTCCCAGATCATCAAGTGGTATCCTATACTGTATACAGTATATGTGAGATCTTCCAGATCATCAAGGAGATTTCCTGATTCAAACTATAAAATCTGGCTACAAAAGAATAACAAAAACTGCAAATCTCCCTAAAGCTAATCAAGAATTGTTTTCATTTATATCATGTATTTCGGAAAATTCTGAAAAGAATAAAAGAATCTCCCAGTTTGAAAAGTATCACATGTATGCCATGGTACAGTCTCATTTACCTGAAAGAAGGTACTGCCTGATAGGATGTGGAGGCATTCCCTCCCATCTGCTGGGGTGGTCTAGCCACTCCTGGTCCCTGACAGGTTTTGTTATCTTTGTAACTCATCAGAGGGAATTGGTCTTGTTGATTCATTTTTTCAACTGATCCTATCTCCTAGATCCTATCTCCTTCCAAAAATACATAAAAGTCTTATTCCTGAAAACAATTCACCTACTGAAAAAATTAGTAGTCTAATTGACAAACATATAAAACCATTTGTCAAAATTATTCCTTCATATATTAAAGATACCACAGATTTTATAAATACGATTCAAGCTATCAATAATTTACCGGACGATTTTTTTTGGTCACAATGGACATTACTTCCTTATACACTAACATACCCAATCACAAAGGTTTAACATCAATAGCCAGAACTCTGTTTGATATGTTCTAGGAAAATAATTAGACATCGTCATGCTATATCATTTTGCTAAGGGGTTGTCCATAAAGGACTTCCGCAGATAATACCTGTTTTCCTAACCCCCCCCCCCATCCCCTTGTCCGCTTTTGTCCGCATGTGGCTTACCCCCACCCACCCCGGGCTGCAGATGTCCACATCTAGCATTATACACTGCTCTATGGTCTGGCAGTGTAATAGCTGGTGCATCTTACTTGGCTTTTTGTATACTCGCTCAGGTCCGCAAGGCAGATATGTGGGCCATGTAATCAACCTCAGGCACTGGGAGTCAGACCTATGTATTAATGCCAACCCATTCATATATATTCTGTGGCACGAATCGTACAAATTGAAATTAACAAATAATTTATACTTAGGGATCACCCATAAAGGACGTCCGCAAAACATACTGGAATACTGCGTTTATTCCCGTGTACTGAGTGTAGGCCTAAAGCAGCTGCTCAACACAGAATATCATAACAAAAAATACTAGCTTGCGGACGTCCGCAAGGTTCTTTACACCCCCTCCTCCCTTGTCCGCAGTTGTCCGCATTTGAACACCCCCTCCCCCCATCTTTGCGGACGTCCTTTATGGATAATCCCTAATGACAATATGCCTTAAGCATTTATATATTTTATTTTAATAATAAGGTCAATATGTTGTATGCCATGCTTTTATATATTTGATTTAAATTTTATATGCATGGTTATATGTGTGTATGCCTGTCAGTGTGTATAATAGTTTTAATGTCATTGTACAGTGCCTCTGAAGATTCGTATCCTAGATTGCGCTATATCAAATAAAGTGATTTGTGATTTGTGGCTGCAAATAAAACCCAAATATCGTATCTCCAATCAGAGTATCTTTGCCCTATTGAAACTGGTGCTACACTGCAATAATTTTACCTTTGATGATTCCCATTACCTGCAAATTGGCAGCACTGCTATGAGAACCAAAGTTACCCCATGTTATGCCAATATGTTTATGCGCGATCTTGAACGAAAACTGCTGAACTAAGCACCTTATAAACCTTTTATCTGCCTGAGGTTTATAGATGACATTTTTATGATCTGGACAGGATCCAAGTTGGAATTAAATGAATTCCGTCTATACTGTAATAGTTATCACAAAACCATTAAATTTACAATGGAATACTCAAAGGAAAAAATCACATTCCTTGATACTACTGTATTTCGGGAAAATAATAAAATATTATTCAATTTATACTGTAAACCTACAAATAAATATTGCTATCTACATTATGATTCCTACCACCACTACCATTGCAAGAAATCAGGTCGGTACAGTCAACTGTTATGAATTAAACATATCCGTACTAAAGAATCGGACTTCGAGAAACACAGTTCAGATCTCATCCAATTCTATAAAAGAAGAGGCTACCTGAGCCAAACTTTAATAGAAGCTTTCACTAAAGCAAGTCTTAAAAATTGTTCAGATCGACTTAATCCGACTCAGAAGGTTAATAAATCTAGTAGTGTGATACGAGCCATCTTTAGATATGATAAAGATAATTATTTTCTCCAATGTGCAATAAGATATCTTTGATCTATTGTCAACCTGACTCAGCCTGAGATGCTCCAAATGGAACTTATCTTTGCACAGAGAATTGGTTCTAAATTAAGCAACCAATTAATAAGAGCCAAGTTTTCTATTAAACATCCAGGTATTACAGGTAAAACATTCACAAACAAAATACTAGATTGCGAGACTGTTAACTGTACAGTCTGCATAAAAATGGACAAATCTAAAATATTTAGAAGCACACTTTCAAACCTCAAATAGACTTCAAAGTTAAGAGATCACTGTGCCACACCTAATTTTATTTATTTACTCATCTGCCATCTCTGTGGCAAACAATATGTAGGTGAGACCAAAACGGAATTCCAAGTGAGAATTAAAGAACACTTAAGGGACATCCGTAATAAGAAGGAGACCCCAGTGTCCAAACATTTTAACCAAACTGACCACAACATTAACTGTGTTCAGTATCAGATAATAGAAATCATCCAATCTGATCCAGAGCTGTCTAGTAGCAACATTAATCAGAAAGATAGAGAACTTGATTGGATACACCAATTACATACTCTTTAGCCGGCAGGAATCGACATCTCTGTTTAAACGGGAGCTCAGGCATTTCAAACTCAATTATCTTACCTATAACAGTCATCAGACTACCTGACCTATATCAGTTATCAGACTACCTGACCTATATCAGTTATCAGACTATATGACCTATATCAGTTATCAGACTATCTGACCTATATCAGTTATTGGACTACCTGACCTATATCAGTTATCAGACTACCTGACTTAGATCAGTTGTCAGACTATCTGACCTATATCAGTTGTCAGACTTAAAATTCATCAATTTTACCCAGTGTGGGTCACTTGGCCAGCCATGGCTGTCATCGCTATGCAATGAAAACCAAAACCACAGCCTGGGAAAAAGAAAAAAAAAACAATTAAACAAAAAACAGAGTGACCCAAAACTTGGGGCATTATATGGCACTGTGGCATTTTCAAGGTAAATCAAGAAGGCCAGGTCCTACAAGGTGATGCCATACTGGAAGCATTAATGTGGAATGCATGACCTTGACACCAAGGTCAGTGTTGCAGGCTGAATTGTCTTTGCTTTATAATGAATTATCCAAGTTATGCAAAATCTACTTGGGGTTAAGAAAATATAAGCATGAGTTTTGCAGAATGAATTGTTCTGGCTGCATCATGATTTTTATCCCAAATATGAACAAATCTCTCAAAAGAAAATAGAAGCAACTAAAACAACAAACATCCCTAAAAGGGATAGGCACTATACTAACAGAAAAGAAATTCCAAGAATTCAATGTAAGACCTTTTCTTCTCTTTAACTGCTGAGTGTTGAAACTATTTCTGATATTCTTCCGTGATAACAAGATTTTCAAATTAGCTGCTGTTGTGAACATACTAGATGTCATATTGGCACCATTTTCATTTAGGACCAGCCAGACATCATTAGAAGTCTTTTGGTAAAAACCTCATGTCAGTATGAACATCCAATCAGTGACAATAGTGACAGCAAGAAGCAAGATTTTCAAGACAAATGTCGTGGCAGCCATATTGGAAGTACAATTGGCACCATTTTCATTTAGAAACAACTAAGTATCATAAGGAGTCTACTTGTGAAAATCTCAAATTGATATAGCCATCCATTTGGGAGGAGTAGAGATTATTTTTTGAAGATGGTTACCATGGTGGCCATATTGAGGGTCAGTTTGCATCATTTTCATTTCAGACCAACTAGATAGCTGCCATGGTGGCTATACTGGATATCAGACTCACACCAGTTCCATTTAGGACCAACTCGATGATAACAATATTTTCAAGATGGCCACTGTGGCAGCCATATTGAGTGCCTGAGCGACCACTGTTGGCAGCAGTACCATTTTCATTTAGGACTAACCAGAAATCATAAGAAGTCTTCTTGCAAAAATCCCATTTAATATGACCTTTTGCTCAAGAGGATTAGTGATAGGAATTTCAAGATGGCTGCTGTTGCAGCTAGATTGGACATCAGATCGTCACCATTTTCATTTAGGACCAACCAGACATTATAAGAAGTCTTTTAGTGAAGACCCCATGCTGGTATGACTATCCATTCAGAAGGAGCAGCGATAACAAGATTTTCAAGATGGCCACTGTGGCTGCCATATTAGACATCAGTTTGGCATCATTTTCACTCAGTACCAACTAGACATCATAAAAAGTCTTCTGGTGAACACACGATGTCAATGTGTCTTTCTGTTCAGGAGGAGTAGAGATAACAAGATTTTCAAGACGGATGTCAGATCAGCACCATTTTCATTTAGGCCAGACTAAACATCATAAGAAGTCTTTACTTGAAACCCCATGTGATATGACCACCCATTCTAAAGGAGTAACGATAGCAAAATTTTCAAGCTGGCCACTGTGGCGGCCATACTAAATGTTCAAAAAAGCACCATTTTCATTTAGGACAAACTAGACCATGGGATGAAAGTGTGTGTGTAAAGTCTCATGCTAATCCTCCAAGAAATTTAGGACGAGCAGGGATAACAAACTTGTGCTAACAAACAGATGGATGACAGATCCCATAAGCTCTTCTGGTCTATGACCAGTACAGCTAAAAACAACAAAAATCCTAATGCAAACATTTTTGTTACTGTGATCTTTTCCAATGTCAAAGGGGCAACCAAATGTGTCATAGAATGAATTGCTTGAGCTGTTGAGCTTTGTAATGATTCATTCCAATCAGAATCTATTAAAGAATTTAAGAAATGTAAACAAATTAAAAAGTTTAACCAAAACCTTAATAAACTGTTCATGACAACAACAAAGTGGGAAAATGTGGTTGTTATGTTTCACTTTTCCACCAACACATATCAATTTTTACCTTTATGTTAAACATCCAGAACATTTATACTTATAGAAAACTTTTTATCAGAACAATTTAGTTTCAAGTGATCTGACATGATTGAAAACATCGTATGCACTTTGACTTAAGGAAGATCTCAAGTCTATCCTTGTTGTTAACAAAGTGGTGTAATATTTAGGATTTTTCCAACAGACTGACATTATCAAGCAGACATGCTCTAGGTAAGACAAGGCATTATGCTGACCAGATCTGTTCTTGCCTGTCCACAGACTAACATTATCAAGCAGACATACTCTAGGTAAGCCAAGACTTTATGCTGACCAGATCTGTTCTTTCCTGTCCATAGAGTGACATTATCAAGCAGACATACCCTAGGTAAGCCAAGACTTTATGCTGACCAGATCTGTTCTTTCCTGTCCATAGACTGACATTATCAAGCAGACATACTCTAGGTAAGCAAAAATGTTATGCTGACCAGATTTGTTACTGTCTGTCCATAATATTCATACCAAAATGAAAATACAGTCAAGCCTGCTTTAGGAATTACCTGTACACAAGGATCACCTACGTTAAAATGGCCAAGTTTTATTGGCCCCCTTTATACGTAATCCAATGCATATTTACTGGTAAATTAAGTCACCAGCTCATTAAGACCACTTGTGGATGGTTTGTTAATTGGCTGTTGTATAAAAGTGGACAGTAAACTGTTACTATAATAATTAGTAACTACACCTTTAAATTTAAACTTGGTCTCCAACTTCATCTACAATAACCCCTCTGACAAAGTTCCACCAATATATACACTCATTGCACACCAGCTCACTGACACCACTTACATACATGTGTGTTTTCATAATATTAATATTATAAATTACATACGTCATGCATATTACAGAACATAAATGTCACAAATTACAAGGGACCCCAGGTGGCTGAGTGGTCTAAGGTGCTCACCTATTTACAGATCACTGACATCTCACCTCTTTCCAAATGGGTTCGAGTCTCGGCTTGGCTCAGCCAATGTGGGTATGTGAGTAGCGTACTGTGGGTCGGTGATTCTTCCCGGAGTGTTCCCGGGTTCTTCCTCTACCAAATATACTGGCCACCATGTATAGCCTAGCATGTGCTGATAAATGGCATTAACCCCACAAAAACAATTCTAAGTTACATATACCATGCAAATTACATAACAAAGTCAAAGGAATGTTTAGCCTAACTAAGCTCTTCCTTTCTGGGACACAGAGTATTCTAGCTAGATAACACTAATGTTATTACTAATTTACATTTCTAGGACACACAGCATTCTAGCTAGATAACACTAATGGTATTACTAATTTACATTTCTAGGACACACAGCATTCTAGCTAGATAACACTAATGTTGTTACTAATTTACATTTCTAGGACACAGCATTCTAGCTAGATAACAATAATGTTATTACTAATTTACATTTTTAGGACACAGTATTTCTAGCTAGATAACACTAATGATATTACTAAATATATTTCTGGGACACAGTATTTTTGTAAGTTCAAACCAATGTCAGTTTCTGGGACACTCAATATTTTTGCTAGTTAACATCAATGTTATTACTAAATACATTTTGGGGATACAGAGTATTTTAGCTAGTTAACAATAATGTTATTACTAAATACATTTTGGGGACACAGTATTTTAGCAAGTTAACACTATAAATGTTATTACTAAATGCATTTCGGGGACATGAGTATTTTAGCTACTTAACACTAATGTTATTATGAAATACATCAAAAGGGAAAATAGGCATATCACATTGTGTTCTTCTGGAGTAAAATTTACCTGACATCAGTAACTGAAATTTATTTCAATTTAACCTGCTTCAGTTGAAATGTTAATCTCCATGAATAAAACTAAGATTTCCCGACACTTCATTTTCTACATGCATTTAAAATCTGATTTTCCCCACTCATGGGAACACCCAACCACGAGAATGTCTGACCCAATGAAACCCTGCTTAAACTACTTACTGTATTTCCACAATTCCATGATGATAGCAGTTTCATCAGGTCAGGTTATCAAAATTCTGCTACGCATATATAAATATACTGTGCTCAGGATCTATTCTAGAACTTAAAATTTAGGGGAAAATTGCCCCACCTCTATTTGAAAAAAAGGGAAGAATTTTCTAAATGTAGGAGGGATTAAGTAAAGAAATAAAGGTATGGCTTGAAAATATTATATAACATTTTTGTGCATTCTGTCGATTTTTCGGCATGATTTTTTTGAAATTGGTGTGAACCTTGCAATCTTACATTCTATAATAGTCTTTGACAGTGTTCCTTGCAATTTTACATTCTATAATAGACCTTGACAGTGTTCCTTGCAATCGTACATTTTATAATAGACCTTGACAGTGTTCCTTGCAATCATACATTCTATAATAGACCTTGACCTTGCAATCGTACATTCTATAAAAGACCTTGACTGTGTTCCTTGCAATCATACATTCTATAATAGACCTTGACCTTGCAATCATACATTCTATAATAGACCTTGACAGTGTTCCTTGCAATCGTACATTCTATAATAGACCTTAACAGTGTTCCTTGCAATTGTACATTCTATAATAGACATTGCAAGTGTTCCTTGCAATCGTACATTCTATACTAGACCTTGACAGTGTTCCTTGCAATCGTACATTGTATAATAGACATTGTAAGTGTTCCTTGCAATCGTACATTTTATAATAGACCTTGACAGTGTTCCTTGCAATCATACATTCTATAATAGACCTTGACAGTGCTCCAGCTCTTTTGAGGCACTGCACCAAAAATCTGACCTTATATAAGTGATGACTTGAAAGGAACAAAATGGTAATAATATATATATATATATACTATTTTGGTATTGAATATTGACTCTGGTCAGGGGGTGGCTTCTCTTAATTGAGGACTCTCATTATGGGGATCACTGTATCATCCTTATTACTAAGGGTTCCACAAAACAAATCTCACCTCAGATCAGGAGGTGACCTCTGTTGAGAGAGGCCTCTAAGTATAAGACCACTGTATCATCCTTAGTACTAAGAGTTCTACAAAACACATCTCACCTGCTAACAGTGCTCACTGATTTAGAGGTAGCCTCTCTTCAGTGAGGACTCTAATTTGGTGGATCACAGTATCATCCTTCTTACCACAGGTTCCACAAAACACATCTCATATGCTAACAGTGCCCCGATATGTTAATGACTTTCAAAACATTTACCACAAAATCCAAATACCAAATCTAGCATTGCTGATGAAGGCAACATTATATCAATAAAAGTTATACTTGTATCTTTATATCATTAATGCAGCTGGAAAAAAAAGAGCTAATTCCACAAGAAAATCTATCATACATTATTTTACCTATTCATAAGTTCAATCCTAAGTTTAATTTTAATTATGAACTTGATTATATATGACCTATATTTGCATACCTTTGTTTGTGTGTGTATGAGAGAGAGAGAGAGAGATGGCTTGGAGTATGAGATATATATAAACATACATAAATTGGCAAAGAGAGCAAAGACAGATTGATCTCTGACCTCACAAGCAGCGTAAGCATTAAGTAGGTTGTCCAATCTTGGAGAGAAAATAAACTCCTCTAGAGCTCCTCCTATCACCTGCAAGAAAAAATAATGACCAATTATTATCATGATCAATCATTCAATATTTAACCTTGGATTATCTTATTCACAATTACAAAGAGAATCAGAAAATGTCATCTTTTAAATTAGGGTACCCTATTTCAACAATAACACATCCAAAACACAGGGGTGTCCAAATTTTTGTAAGTACAGGGCATTAGCTAGGCAACTTGATGATGTACACACAGTAACTCGGTCTATGGCCTGATGCCTCAGTTTAAAAGACCATGAGGAATCTGGATTGTAGATTATGCACTTGCATTTGTGCCAGAGGTAGAACAAATTCATTTTTTCTGAGCCCGGGACAACTAAACTTAATGCCAGGCATCTTTTTATTCCTGTCGGGCAAATACAAAATATTATTAAAAATGATAATGTCACAAATTAAAATGAAATGTTATATATTTATGGGCGACAAGCCTATGGTTGTTTAATTGTTTAAAGATTTAAACCTTTTGTCATCACCTACTCATCCTATTGAAACATCACTCCCCTCATCCCACTCTACCCAGCTGTATTAAGGATTTAAAACCTTTTGTCATCTCTACTCCTCCTACTGAAACATCACTCCCCCAACCCCACCGTACCCAGCTGCATTAAGGATTTCAAACCATTTGTCATCATCGATTCATCCTACTGAAACATCATATCAAGTACACCTCTACCTCAATTAATCGCAAGCAACAGAATCCATAAACACTGACAACGGCATAGATGAGGGTGTGAGACAGCAAAGGAAACTCTGAAGAAGTCAATCAACTGACAAGAGATTTTTAATATAAATCAAGCTGACATGCAATACTCACAATATCGTGTAACAGAAAATCGGGATTTACTTCCATTTTTAGATCAGAACAAGCGTATCGATCGTAAGCAAACACTAACAAAAAACAGCTCTGTAACTTAAATGACACTTCTAAACCAATAGAGCCAAACCCAGCAATATCTTTGCACTGGATAATTCCTCAAGAGAGAGCAATTTTAAATGTCACCATACAAATCTTAATTGATCGTACACGTACTGAGTACAATCCTATATTGTTTGTACTAAAACAAACAGTCAACACATAACAGCTACACAGTCCTGGAACACAAAATCCAAATTGAAAGAAATAAAACAAAAAGATAGAAAGGATAAAAATTGTTGCATATTATTAGAATCTGCAAGTTCATTTTGAATGTATCACAGCAAATTTTGAAGAACAATCCACATATTAACCAAAATCAAAAACTTTGGAGTTGTGTACGGTGTGTGACTTTGACAAGAAATTAGACTGACCCTACACACTTTACTGTGATATATGCACCTTTCATGTATTGTAATCAGCTAAAACAATTAATCTCTTAATATGCTTGTACCTTCATGCCAAATGACCACTAAGTTGATAAAATAAATCCAAGTGCTAAGCACTTGATTAGGTTTTCATGTTACATTCACCGTGAAAGTCAATTTACACTTTTGACATTTAAATTGAATCAGGAATATCATATTTATAATGATTATATTGAAAGGCATATCATAATTATAATGATTATATTGAAAGGCATATCATAATTATAATGATTATATTGAAAGGCATATCACATTTATAATGATTATATTGAAAGGCATATCATAATTATAATGATTATATTGAAAGGCATATCATATTTATAATGATTATATTGAAAGGCATATCATATTTATAATGATTATATTGAAAGGCATATCATATTTATAATCATTACATTGAAAGGCATATCACATTTATAATAATTATATTGAAAGGCATATCATAATTATAATGATTATATTGAAAGGCATATCACATTTATAATAATTATACTGAAAGGCATATCACATTTATAATAATTATATTGAAAGGCATATCATAATTATAATGATTATATTGAAAGGCATATCACATTTATAATGATTATATTGAAAGGCATATCACATTTATAATGATTATATTGAAAGGCATATCACATTTATAATAATTATATTGAAAGGCATATCATAATTATAATGATTATATTGAAAGGCATATCATATTTATAATCATTACATTGAAAGGCATATCACATTTATAATAATTATATTGAAAGGCATATCATAATTATAATGATTATATTGAAAGGCATATCACATTTATAATGATTATATTGAAAGGCATATCACATTTATAATGATTATATTGAAAGGCATATCACATTTATAATAATTATATTGAAAGGCATATCATATTTATAATGATTATATTGAAAGGCATATCACATTTATAATGATTATATTGAAAGGCATATCACATTTATAATAATTATATTGAAAGGCATATCACATTTATAATAATTATATTGAAAGGCATATCATAATTATAATGATTATATTGAAAGGCATATCACATTTATAATGATTATATTGAAAGGCATATCACATTTATAATAATTATATTGAAAGGCATATCATAATTATAATGATTATATTGAAAGGCATATCATATTTATAATGATTATATTGAAAGGCATATCATATTTATAATCATTACATTGAAAGGCATATCACATTTATAATAATTATATTGAAAGGCATATCATAATTATAATGATTATATTGAAAGGCATATCACATTTATAATAATTATACTGAAAGGCATATCATATTTATAATGATTATATTGAAAGGCATATCACATTTATAATAATTATATTGAAAGGCATATCACATTTATAATAATTATATTGAAAGTCATAACATAATTATAATGATTATATTGAAAGGCATATCATATTTATAATAATTACATTGAAAGGCATATCACATTTATATTGAAACTGAATTAGAAACTAAAACTAAAACATGAATTTTGCCTGATTTCTATAATTGGCATTTATTTCTTAGTGTTGCTACCAGTAGACATTTTCCAATATTTTCATTCATCAATATTTTGTCAGATATTGTGTTGTTCACTGGGAAAATACTTTAGTTAAAGAATATCTTACAAAACTGATACTTTCGTTTTACAATTTGTGAATTTCATGATGTCAATTACAAATTTACGTGCACTAACTACCGATCTCAATGATACAAGCAATATATTGAGCTTTCCTTTACCAATTTTCTTTGTGATTTTTCAATGTGAAGCAAGTAGAAGACTATTGATTTTACCTTTCTAAAACAAAAACAAAGGAACCCATACCAGCCTCCACATTATCAGACAGTTTCATGAGTTATCAGATTGTACTAAGACAATGCTACCCACACCTGGCTCCACATTATAAGACAGTTCATGCATTATCAGTGTGTACTAAAACAATGGTACACACACATTCCTCCATATTATAAGACAGTTCACAAGTTATCAGAGTATATTAAAACAATGGTACCCATAACTGCCTCCACATTATAAGACAGTTGACAAGTTATCAGCGCATATTAAAACAATAGTACCCACACCTGGCTCCACATTATAAGACAGTTGACAAGTTATCAGCGCATATTAAAACAATGGTACCCACACCTGGCTCCACATTATAAGACAGTTGACAAGTTATCAGCACATATTAAAACAATGGTACCCATACCTGGCTCCACATTATAAGACAGTTGACAAGTTATCAGGGCATACTAAGACATGGGTACCCACACCTGCCTCTACATTACAAGATAGTTTGTTGAGTTATCAGGGTATACTAAAACAATGGTACCCACACCTGCCTCAATATTATAAGACAGCTTACAAGTTATCGGGACATACTAAAACAATGGTACCCACAGCTGCCTCCACATTATAAGATAGTTTGTGATTTATCAGAGTGTACTAAGGCAAAATATACCCACACCCCTGCCTCCACATTATAAGATAGTTTGTGAGTTATCAAGGGTGTACTAAGACAATGGTACCCACACCTGCCTCCATATGATAAGACAGTTCATGCATTATCAGAGTGTACTAAAACAAGGGTACCCACACCTGCCTCCACATTATATGACAGCTGACAAGTTATCGGGACATACTAAAACAATGGTACCTACACCTGCCTCCACATTATAAGACAATTTGTGAGTTATCAGGGTGTACTAAGACAATGGTACCCACACCTGACTCGACATTATAAGAAAGTTGACAAGTTATCAGGGCATAGTAAAACAATGGTACCCATACTTGGCTTCACATTATAAGACTGTTTTTGAGTTATCACAGTGTACAAAAACAATGGTACCCATGCCTGCCTCTACATTTTAAGACAGTTGACAAGTTATCAGGGCATACAAAAATAATGGTACCCACACCTGCCTTCACATTACAAAGCTGTAGTTATCAGAAGAAACAATATATCTAAATAGGGATTATTTCACCTTATCTTTCCTAAATGACTTGACTGTTTGTTGGGGATCCCTCTTTACCCATGAAATTAAAGTGTCTAATTCCCAATCTTGGTAGAAGCAGGGAACTGTATAATCCCTTGGTAGAAGCAGGGAACTGTAAAATCCCTTGGTAGAGGTTACTCTGTATCTTTGATAAGAGCTCTAAAGCGGTTTCATGATGTACATCTTAAGAACAAGATGAGGTCAATACCTGTTTACAAGGTTCAGTTAGAACAATTATTTATCATATGTAAATAGGAGTTTCTTAGAAACTCCTAATGTCTGACTTGGGCATATCACAATCAGTCAAAAACTCCATCCTATCTGACATGTCCAGCATACATGACTGATTACAGAGGACTGCAGTCGATAATTATCCCAATTCTGCTGGACTGCACTAGATAATTATCCCCATTCCAGAGGACTGCACTAGATAATTATTCCCATTCTGCAGGACTGCACCAGATAATTATCCCCATTCCAGAGGACTGCACTAGATAATTACCTCCATTCTGCAGGACTGCACTAGATAATTATCCCCATTCCTGAGGATTGCACTAGATAATTACCCCCATTCTGCAGGACTGCACCAGATAATTATCCCCATTCCAGAGGACTGCACTAGATAATTACCTCCATTCTGCAGGACTGCACCAGATAATTACCCCCATTCCAGAGAACTGCAGCAGATAATTATCCCCATTCTAACACATTTCAGATGAATCTTTTTCCAGTCCCGATTTTATTGTAAATATTATTCATTTTGGCAGTATTTAATACTTAGCCTGATGGACACTATATGACAGATAAAATGTTTACATTTTCATAATTTGTAACTTAGCATGATAAAATTATAACAAGCATACATATTTGTAACATGATACACAATTTAAAACTTTTATGATAGTTTTGCAGAATTAAACTCTTTAAACACAGTCCAATAAACAAAGTATTATTTCAAGCACAAGCAATGAAAAAATCATTTAACTGATATGGATGTTTGAAAACTTTACAGAAACTCACTGCTGGTTGAGTGTCCGCAACATATAGCTCAAAGTCAATTATCTGCTCAGGTTTTATCTCAAGCTGATCACAGATAATGGTCACCAAGGGCGAGTTATGCTTGTCTGCCTGAAAAAGAAAAAAAAAACTAATCAATAATTCAATAAAATTTAACATATTTAAGTTACTCAAAGCACAAATCAGCTGGAAGACTAATTTTCTGATTAAGATTTAAATCAATTGTCTGCATTCTGGTATGTACAGATTTATGCCAGATGCCCATGTTCTGGTATGTACAGATTTATGCCAGATGTCCATGTTCTGGTATGTACAGATTTATGCCAGTCATCCATGTTCTGGTATGTACAGATTTATGCCAGTTGTCCATGTTCTGGTATGTACAGATTCATGCCAATTGTCCACATTCTGGTATGTACAGATTTATGCCAGTCATTCATGTTCTGGTATGTGCTGATTTATGCCAGTCACCCATGTTGTGGTATGTGCAGATTTATGCCAGTTGTCCACGTTAAGGTATGTGCAGATGCTTCAGATCTGTCAATGATTTACAAATTGTTTTTAACAACAAAGAAAATTTTAACAAATTGCTATAAGAAGTCATCCTGTGTTGTTATTGCTATGTAAATAAGTCATTATCAGAAAACTGAATTATTCCTCATCAATCAATGCAAATTTCTTACAGGGGTGCTTGTCACATAACCATTAATGATAACAGCAGGACAACTCTGAACACATTAAATGTCAGAATTATGTCACATGGAACATTTGAAGAATGTCATATGGTATGTCAGAATTATGTCACATGGTATATTTGAAGAATGTCATATGGTGTATCAGAATTATGTCACATGGAATATTTGAAGAATGTCATATGGTATGTCAGAATTATGTCACATGGAATATTTGAAGAATGTCATATAGTATGTCAGAATTATGTCACATGGAATATTTGAAGAATGTCATATGGTATGTCAGAATTATGTCACATGGAATATTTGAAGAATGTCATATAGTATGTCAGAATTATGTCCAAGGTATGTCATAAATATATAATATGGTATGTCAAATGGTATGTCAGAAGTATGTTGCATGGTATGTCAGATATCTGAAGTATGTCATGGTATGTCAGAATTGTTAGATGGTATGTCAGAAGTTTGCCACAAAAGTATGTCTGAAGTATGTCACAAAGTATGTCTGAAATATATCACATGGTATGTCAGAAGTATGTCACACAGTATGTCAGAAGTATATTACACTTGATGTCTGAAGTATGTCATATGGTATGTCAGAAGTATATTAGATGGCATATCAGAAGTTACTAACAAGAGATGGAATCCATCACAAACATGTCTGTCTTTTTTACCTTTGCTGCTCTTCACCACCACTACTGCCACTTATTGATAAAAACTGATGTTTTACTACCATCTCCACATTTGAAAGACTAATAGATCATAACTGATACTAATAGACCATAACTGATGTTGTACCACAATTTCTGCATTTGGAACACTAATAGACCAACTGATATTGTACCAGAATTTCTGCATTTGGAACACTAATAGACCAACTGATATTGTACCACAATTTCTGTATTTGGAACACTAATAGACCATAACTGATGTTTTACCACAGTCTCCACATTTGGAACACTTATTGATCATAACTGATATTTTACTACAGTCTCCACATTTGGAACACTAATAGACCAACTGATATTGTACCACTATTTCCACATCTGGAACACTAATAGACCACAACTTATGTTTTACTAGTTTACACATTTAAAAAAATAAAGGATCATAACTGATATTTTACCACAGTCTCAAAATTTGAAACACTTATAGATCGAAACTGATGTGACATAGTCTCCACATTTGGAACAATTATTGATCAAAAATGATGTTTTACCCCAGTCTCATAGTTTGGAGCCAGAGGTGATTTAGTCGGAGCTGAGGAGTCTGATGGTTTGAGAGCATCAGCTTTTGTTCCACCCTGTAATGCCACCTGAACAGCAGTGGCCAGTACTGGACACCTGTGAATGAGAGAAAATAACAGAATCTAAGTATACAGAAACCTGACTTAACAGAAAACTATACACAGGGCTCGAAATTACCATTAGTCCACTAGCCTGAGGCTAGTAAATTTCCTGTCGAACTAGTAGTTTTCATAATTTTAATAGTCCAAATGGCTAGTAAAGTTTCAGTTGTCACCAGTCAGCATTTATTTATGCTATCATACATAATTTTCGAAAACCTGAATATCAACGTCCAAGTTCTTTGAAGCTAATCGCGTAAATCCCCGAGATTAAATTGCTTTCCTAGAGGGTTATAACAAATAAGGACTTTACAAATCATATTTCAAAATTAAGCTGCATAAATCTTTACCAGTTTTGTTAGATTTACAAGATAAAGTTATATGTCAAAGACTGTTAGTCCGAGTGTTATCTGACCACAATGTGTAGGCATAGGTTAACCGCTTACTAGTGGGCCTAGCAAATTTAAACAACATTACACAGAGCCCTACCCACATGAAACTGATAGCAAGATGATTTGTCTTCTCAGAAATTGCAAGTATAACATTTGTTATGTCTTTAATTCGTTGATACACGAGATGAAACTACTGCATTGACAAAATCTGACCTGGCACTATCCATCTGCATTGCTAGTCAGATGACTACCCAAATCTTGCAGCATAAATATCCATGACAGAGCCCTAATAGTCATGTGATATCAACAACAAAAAAACTTTCCAATGCTGCTGTACAAAAAATTCAAAAATATTAAATGAAAGACACAAAATTCTCAGCATAATAATGTTGAGAACAACCACCAGAAACCTGGAAAAAGAAAGATTCATTGTGTAGATGAGCATGTCAATGCAGTGGTCACATCATACTAACAAAAAACGTTACTGACACCATGCAGTTTTGGCGAATGCCAACTTTTCAATAGGCAAAGAGCTCTGACCTCACACCCCAACATAAATGTCAGAATACCTAAAATGAGGTGGGAAATATCAGAAGAAACTCAGACTAAAAGACTGTAAATCAAAATTAAGAACTTGTCAAACCAAAAATGTAGTGCTATGGTCATCAAAATCCCTATTATGATTAACCATTCCATCATTAAAGGATTTGCATCATGAAAACACATATTTTGTTCAAAGGTTCATGTCTGTTGTGAAAATCTGTACAATGCCTATACTGCTATAATGAGAGATCTTCTCAACTTGCTTTCACTGTAGCACAACAGGTACCTTAAATTGTCTGTCTGTGGAGTTACAATATCTAATAATGTATGTGAATTAGGTCTTTGTCACTTTCTCTTACTAAGTTATTTGTCTGTTCTGGATGATGAGGCTCTAAAAAATGTTTAATGAGTCTTTTTTTACAGTTAACTTCTGGAGAAACAGTTATTGTTTATCTTGTGATATTGTAGTGAGTATTTTCAAGTAACTCTGGTGGTTTTCTTAAACAAGATTTGTACTTCAAAATTATGAATAATTGCGATATTTATGAAATAGAAGGGTTGTTAATCTAGATTCATGTCTGACACTGTTTTGTGGAAACGACTAGTGAAGATTCAACAGGACTAGTAAATTTCTGAATCTACTAGTCCTTCTGGTTACAAGGAAATTTGTGTCAAATTCAGGCCTTATTCATTAAGGTAACCTGCTTATGAAAGACAACATTCTTAACAATGACCAACACATTCTGTAGTTGTAGATGGGTCTGTATATTTGTACATTAGACACCTATGATCTTTTATGTTTAAAATACTTCTGTATTTTATATTTTAATTTAGATGAATGGATCATGCAGACTGAAATAAAGAATTCTTATCTTATCTTAAATGCATTTTCTGAATTCTACCTGCATTTTCAACCTTTATATAAACAAGAGTCCTATGAAAGGTCTGACACTCAATTGTCTGCAAAGAATTTCCAGGAATTCAAGATACAGCACAAGATTATTTCTTCTTTTTAACAGCTGAGTGCTGAAACCATCTCTGATATTTTTGAGTGGTAAGATTTTCAAATTATCCCCCGGGACAGCCATATTGGATGTAAGATCAGCAGCATTGTCATTTTGGACAAATTAGATACCATTAGAAGATATTTGTTGAAAACCCCATGCTGATAAGACCATCCATTCAGGGTTATTAGTGACATAATATTGGATATCAGATGGGCACAATATTTATTGAAGATCAACAAGACACCATAAAAAGTCTTCTGGTGAAAACTCCATGCTGATATGACTTTCTATTCAGGAGGAGTAGCAATAGCAAGATTTTTCAAGATGGCTTCCATACTGGATGTCAGATCATCACCATTTTCATTTAGGACCAACTAGACATCATAATAAGTCTTTTAGTAAAAACCCCATGTTGATATGACCACCCATTCAGGTGGAGTCACAATAATGAGATTTTCACAATTTTGTCTGGACAGCACCATTTGCATATAGAACTAACTAGATATCATAAGAAGTGTCCTTGTGAAAAGCCCATACTGATTTGACGTTCCACTCTGGAAGAGTAGCGATAAAAAGATTTTCAAGATGGCTGCCATAAACACCATACTGAACATCAGATCAGCACCATTTTCATTTAGGATGTCCAAGTGGAACCATCTTCATTTAGGATCAACTAGAAATCATAAGGAGTCCTCTGGTGAAAACTCCAATGTTGAGATGATTTTCCATTTAGAAGAAGTAGCAATACCAAGATTTTCAAGATGGCTGCTGTGGTGATCACATTGGACATCAGATAGGCACCATGTTCACTTAGAAGCAGTTAAACATGATAAGAAGTTTTTTCATGAAACACTCATATTGTTATGAACATCTATTCAGGAGGATTAGCAATAACAAGATTTTAAAGATGGCTACTTTGGCAACCATATTAGATGTCCAAGCAGAATCCTTTTCATTGAAGACCAACTAGACATCATAAGGAGTCTTCTGGCAAAAACCCCATGTTGATTTGATTTTCCATTCTGGAGGATAGCAATAACAACATTTTCAACATGGCTGTTGTGGCAGTCATACTAGAAATCAGATCTGCACCATTTTCATTTGGGGACCAACTAGACCTCATTTAGGAGCAGCAATAATAAGATTTTCAAGATGGCTGCTGTAACTATTTTTATTTAGGACAACTAGACTTTGGGATGAATGTGTATGTAAAGTTTCATGGCGATCCTCCAATTAGCTTAGGAGTAGCAATAACAAACATGCCAACAGTTTCGTTTGGTGCTTTATGACACAGCAGAACATGTAGGTTATTTAGTGCCAAGGCAAATGGAGTAAAATGCCTTACCCAAGGAAACACCATGGTAGCTCACCCAGGCTGGTCTGATGGTAGGATTCAAACCTGCACCCTTTTCAGTCATGAGTCTGGCATGCTAACCACTGATCCACTGTGGGTCTACATGCTAACAGACAGACATCAGATGATGAAACATGGACAATGAACAACATGCCATCTCATAAGAACATCTTAAGCAAAGGACAAAGTTTTGTGGTTCCTTTTATTGCTGCAACAGCTACCAAATTTAGGACTTGCAGAGTCGAAGCGGCAGACTCAACTCAACCCTGGGTTTATATGCTTCCACTCAAGTGAAATTCAAGGACTTTTCCAGGACTTTAAATGGCCCCAAAAATGCATTTCATGACCTCAAATGTGCCAGAATAAAGGATACTGCACAGCAAGTTGCTTGAATCCAGTTTCCCCAATATCAGCTGACCAACCATGTGACACAAAGATGACTTGAAAAAAAAGTAATATATAGCAGAAATAAACAAGTTTATTATATTGATCAAAAAATGCCAATAAACCAATCACACCAATATTCTAGGAAACTATCACAAGAATTGTCCAAAATAATTTTAGTGGGAGCAAACTTGACTTAAAAGGACTTTAAAATATTGGGTTTCAAGGATTTCAAGGCCTTGAATTCAGAAAGCCAAAATCAAGTACTTTCAAGATTTTCAAAGAAGCATATGAACCCTGTCAACCTCAAGTATTATAAATATCAGTCAGTGACAAACCATCAGGTCTGAGAACATGTATACCACCATCACCCTTTCCAAGGAATATTAGATATTCAAATATAAAATATTCGAACTTTTTCCATTGATAAAATAACATAATTTTTTATATTTAGTATATGCACACTAAAAGCTGCAAATCAATTAAAAAAATCACCAAGAAAAGATTGCAGTTCCACAACATTCTGACTGACCAATCACAGCACAGTATTCCATTTGGTACACTGCATCATTATGGCTAGCTAATAATGTAGCAAAAATGAGCTGGCATTATTTAATAGCATAAAAGTAAACAGACTGCATAAAGGCATGAAAATTTTAATATCTGAGCTAAACATTGGTACAGTTTTCATTTGGCTATGAATAGCATAGCTTTTAAAATCAATCTGATTCCAAAGTCATGCAGAAGTATTCTCCCTTATGTTTCTACCATAGTACTGCATACAGACCTCACATGTACATGATATACAAGAAACAATAAGAATGGTTGCTGTCAGGAAAATTAAACTTCAGTGAGAAGAAAATCATAAATAATATGTCTTCCAAACTGTCCATATGACTCGTCTCCTCTTTCTGTCTATTACTTGAGTACCAGATTTTGACTGGGGTCTATGATGTACCCACCTTGTACTTTGAAATTGTCCGTATGAATCATCTCTTTCTGTCTAGTACTTGAGTACCAGATTTTGACCGAAGTCTATGATGTACCCGACTCGTACTTGGATATTTAAGTACTAATTTCAGCACTAGTTCCTTCAGTGTCCATTACAGACAGATTTACTATATCAGAATTAGCATAAAATAATGTTGATTCATGACTTTTGGGAAACTTAATGACAAAGTTTAGTCTGCTTGTTGCTTCTTTATATAGTTCAAGAATTAGATAGTCATCTCCTCTTAAGATATATGAGTGTCTACTATACTTACAGATGAGACTCCTTGTTGGGCCCAAAACTTTCGTTGTGGTCCCGCATCAGATGAATTGCAATGTTTGGGATACGGAGAATTGGTCTCTGAATGTGGACCAGTCTACTTTCTATCCCATTATCAGTCTGAAATAAATATAAATAATTTTGTTTTTCTTCCGATCATATTGTAAATCATGCTTATAAAAAAAATAGAAAAGTTGCACTATAGTTTACATACGACACTCATGCAAGAATAGTGAATGATGCATTTCATCAAAAGTAAATCATGAAATCAATAAAGTTACTCAATTTGACAACCATCTTCAACTTGTTAGATCTCTAAAACAACCAGGTGAACAAGAGTCAACATCACAAACACTAAGACAGACAGACAGACAGACAGAAAGGCTGACAAAACAAATACACAAAAACTCATGGTGCACTATCTCTGATTGATCAAAATGCTGACCCATTATGTCAGATCCCTAACCAAATGCATCTGCCAAATGTTGATATTCATGTCAGATTGCTAACCAAACATGTCTGCCAAATGCTGACCCATTATGTGAGAACCCTAACCAAATATGTCTGCCAAACACTGACCCTTTATATAAATCAGATCACTAACCAAACATGTCTGCCAAATGCTGACCATTTATGTCAGAAGTATAATAACAAATTCGATCTTTTAAACAGACAGAGTGGAAGCTCACAAGGCCTGTGTTAAAACACATATGCTAAATACCCTGCAGAGATGCTACCAGAAATTTTCTTATGAGGGTAAGGTCCCCCCCCCCCCCAACTCAAAATCATTTATTGGACTCCTTTAAACATCTGTTATCATCAGTTTATTTGCTGATGTAAGCATATTCCTCATAGTGGTGTGAATTCTGCTTTGAGGACTCAATTCCCTCTGAAAATCAACTTTTTATATAATGGTAGATCCACTGCAATTTTGGCCAGTCTGAACAGATTCGTTAAATGCTCTTTAGGACATCTAAAAATAATTTTCCACAATTCATGCATGTTGTTCCTAGGAAGTTTTTGTCCATGGATTGCATTTTATGCAAGGCCGAAATTTTGAGATGCCAGCTATTTCTGAATCATCACTTTCTGCTCTATGTTCAGTTAGTGTCAAACCTTCAGACACTTAATCCTGCCTGGTTTGGTCCTTTGCAGATGATCTTTCCATCTCCCAACTTTCCTAAAGAAATCAGCTATCTTTTGTTTCAACATGACTTGCTACTGTTGTGCTTTAGATATCTACCCAATCGCTGATCAATGGATCAATTTGCTATACCCTTCTAGAAAACAATTAAATTGGAACTCTTGATTGTTTCTGCAATATTACAGCAGATCTTGATCATAACGGTGCTTGTATTGAACAATAATCTCTATAAGTCGAGGACTGACTGAGATCATAGAAAAAGATAAAAAGGACGATGATTTAATCAACCTTAATTTTGAATAAAAAACAAATAAATAAAAAAACAAATCAAGCATTCAGCACGACAAATCATGGGAACTGCAGGTAATCGGTGTGACTTTGCCCCATTGCATGGCTCTCTAACGTTTTTGTGGGAAACCCAGGATCCCATATGCTGGCAGCATCTCTGACCCGGTCAGGTCAGTAAGACTAAGGCAAAGAGAAAGACGGGTAGCTTACCTTAACAAACACCCTGCCCCCCACTGTAAGGTCTCTGTCAAACCAGGTATGCCAGATACCTCCTCCATAACACTCCACACCCACCATCAGATAACCTGCCTTTATTATCTTAGATACGGGTTTCACCTGTGAAAGGAGAAATATTCCATTTTCTATTAGGAATGAAAAACATCCAATACAAACAGTTTTAGCCAAGCTATATTAATACAACAAAATATTTAATACAATCTTAGCCAAGCTATATTAATACAACAAAATATTTAATACAAGCAGTCTTAGCCAAGCTATATTAATACAACAAAATATTTAAAATAATCTTTGCCAAGCTATATTAATACAACAAAATATTTAATACAATCTTAGCCAAGCTATATTAATACAACAAAATATTTAATACAATCTTAGCCAAGCTATATTAATACAACAAAATATTTAATACAATCTTTGCCAAGCTATATTAATACAACAAAATATTTAATACAATCTTTGCCAAGCTATATTAATACTACAAAATATTTAATACAATCTTTGCCAAGCTATATTAATACAACAAAATATTTAATACAATCTTAGCCAAGCTATATTAATACTACAAAATATTTAATACAATCTTTGCCAAGCTATATTAATACAACAAAATATTTAATACAATCTTTGCCAAGCTATATTAATACTACAAAATATTTAATACAGTCTTAGCCAAGCTATATTAATACTACAAAATATTTAATACAGTCTTAGCCAAGCTATATTAATACTACAAAATATTTAATACAATCTTTGCCAAGCTATATTAATACAACAAAATATTTAATAAAATCTTAGCCAAGCTATATTAATACAACAAAATATTTAATACAATCTTAGCCAAGCTATATTAATACAACAAAATATTTAATACAGTCTTAGCCAAGCTATATTAATACTACAAAATATTTAATACAATCTTTGCCAAGCTATATTAATACTACAAAATATTTAATACAGTCCTAGCCAAGCTATATTAATACAACAAAATATTTAATACAGTCTTAGCCAAGCTATATTAATACAACAAAATATTTAATACAAGCAGTCTTAGCCAAGCTATATTAATACAACAAAATATTTAATACAATCTTAGCCAAGCTATATTAATACAACAAAATATTTAATACCATCTTAGCCAAGCTATATTATTACTACAAAATATTTAATACAATCTTAGCCAAGCTATATTAATACAACAAAATATTTAATACAATCTTTGCCAAGCTATATTAATACAACAAAATATTTAATACAATCTTTGCCAAGCTATATTAATACAACAAAATATTTAATACAGTCTTAGCCAAGCTATATTAATACAACAAAATATTTAATACAATCTTAGCCAAGCTATATTAATACAACAAAATATTTAATACAGTCTTAGCCAAGCTATATTAACACAACAAAATATTTAATACAAGCAGTCTTAGCCAAGCTATATTAATACAACAAAATATTTAATACAGTCTTAGCCAAGCTATATTAATACAACAAAATATTTAATACAATCTTAGCCAAGCTATATTAATACAACAAAATATTTAATACAGTCTTAGCCAAGCTATATTAATACAACAAAATATTTAATACAAGCAGTCTTAGCCAAGCTATATTAATACAACAAAATATTTAATACAATCTTAGCCAAGCTATATTAATACAACAAAATATTTAATACAATCTTTGCCAAGCTATATTAATACAACAAAATATTTAATAGTCTTAGCCAAGCTATATTAATACAACAAAATATTTAATACAATCTTTGCCAAGCTATATTAATACAACAAAATATTTAATACAATCTTAGCCAAGCTATATTAATACAACAAAATATTTAATACAGTCTTAGCCAAGCCATATTATTCCTAGAAGAAAGTCAGAAATAAGAGATAATATCAATAATAACATTAATAATGGTTGTTGTCTAAAAACAGTGTGCAGGATTTTTATGGAAATAATAATAATAATAATAATAATAATAATAGCTAGTTATTAATACTCAATAAGTTGCAGAAATACAAGTATTCACTTCTATATGGAAAATAATCAGGAATTGTAGGCAAAATATCATGTCCCCATGCTTGTCTCAGTAACTCATTTACACATCTGCTTAATTATCCCTCATAATTCCATGTAGATCTGTCGCAACGTGGAGCCCCAGCTGGCCATGTGGTCTAAGGCACTCGCCTTTACAGATTACTCACATCTCACCTCTGCCCATGTGGGTTCAAGTATTTGCTTGACCAGTGCGGGTATGTGAGAAAACTTGCCAGTAGCTTGCTATGGGATGGTGGATCTTCCTCAACCAAATATACTGGCTGCCATATACAGCCTATCATGTTCTGAAAAATGGCACTAAACCCCAGAAAACCAAACCAAAACTGTCACAAAGTGTGTACAATTTCTAACATTGTAGGGTACTGATGCTAATTAATACTCCCTTTCATATCTGTTGAGTTAACTCCAATATTATATATAGATTCTGTATTTATTAAAGTTTCTTCATCATTATATAGATATTAATTACCATTTTATCATTAAAATTTGATTAAACCCTTCTTTTATTTTCTTAACATGTGGCCAGAAATGCAGATGTCTCTTTTGATCACTAGGATTTACAAGGACTTTCTATTGCTAAGTGTGGAGGACTCTGACTCTGGCATATAAGCATTTAAATTGTAGGGGTGGAGGGGTTTGCTGTTATAACCATGCTTGCTACTCCCTGGTTTTCCTACACATAAAGTACAAAGCTGAAGTTATCAGCATACAATATATTTGAATGGGATTGTTTCACCTATTCTTCCCTTTTTTTTTGTTGAAAATCATTTCACTGTTTGTTGGAGATCCCTATTTACCTTTGAAATCAGATGGTCTACTCTCACACTTGGCTGAGGCAGGAAACTATGTAATCTCCTGGTAAAGGCTACAACTATACCATTTACAAAAACCCTATGACATCTTGACACCAATTCCAATGCGTTAATCTTAAGCACAAAATAAGCAAAAGCCCTATGACATCTTGACACCAATTCGAATGTAAATCTTAAGTACAAAATAAGCAAAAGCCCTATGACATCTTGACACCAATTCGAATGAAAATCTTAAGTACAAAATAAACAAAAGCCCTATGACATCTTCACACCAATTCGAATGTAAATCTTAAGTACAAATTAAGCAAAAGCCCTATGACATCTTGACACCAATTCCAATGTGTTAATCTTAAATACAAAAAAATCATAAGCCCTATGACATCTTGACACCAATTCCAATGTAAATCTTAAGCACAAAATAAGCAAAAGACCTATGACATCTTGACACCAATTCGAATGTAAATCTTAAGTACAAAATAAGCAAAAGCCCTATGACATCTTGACACCAATTCAAATGTGTAAATCTTAAGTACAAAATAAGCAAAAGCCCTATGACATCTTGACACCAATTCAAATGTGTAAATCTTAAGTACAAAATAAGCAAAAGCCCTATGACATCTTGACACCAATTCAAATGTGTAAATCTTAAGTACAAAATAAGCAAAAGCCCTATGACATCTTGACACCAATTCGAAGGTAAATCTTAAGTACAAAATAAGCAAAAGCCCTATGACATCTTGACACCAATTCGAATGAAAATCTTAAGTACAAAATAAGCAAAAGCCCTATGACATCTTGACACCAATTCAAATGTGTAAATCTTAAGTACAAAATAAGCAAAAGCCCTATGACATCTTGACACCAATTCAAATGTGTAAATCTTAAGTACAAAATAAGCAAAAGCCCTATGACATCTTGACACCAATTCAAATGTGTACAACTTAAGTACAAAATAAGCAAAAGCCCTATGACATCTTGACACCAATTCAAATGTGTAAATCTTAAGTACAAAATAAGCAAAAGCCCTATGACATCTTGACACCAATTCAAATGTGTAAATCTTAAGTACAAAATAAACAAAAGCCCTATGACATCTTCACACCAATTCGAATGTAAATCTTAAGTACAAAATAAACAAAAGCCCTATGACATCTTGACACCAATTCCAATGTAAATCTTAAGTACAAAATGAGGTATTAGTTTTAGTTAGAAAAATTATGTATATATGTAGGTAGTATCATTTTACAGCACATCAGCACATTAGTGGCTATATGGTGGCAACTAACAGTACAGTTTGAAAAATGTAAAAATGAAGAATTACATAAAAAAATATCTTTAGTAAGACAAACCCCTCCAAATAAACAACAAGATAAAAGTAATGATGGTAAAATTCCATAAAAAGTATAAAAAATGAAAAGATATAGGTAACACATGTAAAATGTATCTAAAATGAAAGATAAAGGTAACACATGTAAAATGTATCTAAAATGAAAGATAAAGGTAACACATGTAAAATGTATCTAAAATGAAAGATAAAGGTAACAGATGTAAAATGTATATAAAATGAAAGATATAGGTAACACATGTAAAATGTATATAAAATGAAAGATATAGGTAACACATGTAAAATGTATATAAAATGAAAGATAAAGATAACACATGTAAAATGTATATAAAATGAAAGATAAAGGTAACACATGTAAAATGTATCTAAAATGAAAGATAAAGGTAACACATGTAAAATGTATCTAAAATGAAAGATAAAGGTAACACATGTAAAATGTATATAAAATGAAAGATAAAGATAACACATGTAAAATGTATATAAAATGAAAGATATAGGTAACACATGTAAAATCCTTAAAATATCTGGTCACAATTTGTAATACAGATCGGATTCTCTCAAAATGTCCAAGAG
Source organism: Margaritifera margaritifera (assembly GCA_029931535.1). Taxonomy (NCBI): domain Eukaryota; kingdom Metazoa; phylum Mollusca; class Bivalvia; order Unionida; family Margaritiferidae; genus Margaritifera; species Margaritifera margaritifera. Next base: position 3,565,318 of record JAQPZY010001520.1, on the reverse strand, counting down.
TTTCTCAAGTGGTACATCGTACAGTTTCTTCATTGAGTTCACATCAAAGTACTTCTGTCTCACAGGGTGGAAGTCAACACACTTGACTAGAATGTGCTCCACTGTCAGTGGTCTCTGATCAAAGTTCATCCTTCAGAAGGTATGCATGTCTGATAAGCATAATACCACTCGCTCTCCACAATTTGTTCTATACAAAGGCACCACTCTCCAATAGTGGGTTTGATGTTCTATATAAAGGCATCCACTCTCCAATTATGGGTTTGATGTTCTATACAAAGGCATCCACTTTCCAATAGTGGGTTTGATGTTCTATACGAAGGCACCACTCTCCAATAGTGGGTTTGATGTTCTATATAAAGGCATCCACTCTCCAATTATGGGTTTGATGTTCTATACAAAGGCATCCACTTTCCAATAGTGGGTTTGATGTTCTATACAAAGGCATCCACTCTCCAATAGTGGGTTTGATGTTCTATACGAAGGCACCACTCTCCAATAGTGGGTTTGATGTTCTATATAAAGGCATCCACTCTCCAATTATGGGTTTGATGTTCTATATAAAGGCATCCACTCTCCAATAGTGAGTTTGATGTTCTATATAAAGACATCCACTCTCCAATAGTGGGTTTGATGTTCTATATGAAGGCACCACTCTCCAATAGTGGGTTTGATGTTCTGTATAAAGGCATCCACTCTCCAATGGTGGGATCGATGTTCTATATGAAGGCACCACTCTCCAATAGTGGGTTTGATGTTCTGTATAAAGGCATCCACTCTCCAATTATGGGTTTGATGTTCTTCATGAAGGCATCCACTCTCCAATAGTTGGTTTGATGTTCTGAAGTTTTTATTCCACACATTCCACATATTTTGCCAAATATAAAGAACTTGCTGATTTATCTTAAAATATTTGAAGTCAGAATGTAGAATCTTCCATTCAAAAATGGGTGACCACAGAGCAGCTTTGGCAACTTTATCTGCCCTTTCATTCCCTTTTATACCGATGAGACTAGGCAGGTAACAGTACAGAATACTTTGTCCAGATTGCATGAGCAAATCTTTCTGTAAGATCTGGCATATTAACACATTGTCAGAATTCAGGACATTCAAGGCTTTCAATGTGGAAAGGGAAATTAAAAAAGATGATGAAATTTGTTTTTGATAAGTTTCAATGTAGTTCAAAGATCTGATTATGGCTGTAATTTACATTATAAAATATAAAATATTTATCCTGTAACCATTTCAAGATGGTGCCCTGGGTGTTGCTATGGCAACTCCAAACCTGCCTCCATCTTTCAATTAGCAGAAAGTCCCAATATACAACTTAGGCATTTTACAATTGGTCAAAAAATTAATCCTGTCAGATATGTCCATCAGCATCATATATGACTTAATCTGGAGGCTTGGTACAGGAATAATATGCATTCATACATGTACAAAATATTAACATCTATATGCAAGCATGGGCAGGCTATATGAAGTCCACTTAATTTCCACGTCATTTATTTTATCAAAATCAACAATGTACATCAACACAATACAATGAAATGTGTCTATAAATACATTGATGATACCCAACACTTGACCTTTCATGGTTTGGATTGTTTAGGTGTTGGACAGCACAGCAATACATGAAGGTTACTTAGTGCCAAGGCAACTGGAGTAATGTACCTTGCCCAGAACACATCATGGTAGCCCAGAACACATCATGGTAGCCCAGAACACATCATGGTAGCTCAGAACACATCATGGTAGCTCAGAACACATCATGGTAGCTAGGGTTAGGGTTACTGGAGTAATGTACCTTGCCCAGAACACATCATGGTAACACATCATTGTAGCTAGGGTAGGGTTACTGGAGTAATGTACCTTGCCCAGAACACATCATTGTAGCTAGTGATGTAGCTAGGGTTAGGGTTACTGGAGTAATGTACCTTGCCCAGAACACATCATGGTAACACATCATGGTAGCTAGGGTTAGGGTTACTGGAGTAATGTACCTTGCCCAGAACACATCATGGTAGCTAAGAACACATCATTGTAGCTAGGGTTAGGGTTACTGGAGTAATGTACCTTGCCCAGAACACATCATGGTAACACATCATGGTAGCTAGGGTTAGGGTTACTGGAGTAATGTACCTTGCCCAGAACACATCATGGTAGCGGACCCATGCTCATCCAATAGTAGGATTTGAACTTGCACCCAAGGAGCTGCAATAGCTCAGTTTGTAGAGCGTCAGACTCATAATCCAAGGGTAGCAGGTTTGATACTTGCCCCGGCCAGCTCGAGTCAGCTGCTTCAGTGTGTCCTTGGAAAAGACACTTAGCTCCCATTTCCTCAGCCCGATATAGCCAATAATGTGTTAAAAGTGCTATTGAAACCAACAACAAAAAAGAAATGAACCTGCACCCTTTCAGACATGGGTTCCGAATGCAAACCACTCTGTTACGACAACTCTATCCCTTATGCAAAGATGTCCTTCACTATATATAGCAGCTACATATGAAATACTTTACTGTCTATCAAATGTATTCATTATTTTATTAGATTTATGAATAGTTAAAGGTAAAACAATTAATAAAATGTTTATTAAGTTTCTAAAAGTTGGAAATCTTTTAAAAAAAGAAATCAGTTGTCTGTATGTAAAGAAAGTCAGAAAACAAAAAATAATTTATGATTGGTATGGATTGATGGTGTACAAAATAATTTAGGATTGATATGGATTGATGGTGTACAATAATTTACGATTGGTATGGATTGATGGTGTACAATAATTTATGATTGGTATGGATTGATGGTGTACAAAATAATTTATGATTGGTATGGATTGATGATGTACAATTATTTATGATTGGTATGAATTGATGGTGTACAATTATTTATGATTGGTATGGATTGATGGTGCACAATAATTTGTGATTGGTATGGATTGATGGTGTACAAAATGATGTACACACAAGAAGACCTGGGCCTGCATGTTAAGCCCATGACAAAAGCATTGCTAAAAAGCTCTAACCAAAACATTACAACCTGTTCATGATGATGACAACAGCAGAAAAGTGACTGCTATACCTCACTTCCCACTAACATTTGTTCGACAAAATTACACACAACGGGAATTATAAATATGTCTGATATAAGCAGTTGGCTATCACATTTACTGACAACAGGGATCATAAATATGTGATACGAGCAGGTGACTATCACATTTACCAACAAGGATCAAAAATATGTCTGATATAAGCAGGTGGCTATCACATTTACTGACAACAGGGATCATAAATATGTGATATGAGCAGGTGACTATCACATTTGCTCATAGGATCATAAATATGTTTGAAGTGAGCCAGTGGCCATCATATTTACAGACAACAGGATCATCAATTCTCCTGATATGAGCAGGTGGCTATTTACCGACAACAAGAATCATAAATATGTCTGATGTGAGCTGGTGGCCATCATGTTTACTAACAAGAGGGATCATAAATATGTCTGATGTGAGCTGGTGGCTATCACATTTACCAACAAGAGGGATCATAAGTATGTCTGAAATGAGCCAGTGGCTATCATATTTACCAACAGAGATCATAAATATGTCTGATGTGAATTGGTGGCCATCACATTTACTGACAACAGAGATCATAAATATGTCTGATATGAGTTGGTGACCATCACATTTACTGACAACAAAGATCATAAATATATCTGATATGAGCAGGTATGTCTGATGCTATCACATTTACTAGCAGCAGGATCATAAATATGTCTGATGTGAGCTGGTGGCCATCACATTTACCAACAACTAGAATCATATTGTCCTAAGTAAGCTGGTGGCCGACACTGTTACCAACAACTAGGATCATACATATGTCTGATATGAACTGGTGGCTATCATATTTACCAATAACAGGGATCATAAATATGTCTGGTGTGAGCTGGTGGCTATCACATTTACCAAGAACAGGGATCATAAATATATCTGATATGAGCCAATGGCTATCACATTTACCAATATCAGGGATCATAAATATATCTGATGTGAGTTGGTTTCCATCACATTTACCAACAACAAGAATATTAAATACGTCTGATATGCAGGTGGCTATCACATTTACCAACAGCAAGGATCATAATGAAATCAGTTTTTGGTTAGGAAACACCTGGCAGCTGACCGCTGAAAGCAGGTGACCATTAAATACAGGGCATTTATATAAGAAATGTGCTGGGGGGGGGGAAAATAAGAATGACTATTGTGACCTGGTGACCGCTGAACACAGGTGACGGTTAGGACAGGTGTGACCGTATGTCTGATGTGAGCTGGTGGCCATCACATTTACCGACAGCAGGGATCATAAATATGTCTGATGTGCGCTGGTGACTAATACATTTACCAAGAACAGAAATCATAAACATGTCTGATGTGTGCTGGTGACCATCGCATTGACCTACCACAGTGATCATGAATATGTCACATATGAGCTAGTAGCTATCACATTAATATGCCATCTATGACATCAGGAATCATACAAGCACGTAGCCATCACATTAACATGTCCTCTACTTTAGTTAAATCTGTATATACCTCCAGTACTGCAGTCTCACTGACAAAAACCTGAAAATTCTAATTTTATAAAATTAAAAGATCTGGGTTAAAGTGTCAAACTACCATTATCTTTGTGGATGTATAGGCTGATTGGTCAAATTGAAAAGCATACATTATACAAAGATGGTTATTTCACAAGTGAAAAACACCCCCACAGAATAAGAACAAAATAAAGAGGTACATTTGTTGCATTGTTTTAAATTTCCCACTTAATCAGCATCAAAATCATAATCAAAGGAACAAATTTCATGTCTTGCATATGGTATATATCCATTTATTTTTGCTACACAAATATTTTAAGGTCAATATATCCTTATTTCATGTATGTGTTTCTTATCTACATTTTAAAATATATACTAAGGACTCCACCAAATTGAAAAATGGAAATAATTTATGCCTGTTTAAATGTAGCAAGTCAGCACAAAAGTGACTATGTAGTGTGAACTAAAAGTTCGAAAAATGTAAAAATGAATCACAACAATTTTGGAAGAGAAGCCCTTCTAAATAAATGTAAACATTAGGTACAAAAAGATAAAATATAAAATGTAAAGATCTTAAAATTCTGTAAAATGTAAACAAAATGACTGATAAAAGGTAACACATGTAAAATCCTGAAAACATGATTAAAATTTGTTCTATAAATTGCATCCTCTTAAAACGTCCAAGATTTTCTCAGGTGGTACATCCTCATAGTTTTTTTCAAGCAGTTACTGTCAAAATACTTCTGTCTCACTGGGTGTAAATCGACAAACTCAACATGAATGTGCTCCAGTGTCAGTGGACACTTGTGTGGTCTGCATTCTAGTCAAGGTTCATCCTTCAGGAGGTATGCACAAGACAGGTATGTGTGCTCAATGCCCGATCAGCACTCTACCACCTCATCTTTCCAATTTGTTCTATACAAGGGAAGGCAATCTCCAATAGTGGGTTTGATGTTTTTAAGTTTGTTTGTAGAGTCTTAATTCCACAAGTACTGGTTAATGAACACCTGTATTCATCTACTGGTTTTTAAGGTCATTCAATACACTTTTCAGTCAGTTAGGATACATTTTACGGTCAGTCAGTATACTTTTTTCAGAACTGAAAGCAAATGAATGTAAAAAGCAAAATAAATGTTTCCCTTCAGCAATCCTTTGTCTAGGTAAGGATGAAAAAATGGACTCAATGCTAATTCCAATTAGAAAAATTGGAGGAGATATGTAACTTATCTTTAGTATGAGTGTGAACTTGAAACAGGAACTATCATTGTGGGCTCCTACAATACTGAACTTGAGGCAAAGACTATCATTGTGGGCTCCTACAATACTGACCCTGAGACAGGGACTATCAGTATGGGCTCCTACTGACCTTGAGACAGGAACTATTATTATGGGCTCCTACAATAATGACCTTGAGACAGGGACTATCAGTATGGGCTCCTACAATACTGACCTTGACACAGGGACTATCAGTATGGGCTCCTACTGACCTTGACACAGGGACTATCATTGTGGGCTCCTACAATGCTAACCTTGAAACAGGGACTATCAGTGTGTGCTCCTACAATACTGACCTTAAGACAGGGACTATCAGTGTGGGCTCCAACAATACTGAACCCATTTCCAGGCTGGTACTTCCCTCCCACAGCAAAGGCAATTATGGTGGACTGGTTCCTGGTCACAAAGTACTGAAACAGAAAAACAAATATCTGAGACATTGAGAGCAAACAATGAAAAATTCAAATCATTCTAACTAAGAATATTGATATTTACTTGTCAAAATAAATACAATGCTCCCCTACTATCAAGCACCTCTGTACAATACCATCCAGGCCTTGAAATTCCCATTTTTCCAGAGGCAACAATTTGCTATTGGAAAACATTTTACTCTATATTTTCCATATGCAATAACAATTTTGTTAAGTTAAAGCTTTTGGTCAAATACCTGCATATAACAGTATCTTTTGCTCCTGCTGAATTAGTTCCAGTTGCAAATTGTTTTATTTTCACTAGCAAATTGTGAAATGCTCCACATATTTCAAACCCTGTGGCCCTGGATACCGTTACAATGGTGTGGTCAAACTTATTGGTATACTGTAGTATCATTTATTTTCGCGGGGATACATTTTCATGGTTTTGTAAAAAAAAAAGACATTTTCGTGGGTACTTAAGTTCGTGGTTTTGCCTGTCAAAGTTTGCATATCATTAAGTGTTTAATTTCGTGGTTTAACCTCTGCAAATACCCAAAATAAAGAATAAAAAAGAATAAAACTATGCCGAAGCAAACGGTGGCCACTTGAATCTTTATAACAATACTTCCACATATATGAGCACAAATCAAAGACCTGACAAGTTCAATACTTACACTGTGTTTTTGTCCAAGCGAATAACATCAATGGAAGACGACACAGCCAACAACACTAAAACAATACTACTGCCTCTATAATCACAAATAAAACACATGTCAAGATCAATCACTTACACTTACACTGTGTTTTCGTCTGAGTGCTCAACATCAAAAGAAGCCTGCACAGCCAACAACTCAAAGTCAATCGGTTATAAAGTACACATGTATGATCTCTTACTTAAACCACTGTCCATACAGGGAACAAAACATGTGACCGGCTGCCCCTTGCCCAATGCAATCAGCAGACAGTGGCAATATCTTATATGTTTAGAGCCCACCAATGTGAGAAGATGCTAACTAAATCAACTTCAACCACTAGACTTGACAATAAATAAAGAGTACAAAGAAGAATTAAAATCACACTTCCACAACTGGTATGCTAAACGGGTCATGGAGGCCATCACGAAAAAGGGAAGATATTACTGGTGACGATCAATGATTGCAACCTCATTAATCAAGCCAGTTTGGGCTGAATGGATAATTGCAGCTCACGCGACAATGAGTAACAGATGGGACCTATTAATCAGTGGTTTGGAGAAAGCTGGACTTGTTTAATTCTGCAATTTGGGGATTATTTACCCGAGAAGCATTTGTATGTACCTTGAGACTTGATTGACACGATGTTGATACAGTGGCTTTGTCAGAAAATCAATTAAGTGTGAGCTTTAATACTCTGCTGTAATTAGTGTGTATACATAGTGTTTCATTAATAATAGTGCTTCAAGCAATAGTTCTAGTATTTTACAGGCTTGTTGTTCTTTTGGATTAAAAATGCATGTATATAATGAACTGTGGTTTCAGGAGGATTTAAATTTTTTAACAACAGTTGTACTCGAGTGAAGGGTCGATCTGAATAAGTATTAAATTTAATTTTCATATACTAGTATTTTTTATTATTCTTTCTTTCATTTTCAGCATTACTAGTGTTTGAATACCTTATGCTTTTTCTCATTTCTCTTAATCCTTACTTATCTTACATATCGATTTAAGGCAGCGAGTGGAAATTACAGCTATCAGATACCTTACTGACACATGTGCATTGAAACAATATCAAATGCTTTATAATTCTTTTTTCAAAGGGTTAAAATAAAACAAAAATGTGTTAAACTGAATATTTTATCACCAAATTACAGTATTGACTTTGATTTATGAAATACTAGTAGGTTCCTTAATCTCTAGGAACGACACACTAGTAAGAAAATGAGCAGGGGGGGGGGGTCATAATCATCTTATGTGGCTAATTTTTCGTTGGGTATTTAAATTCGTTTTTTGGGGCAACAACAAAAACCACAAAAATTGGTCCCCCACGAAAATTTCTGATACTACAGTATTAGATGAATTCTTTTTTTCCATGGAATACACCTCAGTATACTGTCCTTGCCTATAACAGAGTAAACTTTCATGGATCCTCTGAACAATGTTATAGTGAGGGAATGCTGTAGTTACTGTGACCTTGCCCATAACAGTACACTGTAATGTTAACATGAAGACTTTAACCTTTTGTAATAATGTAATGTTAATGTGAATTCTTTAACCTTTTGTAATACTGTAATGTTAACGTGAAGACTTTAACCTTTTGTAATAATGTAATGTTAACATGAAGAATTTAACCTTTTGTAATAATGTAATGTTAATGTGAAGACTTTAACCTTTTATAATACTGTGTAATAATGTAATGTTAATGTGAAGACTTTAACCTTTTGTAATACTGCAATGTTAATGTGAAGACTTTAACCTTTTGTAATAATGTAATGTTAATGTGAAGACTTTAACCTTTGTAATAAAGTAATGTTAATGTGAAGACTTTAACCTTTTGTAATACTGTAATGTTAATGTGAAGACTTTAACCTTTTGTAATAATGTAATGATAATGTGAAGACTTTGACCTTTTGTAATACTGTAATGTTAACGTGAAGACTTTGACCTTTTGTAATACTGTAATGTTAATGTGAAGACTTTAACCTTTTGTAATAATGTAATGTTAACATGAAGACTTTAACCTTTTGTAATAATGTAATGTTAACGTGAAGACTTTAACCTTTTGTAACACTGTAATGTTAACATGAAGACTTTAGCCTTTTGTAATAATGTAATGTTAACATGAAGACTTTAACCTTTTGTAATACTGTAATTTTAATGTGAAGACTTTAACCTTTTGTAATAATGTAATGTTAATGTGAAGACTTTAACCTTTTGTAATACTGTGCACTACTGTAATGTTAATGTGAAGACTTTAACCTTTTGTAACACTGTAATGTTAATGTGAAGACTTTAACCTTTTGCAATAATGTAATGTTAATGTGAAGACTTTAACCTATTGTAATACTGTAATGTTAATGTGAAGACTTTAACCTTTTGTAATAATGTAATGTTAATGTAAAGACTTTAACCTTTTGTAATAATGTAATGTTAATGTGCAGACTTTAACCTTTTGTAATACTGTAATGTTAATGTGAAGGTTTTAACCTTTTGTAATAATATAATGTTAATGTAAAGACTTTAACCTTTTGTAATACTGTAATGTTAATGTGAAGACTTTAACTTTTTGTAATAATGTAATGTTAATTAGAAGACTTTAACCTTTTGTAATACTGTGCAATACTGTAATGTTAATGTGCAGACTTTAACCTTTTGTAATACTGTAATGTTAATGTGAAGGTTTTAACCTTTTGTAATAATGTAATGTTAATGTAAAGACTTTAACCTTTTGCAATACTGTAATGTTAATGTGAAGACTTTAACCTTTTGCAATAATATAATGTTAATGTGAAGACTTTAACCTTTTGTAATACTGTGCAATACTGTAATGTTAATGTGAAGACTTTAACCTTTTGTAATACTGTAATGTTAATGTGAAGACTTTAACCTTTTGTAACACTGTAATGTTAATGTGAAGACTTTAACCTTTTGTAACACTGTAATGTTAATGTGAAGACTTTAACCTTTTGTAATAATGTAATGTTAATGTGAAGACTTTAACCTTTTGCAATAATGTAATGTTATTGTGAAGACTTTAACCTTTTGTAATACTGTAATGTTATTGTGAAGACTTTAACCCTTTGTCACAATGTAATGTTAATGTAAAGACTTTAACCTTTTGTAATAATGTAATGTTAATGTAAAGACTTTAACCTTTTGTAATAATGTAATGCTAATGTGAAGACTTTAACCTTCTGTCATAATGTAATGTTAATGTAAAGACTTTAACCCTTTGTCATAATGTAATGTTAATGTGAGGACTTTAACCTTTTGTAATACTGTAATGTTAACGTGAACACTTTAACCTTTTGTAATAATGTAATGTTAATGTGAGGACTTTAACCTTTTGTAATAATGCAATGTTATTGTGAAGACTTTAGCCTTTTGTAATAATGTAATGTTAATGTGAACACTTTAACCTTTTGTAATAATGTAATGTTAATGTGAAGACTTTAACCTTTTGTAATAATGAAATGTTATTGTGAAGACTTTAACCTTTTGTAATAATGTAATGTTAATGTGAAGACTTTAACCTTTTTCAATAATGTAATGCTAATGTTAAGACTTTAACCTTTTGTAACACTGTAATGTTAATGTGAAAACTTTAACCTTTTGTAACACTGTAATATTAACGTGAAGACTTTAACCTTTTGTAATACTGTAATGTTAATGTGAAGACTTTAACCGTTTTGTAATACTGTAATGTTAATGTGAACACTTTAACCTTTTGCAATAATGTAATGTTAATGTGAAGACTTTAACCTTTTGTAATACTGTAATGTTAATGTGAAGACTTTAACCTTTTGTAATAATGTAATCTTAACATGAAGACTTTAACCTTTTGTAATAATGAAATGTTAACATGAAGACTTTAACCTTTTGTAATAATGTAATGTTAATGTGAAGACTTTAACCTAACCTTTTGTAATAATGTAACGTTAATGTGAAGACTTTAACCTTTTGAAATACAGTAATGTTAATGTGAAGACTTTAACCTTTTGCAATAATGTAATGTTAACATGAAGACTTTAACCTTTTGTAATAATGTAATGTTAACATGAAGACTTTAACCTTTTGTAATACAGTAATGTTAATGTGAAGACTTTAACCTTTTGCAATAATGTAATGTTAACATGAAGACTTTAACCTTTTGTAATATTGTAATGTTAACATGAAGACTTCGACCTTTTGTAATACAGTAATGTTAATGTAAAGACTTTAACCCTTTGTCATAATGTAATGTTAATGAGAGGACTTTAACCTTTTGTAATACTGTAATGTTAATGTGAAAACTTTAACCTTTTGTAATAATGTAATGTTAATGTGAAGACTTTAACCTTTTGTAATAATGTAATGTTATTGTGAAGACTTTAGCCTTTTGTAATAATGTAATGTTAATGTGAACACTTTAACCTTCTGTCATAATGTAATGTTAATGTGAAGACTTTAACCTTTTGTAATAATGTAATGTTATTGTGAAGACTTTAACCTTTTGTAATAATGTAATGTTAATGTGAAGACTTTAACCTTTTTTAATAATGTAATGCTAATGTGAAGACTTTAACCTTTTGTAATAATGTAATATTAATGTAAAGACTTTAACCTTTTGTAATAATGTAATGCTAATGTGAAGACTTTAACCTTCTGTCATAATGTAATGTTAATGTAAAGACTTTAACCCTTTGTCATACTGTAATGTTAATGTGAACACTTTAACCTTTTGTAATAATGTAATGTTAATGTGAAGACTTTAACCTTTTGTAATAATGTAATGTTAATGTGAAGACTTTAACCTTTTGTAATAATGTAATGTTATTGTGAAGACTTTAGCCTTTTGTAATAATGTAATGTTAATGTGAACACTTGAACCTTTTGTAATAATGTAATGTTAATGTGAAGACTTTAACCTTCTGTAATAATGTAATGTTATTGTGAAGACTTTAACCTTTTGTAACAATGTAATGTTAATGTGAAGACTATAACCTTTTTTAATAATGTAATGCTAATGTGAAGACTTTAACCTTTTGTAACACTGTAATGTTAATGTGAAGACTTTAACCTTTTGTAACACTGTAATGTTAATGTGAAAACTTTAACCTTTTGTAACACTGTAATATTAACATGAAGACTTTAACCTTTTGTAATACTGTAATGTTAATGTGAAGACTTTAACCTTTTGTAATACTGTAATGTTAATGTGAAGACTTTAACCTTTTGCAATAATGTAATGTTAATGTGAAGACTTTAACCTTTTGTAATAATGTAATCTTAACATGAAGACTTTAACCTTTTGTAATAATGTAATGTTAATGTGAAGACTTTAACCTAACCTTTTGTAATAATGTAATGTTAATGTGAAGACTTTAACCTTTTGTAATACAGTAATGTTAATGTGAAGACTTTAACCTTTTGCAATAATATAATGTTAACATGAAGACTTTAACCTTTTGTAATAATGTAATGTTAACATGAAGACATTAACCTTTTGTAATATTGTAATGTTAACATGAAGACTTTAACCTTTTGTAATACAGTAATGTTAATGTGAAGACTTTAACCTTTTGCAATAATGTAATGTTAACATGAAGACTTTAACCTTTTGTAATGATGTAATGCTAACATGAAGACTTTAAAATTTTGTAGTAATGTAATGTTAATGTGAAGACTTTAACCTTTTGTAACACTGTAATACTGTAACATTAATGTGAAGACTTTAACCCTTTTTAACACTGTAATGTTAACATGAAGACTTTAACCTTTTGTAATACTGTGTAATAATGTAATGTTAATGTGAAGACTCTAACCTTTTGTAATATTGTAATGTTAATGTGAAGACTTTAACCTTTTGTAACACTAACGTTAATGTGAAGACTTTAACCTTTTGTAACACTGTAATGTTAATGTGAAGACTTTAACCTTTTGTAACACTAACATTAATGTGAATTCTTTAACCTTTTTGAACACTGTGATGTTAATGTGAAGACTTTAACCTTTTGTAATACTGTAATGTTAATGTGAAGACTTTAACTCTTTGTAACACTGTGATGTTAACATGAAGACTTTAACCTTTTGTAACACTGCAATGTTAATGTGAAGACTTTACCCTTTTGTAATAATGTAATGTTAATGTAAAGACTTTAATCTTTTGTAATACTATAATGTTAATGTAAAGACTTTAACCATTTGTGACACTAATGTAAATGTGAAGGCCTTGACCTTTTGTAACACTGTAATGCTAGTGTGAAGACCTTAACTTTTTGTATCACTGTAATGTTAATATGATGACTTTACCCTTTTGTAACACTGTAATCTTATGAAGTAACTTTCTGAAGATGGAAATTTACCTTCTGGAGAGGTTTAATGGTCCAATGGTCTGCCTCTTTTAGCTCAGAAAACCCATTACTCACAAGCCGTTGGCGTATCTCATTTACAGCTATAATACAAAAACAAACATGATAATGCTTTTTTTAAAAATACAATTTGTTTCAAATTGAATCTTCAGTATTTTCCAGGCAGGAATTTCACTTATCAAAGAAAAAAAAATATGCATGATACTACCAAAGTATTCATTCAAAATTAATCTTCACAGATTTCATGGGTTTAATTTGACTTTGTTCATTAGACAAACATGTTGCAACTTGTTCCTAACATTGCTATGCTAAGTCTTTGATGGCTTTAACAATGATAAACAAATAAGAAGATAATTAACTAGCTCCATTCTCAAGATATATCAATGATGCCATTTAGCCCATAATACAAATCAGGAATCATTTAGCCCATAATACAAATCAGGAATCAGTTAGACCATAATACAAATCAGGAATCAGTTAGACCATAATACGAATCAGGAATCAGTTAGACCATAATACGAATCAGGAATCAGTTAGACCATAATACAAATCAGGAATCATTTAGCCCATAATACAAATCAGGAATCAATTAGCCCATAATACAAATCAGGAATCAGTTAGACCATAATACAAATCAGGAATCAGTTAGACCATAATACAAATCAGGAATCAGTTAACCATAATACAAATCAGGAATCAGTTAGACCATAATACAAATCAGGAATCAGTTAGACCATAATACAAATCAGGAATCAGTTAGACCATAATACAAATCAGGAATCAGTTAGACCATAATACAAATCAGGAATCAGTTAGACCATAATACAAATCAGGAATCAGTTAGACCATAATACAAATCAGGAATCAGTTAGACCATAATACAAATCAGGAATCAGTTAGACCATAATACAAATCAGGAATCAGTTAGACCATAATACAAATCAGGAATCAGTTAGACCATAATACAAATCAGGAATCAGTTAGACCATAATACAAATCAGGAATCATTTAGACCATAATACAAATCAGGAATCAGTTAGACCATAATACAAATCAGGAATCAGTTAGACCATAATACAAATCAGGAATCAGTTAGACCATAATACAAATCAGGAATCATTTAGACCATAATACAAATCAGGAATCAGTTAGACCATAATACAAATCAGGAATCAGTTAGACCATATACAAATCAGGAATCAGTTAGCCCATAATACAAATCAGGAATCAGTTAGCCCATAATACAAATCAGGAATCAGTTAGCCCATAATACAAATCAGGAATCAGTTAGCCCATAATACAAATCAGGAATCAGTTAGCCCATAATACAAATCAGGAATCAGTTAGCCCATAATACAAATCAGGAATCAGTTAGACCATAATACAAATCAGGAATCAGTTAGACCATAATACAAATCAGGAATCTTTAAACAACTGACTAAGACTTTACTGACAAATAAGGATTTTGTTTCCATGATGATTTACTTAGGACCTTTTTTATAAAAAAGAGAGAGGGAGAGAGAGAGAAAGAGAGAGAGAAACAAAGAACAAAAAACAAAAATAGGTAAGAGAAGAAAGAAAGAAACAAAAGTTTCTAGATGGGACTGATGTTCTACTGGCCAGAAATAATTTCCTGGATGCCAAGTTAAATTCATTTCTGTCCTTTTATTGTTTTCTGGTGAGTACAGAAACAATCCAAGCTATTCTTGAGAAACTCTAACACACTAAATTTGGTAAGAAAGATATTTTCTTACATGTCGGAGTTAACATATTCAAAAGATATCTGTAAGTGCAGTACAAAATTCTTTGGCCTTGTCATGGATGTAAAATTGAACTTGTCTCAGACAATGTCAAGATATACCCACATACTAAGTTTTGTAACATTTATATTTTGTTTTTGATGTTTTTTTAAGTGGCAGCATTAAATGTATTCATCAGATATATCCACAAACTGGATTTGATAAAAAAAATCCATTCATACCTGTTTGTGTCATCATACTCATGTGCCAGTACAGCTTAAAACCAAGATCTTTAACACTAAAAGCAATGTCAGAGTGCTGACTATCAATTTGTTCATTGGAATGAAAGCAAATAGAAAGTCTGGTCAAAATTAACTTGTATATGGACAAGTCACTTTGTTCATAAGTTCAATGTATTGAAATCTGACTTGGCCCCAAAGTCACTTGGATGTGGCTTTGACAATTCTTTCACAAAGGTGCAAATAAGTTGTTGGTCAGATCAGCACCATTTTCATTCAGAACCAATTAAATACTGCAAAAAGTGTTTTTAGTCAAAACCCTATGTCAATGCCATCATTCATGCAAAATGAGTAGTGATAACATTTTCAATATTTCTAATTGCAATATTTTCATTTAGGACCAACTATACATCATAAGAAGACTTTTAGTTGAGAGGATCATCCATTGAGGAGGAGTTTCAATAGCAAGATTAAGAAAATGGCTGTTATTGTGGCCATACTAGATCAATCAGCATCATTTTCATTTATGATCAAAAAGACTTCATAAGAACTCATAAAAATCCCCATGTAGACAAGACTATCGATTCAGGAAAAGCAGCAATGAAAAGGTTTTAAAGATGGCCACTGTGGTGGCCATATTGGGTGCCAAATCAGCACATATTTGTTTATGTACCAACAAAAAGTGAAAACCCCATCTCGGTATTGACCATTCGTTCAGAAGGAGTATCAATAAAAAGATTTCAAGACATTAGCTATACTGGACATCAGGTAAGCACCATTTTTCTTTAGGACCAACTAGACAGTATAAGAAGTCTTTTGCTGAAAACTGAATGTTGATATGATCATCAATTCAGGAGAAGTGGCGATAACAAGATTTTAAAGATGGCCACCATGGCAGCATGGCAACCATAATGACATTCTGGCCATACCATAAATTCACTTGGTCTTATGACATTCTGGCCATACCATAAATTCACTTGGTCTTATGACATTCTGGCCATACCATAAATCAGGGTTCATACAGCTGTTGGTAAAACAAATTCCAGACCTTTTCCAGACTGGATTGCAATATTTTCCAGACCCCTCTGGCACATGTATTCAAAGTCTGTATCACTATAAATGAGCATGTGGTATCCGCATAATATAAAACAGTATCCACCAATCACAAGTGAGTGATAGGTCACATGTCTCACCAACCACACTGAACCAGCGGGGCCATCACTAGACCAAATGGTGCCCCAGGTGACGAGTGTCTTTAACAAAATAAAACACAGCAACACCAAATTCCATACTTTTTCCAGACCTTTTGGGCAAAATCTTTATTTTCCATACTTTTTCCAGGTCTGGAAAAAGCACTCTTTTTTTCTCATACTTATTCCAGACTTTGTACGAACCCTGATAAATTCACTTGGTCTTATGACATTCTGGCCATACCATAAATTCACTTGGTCTTATGACATTCTGAACTAAAAAAAAAAAGATAAAATATACCATGAAAGGGAGATGGTGTTTTGTTGACAAAACTGACAAACTGCTTTGCTGCGCTCAAAACTGTTTCTTTAGAAGCCTGAAAATAGACATGTGATAAATTATACTATAGATAGAGACTTGTATATGACCCCTTGAATGACCAACTTAGAATCATCAAAGGAATATGGGCAGGGTAGGGCAAGAGCAGTTGAACTTCAAAGATTTAAATTTGTTAGGTGAGCATGCAGTTTCCCCATGGAACATTTAGACTGGGCCTGGACATACAGCTATCCTGTCTGCAATGAGTTCAATGGCTTACAAATAAATTGCAATCAAAAGCATTTCCACCCATGTCCCGTTTTATATTTGGTTTCCTTATACAGAAAATAAGTACATTGTTTTTATACCTGTTAAAGGAGACTATTGTTAGCTGACTATTTTTAAAGATTAGTCCAACATTTTTGTTCTGTCTCCAAAATTTTCAAATACAATCTCAACCATTTTGCTTCTGAGTTTAAAACATATATATGTATGTAACCAATCTTTAGTAAGACCTACATCTCCAAGTTGCCAGTATAGTTTAAGATCATGTTCGACTAGGCCAAATTCATATCTCTCTAAAACAATCATTAAGTTACTCTGTTGTCTAAATATGAAAAGCCATTCCATACCAAATGAGAAAATGCCACCTTGGTAAGCTTCAAGCCAAACTTTGAAAACATTTCTGACAACAATTTAAATAGCAACCAGCAATCAAAATTGTCACCTGCCTGAAACGATTTAAAACTGCATCAGTCTGATATAACTAAAAAGTTGTGAGTCATGTGGTCCAATAAATTCTGCTCTTTGTAACTGTGATGTTTTATTATTCTGCTAGAACAGAAAATATCTACACTCAGTTCATCCAACATATTTATAGCTGTTTACTCAAGAACATGCGAAGAAATCTGTTTGGTTAAGAACAACCAATAACATCACATTTTACTTTTTTATTCAGTCTAGTCACAATAGACTCAGATGCTGCGAGTATATGTATGATCATCTAATATATTAATATGATCCTTATAAAAAAGTATGTGATGTTCACAAACTGCTCTTTGGAGACATTGGTAAACAATGCCATTTCCTTCATAAACCATCCGACTCCAGCTGTATTTTAGTTAATTTAGTATAGAATTTCTGCGAGAAAAAGTTGACAAGCTAACAATAACTGTGTTCAATATGTTGACTCAAGGCTTAAAAAGTCTATTTTCCTAATACTTATTTCAAATTATTTTCAAAATATAGGTAAAAACAAGAGAAAGCAATTCTGCTTTAAAGTTGCAGAAATCAACTTGTACCAGCAGCTGCATTTCAAAAGAAGTGACAGCATCATCTGGAGAGCAGTTTCTGATGTTCAGAGATGCTTGACAATATATCGTGATTATGGGCAAATTTAAACCCATGCTTGACAATATATGGTGATTACGGCAAATTTAAACCCATGCTTGACAATATATGGTGATTATGGGCAAATTTAAACCACCCATTTGAGTTTTGATAACATAATTTAATAAATGTATGAATGCTGTCATTACCATTCCTTTCAAATTCTTAAAGGGAGAGACAAGTAATGTGGCTGGCCAGCTTCTTTTAGACGTTACTTGTTCTGTTGGTCAGTTAAGTCTTTTAATTAATCTCAAACATTGTTAACTACCAGTAATTCTCAATCTGCTGCTATTACATCATCAAGTAACTTCTCATGGTATGTAATTTTTTTTGTTCATTAGATCAAAGATGTTTAATACTTTGTAGATATCTGTGAAGATGTTTGAAAGTAATATATTTCCTGTCTGTACCTATATGCATGTTAGCACTGGTTGCATGCTTGTGTGATTGTACATGTGTGATGCATATGTGTGTGCATGTGATAGTAACTGAGGTGTAAGGTAACTATTGGATTTTTTTCTCTTCCTTTTGAGGATATTTTTATCTAATATATACCGTTTTTATAAAGATGTAAAGAGTACAAGTATGAGTATGTGTTTAAATTTGGTTTGTGAGTACAAATTGGCTAAATTAAAGTAAATGTACATTGCAGTGTTGCATCTTGTGCATGGGATCATGGGTTTCCATTGCAGTGTTGCATCTTGTGCATGGGATCAAGGGTTTCCCACAAATGTTTGACTTATGTCCCCAGCACTTGACTCCTGTGCACCCTCTGGAGCATGCTTTTTTGTCAGAAAAAAATTGAAAAATCTGCCTATGTTTTTTTAGTGAGCTTCTGTCCACATCTGTGTCGGCTCTAGCAATGGCCTAAGTAGGTAAAGGTGATAACAGGGTTTGTACTAGTTTGCAAAGTCACTGAAAGCTGCTAGTGTAACATATTTTCCAGGTTGAATTAATGACAAAAGGGACCAAATTGCAATGGTTAAAAACTTGCGGAAATACAAAATTTTGCATTTAATCAATTATTTATTATTTATTGCATTTAATCAATTATTTATTACTTTTTGCATTTAATTAATTATTTATTAGTTATTGCATTTAATCAAGTATTTATTAGTTATTGCATTTAATCAATTATTTATTAGTTATTTCATTTAATCAATTATTTATTAGTTATTGCATTTAATCAATTATTTATTAGTTATTGCATTTAATCAATTAATTATTCATTAGTTTGAAAATAAAAATATACAATTATGCATTTTTAATCAATTATTAGTTTGAAAATAAAAATACACAATTTTGCATTTAGTCAATTATTTATTAGTTTTAAAATTAAATAACTAAAAAAAAAAAAACATGGACATTTTTATAATAAACACTGGTAAATAATGAATGAACACTTAAGTTAAATGACAGCAAGATCTGAAATGGAAAATTCCATAGTATAGCTCTTTTCAGGTGTATAAGATAATCAAACATGCAAATGTTTTTATGAGCATTGATAAAATGTTTGCAACAAAAATGTAAATGCAAGGATGATTGCAAGAATACAATTTTGGGACCCCCATTCTTTAAATTGGTAATTTCTTTATTTTGAAAGAAGTACTTACGGGAATTTTTACCACAGACATGTCATTTCTAACTTGTTTCCTTCATCACTCCTGTCATTTTTATTGCAATGTGTTTCATATGTCCCTTTATAGCAGATTAAAATATTAATATTATTAAGGGTATGTGTACAGCAAAAACCAAAATTATATTAATTTTATTTTTGTTTTGTAAAGTCGGCATTTGTTGTAGTAGAAGTAGTAGTAGTTGTTGTGTGCTTTGGTACAGAACTGCAGCCAACAAATCTGTTTATTCATGTAACATAATATAAATATAATATAAATAATATATATGTCAGATGCATCATAATAATTCTATATTAATTAAATGTGTTATTGAAAAAAAAATGCTCAATAATCGTATGGTACCTATAGTAGTTTCACATCAAATGAAAGTTCTGTTTGTTCTAAAGGATAGGAATCTTTTGCAATATATTTACCATCATGCACTAGAATCTTGAATACTAATAAAAACCATATTCCCTTGTAAAATAAAAATAAACAAAAAAACATTAAATAGAATGTCATAAATGCATGATTCGGTTCATCAGGTCATTTACCATTTCACTTTAGACCATGTGATTCCAACACACCTTGGGAAACACATCTTTGAAACCTGTGTTCACTTTAAGCAATTCCAAGCACAAGATGTGTGCATCAGTTATTACCAGTATGTACTGTCAACTATTCAAACAGCCAGTCAAAAATTGTTCTGAGTAAGGAAGGAATACCTATCCATCACTATGAAAATGGAGGAACCGTATGCTCATTTGTCAGCTCTTCGATGATGCACGTACGTTCTGGAATCGAAATTAACACTAATCTGCTATCCCAATGTTAGTGACTCTGCTGACGGATCACTAAAACCCAACTCTCAATAATCCACTGGAGCAGTGAAAATTACAACCAGTCACTATCATAACAGTAAAAAAGTGGTCAAGAGTTAACATTCCCTTTAATTGATCTGTTTATTGTTAAGAATACTGACCAACATCCTGCACTTGCTAGGTACAACAAATGCTCACAAATGGACAGATGTTAAACCATTCACCCACTTATGATGTAAATTAGTATGATTATTGTCAAAACAGTCTCTGCACATATGGAACTAGCATGATGTACTGCCCCCAAGCACTGATTTCATTAATGATGATAACAATAGGTATAGGGTCTCATGCTAGTATTGAGCAATCGGAAAGGGTGAAACATTAGCGGACTCAACGACTAATCCAGAATTATACCAAACAATGTGTTTTAATATTTTTATCTTTGTTGATAAACATTTAGTGCATTTGCAAGGTGCACAGCTGCCACCAAAATGGCAGAAATTGGGCGATGACAAGAGAGAGCACAATCACAAATATGATCATGAGAAGAGACTAAGAAAGCACCAGAAATGCTGGAAAAATGAACACAAATGGCTGAAGAATGACCCAGCAGAAGCTGCAATGTTGTGCACTGTCTATTCGGAGAAATACAAAAGTGTATGAGGTACTTAATTCGTGAGACTTGTTGGTGAAATACAGTTATTGTTCTGAGTTGATGTTAATTAATAATAAATGCTGAATTAGAAATTGAACTGGCTTCTGTTTGATTTTATCAGGATCAGTGAAATTTAGGCAGAAACAGTAAAAGTATTATCTTCGTGGTTCTGTGGGTTAATGAAAGAAATCCTAATTTTGATCCCGGATGTTGAACAATTTGAATTCATATTATGCTAAAATGCTCTTAAAAATGAAATGGGAAGTTTTTGAATAATCAAGATGTCTTCCGGTAAAGAAAAAGGTAAAATTATGGTTTTAATCCAGTAACACATGTAACGGACATTAACTGAATGTGTGAAAAATTTCTGCAAGCAAAATTTTATAACTTTTGATTGGAACATGTCAAAATAAAAATTTTGGAGCTGCCACTGGAAACTGGGGCCACCAGTTGGCCTTATAAATTTAGCGCAATTATCCCTGAGGTGTCCAAGGAAAAGATGTAATGCATGGCAGACAAAAGTTAAGGTGGCAAAACTGTCAAAGCAAATAAGATTTTCTCATTTCTTTTACCACTACTAGTCAATTAAGTATTAATTGGTATTTTTCCTTGCCAATGTTCCCAGTCCTTTGGATCCTAGGTGTAAGCCTCATTACATGTGTAAGTAAGTATTAATTGGTACTTTTCCTTGCCAGTGTTCCCAGTCCATTTGATTATAGGTGTAAGCCTCATTACATGTGTAATTAAGTATTAATTGGTATTTTTCCTTGCCAATGTTCCCAGTCCTTTGGATCCTAGGTGTAAGCCTCATTACATGTGTAAGTAAGTATTAATTGGTACTTTTCCTTGCCAGTGTTCCCAGTCCATTTGATTATAGGTGTAAGCCTCATTACATGTGTAAGTAAGTATTAATTGGTATTTTTCCTTGCCAATGTTCCCAGTCATTTGGATCCTAGGTGTAAGCCTCATTACATGTGTAATTAAGTATTAATTGGTACTTTTCCTTGCCAGTGTTCCCAGTCCATTGGATCCTAGGTGTAAGCCTCATTACATGTGTAATTAAGTATTAATTGGTATTTTTCCTTGCCAGTGTTCCCAGTCCATTGGATCCTAGGTGTAAGCCTCATTACATGTGTAATTAAGTATTAATTGGTATTTTTCCTTGCCAGTGTTCCCAGTCCTTTGGATATTAGGTGTAAGCCACATTACATGTGTAATTAAGTATTAATTGGTATTTTTCCTTGCCAGTGTTCCCAGTCCATTGGATCCTAGGTGTAAGCCTCATTACATGTGTAATTAAGTATTAATTGGTATTTTTCCTTGCCAGTGTTCCCAGTCCATTGGATCCTAGGTGTAAGCCTCATTACATGTGTAATTAAGTATTAATTGGTATTTTTCCTTGCCAGTGTTCCCAGTCCTTTGGATCCTAGGTGTAAGCCTCATTACATGTGTAATTAAGTATTAATTGGTATTTTTCCTTGCCAGTGTTCCCAGTCCTTTGGATCCTAGGTGTAAGCCTCATTACATGTGTAATTAAGTATTAATTGGTATTTTTCCTTGCCAATGTTCCCAGTCCTTTGGATCCTAGGTGTAAGCCTCATTACATGTGTAATTAAGTATTAATTGGTATTTTTCCTTGCCAGTGTTCCCAGTCCATTGGATCCTAGGTGTAAGCCTCATTACATGTGTAATTAAGTATTAATTGGTATTTTTCCTTGCCAGTGTTCCCAGTCCATTGGATCCTAGGTGCAACACTACTTTGTATTCTAGTAGTTCATAACATTTTACTTTTGTGTACATCCTTTTACACATATGTTCACTCTTTTTCTACTAAGGGCCATATAGCAGTAGCTAAATATGTAAATCACATTAAAGTTATTTTTAGCAAAACTGTAATCCCAAAAAGGGCATATGTAAGCCTCATTACATGTGTAATACTGCATGTGTAAGCCTCATTACATGTGTAATACTGCATGTGTAAGCCTCATTACATGTGTAATGCTGCATGTGTAAGTCTCATGTGTGATGCTGCATGTGTAAGCCTCATCACATGTGTCATGCTAGATGTGTAAGCCTCAACACATGTTTAATGCTGCATGTGTAAGCCTCATTATATGTGTGATGCTGCACGTAAAAGCTTCATTACATGTGTGATGATGCAACAATGACCTAACTGGAGTAAAAGCTAAATACATCATTCCCTTCCAGGGATGGTGCTGGCTTTAAAAAAGCTGTCTCCCAAAAATCGCCAACCTTAATATTTTGTGGCCAATTTCAAAAAATATCGCCAAGCAAGGAGTCAATATTTTTCCATGTCTATTAATGTAGTAGGCAATGAAAATTGAAAAAGATGGGGTATTTATTACTTTATTGACAACAAACAATACAATACCACCATATTACAGAATAAATCATTACATGACTGTTTTATTTGTTTATTTATAATGTTCTGCACTATTAAAATGCTGCTTCATAAAAATCATAAAATCTAATGTCACATGTGTATGCGTCGTGATTTTACAGCTGCCCACTTGCTGAATGCAGTTTGAGATGCCAAGTTTATTCCTGATGTTAATTTTTATGATATTCATCTTACTGGACTCACGTTCACAGTTGCTGATAACGGCATTTTTACTTTTACTAATAGCAGCAATCTAAACTTCTTCCATTGTCTTTGCATCCCGCATGATGGTCTGTGCAAAGGTATGACTGATGACTGTTGTCACTTTAAATAAATGCATTATCAAATATCTTCTTTCCCTACATCTGCATTCTCTCTCTCTCTCCGGTTTTGTGGTTTATGATTTATACCTTGTTAGTTTGATACTTGTTTAGTGCCAAGTAGAGTCCTACACATACACGTGTTTGACTTTTAATCCCTTAGCACCCTCTTTGTTTTCTCCACATTACAACCCTTTGATCGAGCCGCGTATTTGATACTTGTTCAGTGCCAAGTAACAGAGAGTGGTTATTTGAACTCCCTGTGATCTTGCCGCACAATTGACACCTGTTCAGTTGCATCCTTTAATAGATTTCACAGAATGTATGATCGAAGTATCACTTACAGAGTCCAAGCTCAATCTCCATGTAAGACCCGCATATGACAGTAAAGACAAAGAATTGGAGTCTGACAATATTTTCAATGAGTAGACGACGATTGAGGATTTCAGCACTATAATTGGTCACTCAGACGATGCTGGTGAATTCTTGGGCTTTGTACAAAATGACATTATACAGTGACCTTTATAGGATACTGTGAATCACAAAAGTGTGGACTTGACTTTAATTGTTTATTTGTCAGATGTGCGGAATTAACATACTATGGAATATTGTCAATCGGATAATTCTGGGCTACTATTATTATGCTAGTATGTGACCTATGATAGAATTCATGGATTTATCATATCAAACGGATTTAAAATGTCAATCATTATATATTTCTATGGATTTTTATCACACGATGAAGAACAAAATGTAAGTTGTCAATTTATTTGTGACATATTCCACTCGATAATATACCTAACTGTATTTTACACTGGTTTTGTCTTTGTAATTCTTAGCTATCTATCTATATATCTATCCATCCAGTCTCCTCTAATATATACCAGTAGTCAACAAGAAAACTTAAAAAATTTTAAGTTTATACCTTGTCCGGTGGATAAGTTGACCCTCCTTCTTCCAGGCTTTTATTTTTTCCTCACATATTCAGATTATACATTAGTATATACAGTACTCTTACGATGAAATGATGAACACGAAAAGTCTAACTTATGTTTACCCATGACAGTATATTGTTCAGATTGACACGGGGTTTTTTTGGGGGGGGGGGAGGGGGGGTCATTTGCTTAGTATTTATACAGAACGATTGGAAAGGTAATCACTTTTCTTTGAAGTTTCAGGAAAACTAAAGGATTAGCCATCGTTTCATCAATTGTAGCTAGTCCAGTAGCATGACTATTTGAGTGTATCACAGCATACATTACTCAGACCAGATGTCAGCATAAGCGGATTATGATATAACAATACACTGGTAAGATGGTTGTTCAATATGAACAAAGGATTTGTTTATATAACAATAGATAGATTCCAGTGCATTTTATTTCCAAGTTTGCGGCTTCCTTTCAAGGTGTCTTTGAATTCCTCTACTCCAAACCCATGATTGTACATACAAGTTTTAACAGCCAAAAATGTTGTCACCAAAAAAATCTCCAGATGGTATATTTTGTCACCAATTAGGAAAAAATATCGCAATTTGTGACACTGGCGAAGTCCAGCATGATCCCTGCCTTCTCCTGTTTGTTCATGGTCTTGTGTTGCTGTTGTTGTTACAGGGAATGACAATTGAAATTGGATTTGTACCACCCTACCCTGCCAACCTCTTCCTCTGTCTTGTTGCTGCATCTGCTGCCATTGTTATTAATATATTACTCTTCATTACATTGTGATCACCTCATTATTTAATCTGCTTAATTGCATTGGTTTTATTTGTGAGGTTTTTTTTTGTTCTTTTTTGTTTCCCTTATTGATTTAGAGAGCTAAGGTAACTTCAACTCAAGTAGGTCATAACACATCAGTATACCCCCCCCCTCCCCCTCCACAAGCTATAAATGAACTTCAAGATGATCCTGCAGTGTTAGCCGATCGATACTGGAGTTATATACAACCCCCACCCCACCCCCTCCGACCCAACCTGGCGGTGCTGTTTGCTGCTGCCGTTGCTGTTAATATATTGC
Organism: Margaritifera margaritifera; assembly: GCA_029931535.1. Classification (NCBI taxonomy): domain Eukaryota; kingdom Metazoa; phylum Mollusca; class Bivalvia; order Unionida; family Margaritiferidae; genus Margaritifera; species Margaritifera margaritifera. The sequence continues at coordinate 3,539,299 of JAQPZY010001520.1, read as the reverse complement.
TCTTCGCTTCCTTGCACAAAGCTGATTTTTTAATCTGCTTAACTGTACTGTTTCTGATTTCCGTTATTTATTCGCGAGCCAAGTTCATCTCAAACATGTCACGACACATCAGTAACTCCGAGAACCCAGCTAAAGTGTTAGTTATTGCTGTGAAAAATGACAATCATCTTGGTACTTTCGCAAAGACATGCCTGAAATAGCTACTTTATCCCACATGCAAGTTATATTACCTATAAAACTTATAAGACACAAAAAAAGCTATCAGTATTTATAGTTACCATGTGAAAAATTTGATACGCTAGCAACCTTCAACCCTTATACAACATCCGGTGAAGTGCTGACTAATACTGCACGGTGTAGTTCATAATGAAAGTAAACTAGACAATAGTCTCTGTCACAATGTGTCATCTTTTCTTCAGCTATATCAAAGATTATTTAATAGGACACAAGATTTTAAGAAAGAATATTTTCATAAATGTTTTTTTATTTAGAATTTATACATAAAAGTAAAGTGCTTAATGTATAAAGGTCACAAAAATAATACGAATATTATGGTAACGAGACTTTGCGTCAATATGGCGCCCAAATTTCAAAATAGACCTTTCAAAGTGCTAAGTAGACATATTTTTGCGCTTCTTTGCCTCGTTTTATGCATTTCGTGTACACCAATGGCGACTCAAGTTCATAATGAATGTGTCGCCGAAAACGAGTGTAAGTGACTTGATTTGTTAATTAGGGTAATATAATGAAACGTGACATATATATTATATAAGGTATCGAAAGTTCAGGATACACTACTGGAAGGGACGTAATTCTATCGTTTACCCCTTTGGATACTGAGCAGTTGCCTTCTTTTAAGTCATATTTTAAATAAATTACGAGATTTTGAAATGCAGCATCACTTGAACCCAATAGAAGAAAGATATGTGCACTTGTTCCTGACAATAAGGTCTATTGGTAATGCCCATTTCATTATGTGTGGGTGCTGATGGTACTCTGAATGTGAAGAAATGGCTACAAATTATGGTAATAGTGATGCCTTATTTCTTTCAATTAAGTATCCCGTAACATTTAGCCGTGAGTGTGTGAAAGAATAACTCATAATAAAAAAAATGCCATACCTTTTTGTCCACAGACTTTGATGCAGTGTACTGCAATATGGAGTCAGCATGTAGTGAAAAAGAAATGTAACTACCACTTATGAATAATCCATTTAGTGTCAAGGAAAAGTGGATTTTGTATAAAACTTTGATATATTGAACACGAGCTGTGTTTCTGCACATACTGTTTGCAAATAAAATGGATTCTTGTCAGTCATGAATAACCTTGACAGTAGTTCCTAAAAAAAGGTAGGGAGGCCTGTACTGGCTATAAGCAGTATTTTATGATGAAGACAATGACACAATTATACATGTATATTGGTAATAATAATAATAATGACACAATTTTCAGTGACAAACATTATGATGATCCCAAAATTAACATTCTAGAATATTTTCATAATTTTCTGCTCACTTATCTTTCTGTACATCTATCTATTCTACCACAATTGGTAATTTAGTTTTCTATACTGTATTAATTATTGAGTCATGAGTTTAGATCTCGGACCACTTTCTTGGTATCTTTGTAATGGATTCAAAGCAAAATGTACAAATGTAATGCTTTGGTCTAATATATAGGTCTATTCCCTTTATGTAGCCAACCAGCCACATTAAGCCAACCAGCCACATTAAGCCAACCAGCCACATTAAACCAACCAGCCACATTAAGCCAACCAGCCACATTAAGCCAACCAGCCACATTAAACCAACCAGCCACATTAAACCAACCAGCCACATTAAGCCAACCAGCCACATTAAGCCAACCAGCCACATTAAACCACCTCCTGTTATCCTGCTTTTCAAAAGCACCCCATGTCTTTGCAGATGACTACACTGTACAACGATAAAAAACTGATTTATCCAGTGATTAAATGTCACACACAAAACAATATCAATAACGATGTATCAAAATACTGAAAAATGTCACTAAATCACCACTAATATGTATATAATTAATATTATAAATAAGTGTCAACTCTTTCACTACAATTGGCCTATTCGATCCACCATAGAATTTATTGTACAAAAGCACATTTATATATGCATGCACGCAAGTCATATTCACAATCGTAACATCCAACAGAACTGAGCGAAATACCTTCTTCTAAAGTATGCAACTTCTCATATATATTACCTGATCAGTTTGTAATTTTGTTAAAATTTGTCTTTGTCTTAATATGAACCACTCTTGCTTTGGGGGGCCTTCTCACACACTAATGGAAACATACCATCACTACAGTAGTTCTCATACTTACAATTCAATATATATCCCATTTATGCATACATATAAGGTTTATTTAGGATAATTAGATAATGTCAAGTACTTTTAATTATTTTTAGATAGGTATTACAAACAAAATACTGAAAATGCCTGGAGATATACACTTTGGCAGATTAATATTTATAGAAGTACATGCGGTGAAAGAAGTGAGGAAAAGAAGTGTAATCAGGGCTAAGCAAATTTTTTTTTAACCACTAGTCCAGGACAAGTGGTTTCAGAAAATTCACTAGCCCCACCTTACTCTTCACTAGTCCCACCTTACTTTTCACTGGTCCCAAAATGGTCATCACTTGCCGAGATTTGATGAGATGTATGTACTTAATCCATAGAAAAAACAAACGAAATAATATACAACATAATTATTTCTTAAAAGAATTTAATTTTTCAAAAACATTGGTTGTTATACATTTGGCTTCTTCAGGTTCATGTATATATGTTTTAGCTGATGGATTTGAAAAAATGCCCATGTATATGTCTACAACTTGCACCAGCACTAAGCCAGCAGTTGATAGCTGTGTCTAGGTTGAAGTCCTCAAGCTCTGGTCCATTTGCAGAAATGTTCATTAGCATTTGTAAACTCTTTTGGTTTAAGGAATTCCTTAAAGAAGTCTTGATTAAGTTCATTGAACTAAATCCATGTTCACACTCAGCAGTTGATGGGCTTATAACAAACATGATTTCTAATAGTTTGCATAATTGACTGAGACTAGGTGGAGTATTCACTAAGAGTGTTCCAAGAATTCTCTGTCTCTTAGTAGTGTCATATTTGACATTTTTTGCCATCACAGATTGTTGCTTATGTCTTTTTGGAGAAATAGCTACCGCACACTCAGTATCAGTCTTACGTTTTATGCCTCCACTTTCAAACAAAGTTTCATTCTCCGAATCGCCGTTATTACCTTCCTTGCGAAAATAATTTAGCAAACTCATTTGATCCACAGAGTAACTATCAGCTTGCTTGACAACTACTTCTAAAGTGATCATAACATACATTTTCTCTTTTAAATACGAACAGAGACAGCTCATTAATTAGCGTAATTGTTTCGCTTCAAACGCAATATCGCACATGGAAGTTAATCATCTGTGTAATCAATTAAAAATTAAAGAATCATTACTGCCATTTAATCAGTTCATAAAAGAAACCAACACTGATGTTGGTACAGTACCTTTCATTAATTTAATTACACTGACTCGCTGGATTAAAATCATAGTGAGCCGCTCATGATAATCTGGCTTGAGTAAACTCAATGCAACAAAGCCGCTTAAAACACTACTAATTGATCATACTGGCTTTCTTTTGTTTGATGTGTTTTGATTTGCCGATAATTTGGTCGCTTAGCCCAATATGCAGTCAAGCGGTAACAGGATGTAAATGTATACACGAAGAGGGGTAGAATCAAGTATTCAGTACGCCCGGAGGGCATGATTGGCCAAATAAAGGTAGATATAGTGATGAAAGCACGAAAATAAGGCCTAGCCCGATTTTGTAAAAAAGCACTTGTCCCGGACTAGCGACTTGGAAAATTTTACTTGCCCGACTTCAAAAATGACTAGTCCGGGACGTCTGGCTATGGGATTTGCTCAGCCCTGGTAATGTAAACAAGCAAATAAATCATTTCAGAGTATGTATTTCAGGAATGTTTAGGAATTGTCTTCGCTATTAACAGTGCTGACAACAACTGTACTTTCTATATGGAAAGTTTGGTAACTATCAGGTTACAGGTATGCGTGTAATATGACTCAGTCATGGGACTGGCTCGACTAGGAAAAGACCAATATGGCAGCCCCCATTAAAGGGCATCATGGTGTTTGTTACATGCAGTGTACGCAAGACTCAAATGTATATGAAAAATGTAATGCTCGTTGCATCTTGCTTAGTTTCCATGTAACATAATAATTACAATGCAATAGCTCAATTTTATCTCAGTGTCATGATCTATTGCGCATACATTGTCTATTTTACTTCATATAAATACCTTTTCCGCAAAACAAAGTGTACCTGCACATGTAAATGACAGTTTTTTAAGTTACTAATTTATAAGTTTCCACTTAACATGTGCTATACGTGATTTTGGCTATACCACACCCACCCACCCTATGAAGCCTATTCGCATTACCAATAGTCCTTAAGCAGCCTATATTCAAATCCATGTGATTGTATACGAAGCTTGGAAAATTTCAGAATTGTACTTTTTGCTTATCAAGATAAGATCTTTATCAATTCAATTCAGTTTATTTGTATGAAAGTTAATGACTGACTTTTCACCAAAACATCAGATGCTTTCACAGACATGTACATCTATAATATGTGCAAGATACACTAAAATATAAGTGGCTTTTTTTCTATTTTTATTGAAAGCCATGACTCCCGTTTGGAAACAAATTGAACAAACTTTGAATATGAATATTTCTAATATAGTGACCACTATGAGGAAACATCGATAATCGGGGACTTGTGTATTACATAGACCGGAAGCTGCAGATCAAAATCAGAATCCTACAACAAACTTACGGCTGTCTGTTTTAAGATGAAATTAAGTTCATTTAAATAACCACATTTGTTTGTCCCTTATTCATACGTTCTTAAGAGGTCATCTGCATTGTTTCTTTCTAACTGACATTTATGTTTTGGTTAAATTTGGTGAAAAGTATAAGAGCTTCAGAACTTGAAAGCTCGTCTTTGTTAGATATGATATCCTTTCTGCACATAATACATTTTTCTTACTGTATATTATAGACATAATTTATATGTAAATAGACATAAGATGTTCACTAGTTGAAAGTTTGAAAAGTATAAAAATTGCCAAATTTATGTTATCGAGTTTTAAAGTTAAACTTTTGGCATGGTTGTTATTGTAAACAATTCACTACATGTAAAAAGCACCTTTCTCCACATGAGGCATTTTTATTACAGCATGTTACAGGACATGACTGATATGATGTAAATCAACATAAGATCTTGTTCCTTAGTTGAAAATTTGAAAAAGGATTGAAAATGTAGAATTTAAGTTATTGACTTTTAAAATGAAATGGTTGGCATGGTTGAAAGAGGAAACAATTCACTGCATGTAATAAGAACAATATTTTGCTTGTCCAGGTAACTTCATGCGAAACCTATAATAAACATGATAAAATACAAGCGGTGAGAGAGTTTCCAATCCCTGTATGTACAAGTCCCTGCCATAATTAGAATAAGTTGATTCCATGAAATTATTAGGTACAGAGATTTTCAATGAATTTTGGCACAAAAAAAAGTGTCAGCTAGTTCAGTGCAATTGGGAATCATCAGACTTTTCATATTGCGATACAGGACAGTGTTTTTGCAATACGTATTACAGGATATTGGAAAAATATGAAGAAAGTGCTAAAAAATAAAGATTGAACAGGAAGTCAACGTGTCATATAACTTTAATTTCTTTTAAGTATCTTTAAGTGAACAATGATATGGAAAAATCCTTAAATGTAGCCAAGACTGAGCAGCATGCAATAGGTTCCTGTTTAACTTGCATATTCTCCACTTGCCACATTGGTGGTTATGATGATATTGGTGAACATGCCAAAACTGCTCAAGACTGGCTGGGTCGAATTTGGGAAATTCTTTGGGAGTCTGAATGTAGTCCTGAATTTGATCTTCCAGTGCAGTTCTCTCACTCTGGGTTAATGTCATGAACCTCTCAGACAGCTTCACCACTGCAATACAAAATGCAAAACATTATAACTTCGAAATTTACAATGCAATTGGCCCAAGGGAGATTTCCGTCTCTGAAATATAGAATCTCTTGCAGTGATTTCATAATGTTTAGCAAATTTGCCTTTAAAGGTACTTGTCACTGTTTTTAATTTCCAATTACCGGTATCAGTGCAGACCTATAATATTGTTTCATTGTTCACCCATCAATAGCTGATAATTATCTGTATTGATCATTGGAGATAAGAAAATCTACCTAATCGGATTAGTGAGTATTTATTGCACTCTCAAGTTTTAATGTCATCAAGATTGTCCACATGAAGCACTGATGCATACATTAGACTATCAATCCCTTTGTGACTTTAAGCTTAATTTGCATACGCCTTTGTTATCATCATTATCATCACTATCACCATTCTTTAACAATAGCAATTAAATCCGGAAAACGATTATCACTTACTAGTATTATAGACGAAGACAAAGACCTCATTCATCCCAGGCATTATGGACTAATTCCTGTACTGTATACATATTATTCATATTCATATTATTATTAGTATTATTATTATTATTATTATTATACAGTTGTGATTGTGATTTCTTTTGAACAATAAAATAATTAAACTTTAGTAATACTTATGTGAATATTTTATCCAAGCATGCAAAGATGAGTTCTGCTGATCCAGTGCTACAGGTTGGTATCCCAAGGAATCTTGTTGATATCCTGTTTACATCCTTGTCAAAAATACAAACTAAGACTGTCAGCATTTTATTATCCCCTTGATCATTTGACTCGTCAGTGAGGATAGCGAATTTTTCATTGCGGCACATGTCTGTGACTTTCTTATCCCAATGAGGACCCAAAGCTTGGGTTACAATGTGAGTATTTTTTTCCGTTTGCATGAGAACTTTTGTGCAATTTTCAAATCTGGGAACATTATTTTGACTAGACCTGAAAAATTGTCTGCTGCCAGAAATTGGAGATTAAAGTTGGCAGTTAGAGTCTCAGCATGTGCAACTTTATCCACATTTGATGCAGATTCCACGAACATGGATTTCAGTGATGGCATATCGGTTGTCACAGTTAAGCGATGGGGTTTCTGCATGACGTGTGATGTCATTCTTGCTACCGTAACAGACTTTAAAATCAACTTTACACCAAGAGCAGAATGCATATTCATGTCCCTTTGAACTTGATTGCAACCACTGAAATTCCTGTTTCCATCCATCATTGAATTTCGTTAAATATTTCACTTGCTTGGATTTTGGTGTTTTAGCATTGGGAGATAATGCACGCTTAGACATCTCAACAAACTTTAAACACTGAAGTCAAACCAACCCAGTTTTATGCCATTTGAGATCTTGAGTAATCCAACCACAATCAATCAACTTCTTTAATCCTGTCCAAATTACTTTTGATCATACATAGTATAGACTAATTCATCTCGACAACTTTAAGCACCGAAGCAGAACATATCTTATGGAGAGAATCAAAGTAATGTTTCATGCTGATTGAGCTCTTTAGTAAACCAGCCATATTCAATTAAACTCATTAATCATTTCCACCTCGACAAACTTCAAATGAAGCCAGCTGACCATACCGACAGGATCAAAGGGTGAAATGAGCAACTGCATTGTCTTGCCCTGCTTTAGCCAGTTCACAGTTACGTGATCACAGGCAATATTACCTTAACTATACTACACTAGAACAAAAATGTGAAAAAAAAATGGATTTTTTTTTTCAATAATAATTTTGCGTACATGGGAGATTTCAGTGAGTGATGGGAGGGACGGGAGACACCCCTAAACTCAGGAGAAAAACCTTCACATGTGGATGGTTCACATGTATAGTTATATAACAGGTCATATCAAAGTCAACAATGCCTTTATATATCAATCATCATATCCAAGTTTAATTAAATTGGCCACATGTTGATGTAATTTTCATTGTCAACAATTCACTTCCCAGAGAAATTATTATCTGCAATAGTCCCTACATTAACTGAACAAGAGTTATTGTCCTTCATTACCTATAGTCCTTATTCCAGTCATCCCCAACGCGATGCCCGCAGGTGCCATGGTGCCCGCCAAGATTTTGTGTGTGCCCGTGGAAGAGGTTATAACGAATAATAATAATGTTTAAAAATGGGTCAAGTTAATTGGTTGGTGCCCACCATTCTCTCATAAACTCACAAATGTGCCCATAGGCACAAAAAGGTTGGCGACCCCTGCCTTATTCAGTACTAAAGGAATGTTTCTGGTCAAGCTGAGTTTGAAGATAACACCCACATTCACTTTAATTATTTTTGAATCCGCAATGAATGTATACAAGACTCAAACAATTTCATTAGATTTAGATGACTACTGAATTCATTAGATTTAGATGACTATTTAATTCATTAGATTTAGATGACAACTGAATTAATTGATTCAGTGTATTATACACTAGATTTAGATGAATACTGAATTCATTGATTCAGTGTATTATACATTAGATTTAGATGACTACTGAATTCATTGATTCAGTGTATTATACATTAAAGTAGAGTAAACAGAGAAAAAGGATTTGATAACTTCACTAACATCAATGAGAATTCATTTCAGCCAACATGGATGCAGTCAGTCACTATTTTTATCAAAGACTATAAAAAATGTTGTGTAGTCCTGCCACGCCTAGCTTTTCCAAGTTATTAGTTTACGAATAACATCAATGAGAATTCATTTCAGCCAACATGGATGCAGTCAGTCACTATTTTTATCAAAGACTATAAAAAATGTTGTGTAGTCCTGCCACGCCTAGCTTTTCCAAGTTATTAGTTTACGAATAACATCAATGAGAATTCATTTCAGCCAACATGGATGCAGTCAGTCACTATTTTTATCAAAGACTATAAAAAATGTTGTGTAGTCCTGCCACGCCTAGCTTTTCCAAGTTATTAGTTTACGAATAGATTCAATAGCATATGTTTTTATTACCAAAAAGTAGCTCATAAACATAATTAGCATTGAAAAATGACAATATTGGATTATTTACAACCAGATTTAGTAAATATCCTTGGCCTGTCACGGTTCATGCCATTAACATGAATTTTAATGCTCGCATTATATTTTTGCCAAGAACCTATCAAAATCTCTACTGAAGGTGTTTTACTTTGTTTATTCATAGTTTATAAATGTTTGGCATCCCTTGGTATAATTTGAAAGTTGCCATTTTCTGAGCAAATCGAAGTTTTCCAATGAGGCAAAGATCTAGAAATTTGTGTTTATTGTGTCTCTCTATTTTTTGTATTTTTTGCATCTGTTAGACATTTTATTACTTTTGGAAGCCTATTCACTTGCAGTAAAACATCTGCATGTATAAATTATAATGATGATAAAAATATACAAATATTTAAAAAATATGGCACATTTTTTTAGTTTTTTTTGTCTACATGATATTTCATGAGCTGCGGTAGCTCAATTGTTAGAGCATCAGACTCCTAATCCAAGGGTTGCAGACTTGATACCCAGCCCGGTCAGCAGCCTTTGTGTGTCCTTGGAAAAGGCACCTAGCTCCCATTTCCTGTGCATAATATAGACAATAATTTGCCAAAAGTGCTGTTAAAACCCACAAAAACAAAATAACAAATCCTCAGGGTATTTCCATAAAAATATATGAATAAAAAAATTGTATGTTGCAAATTTTTAAAATTCTTTTTCAGGTTTTTTCACAACAGAGATATTTATTTCTTTCTAACATAATGATTGTAAGAAGCATACATGATAATTATAAGAATCATACATGATAATTATAAGAATCATACATGACAATTATAAGAAGCATACATGATAATTATAAGAAGCATACGTGATAATTATAAGAATCATACATAATAATTATAAGAAGCATAGATGATAATTATAGGAAGCATACATGATAATTATAAGAAGCATACATGATACAAATATTTTACATTGCCTTCACCTTCTCACAAATCCTCAACATAGGTTTCCTATATATAGATATGTAAGCAAAGTCATCATGTAAACATTTAACAAACTCCAGTGCCACAGGCTTTGAGGCAAATATAACATTAGGTAAATTCAGCATTTTCATTATGTTTTCTTATGACTTGAGTTGAGGGACCTCTTTACATCTCATTTCATCAAATGTACCTTAATCAGCACTTGCTGTAACTGTATAAAAAAATGCTGGTCACCTCATAATCATGATACAAGTGTATGAGGTCACATGAAACCTTGCACACAAAACAAGGGTAAAAAAAAAGTTAGGACAATTGACGTTCAAATATAACTGGTGATACACATTAGATTATTGGTATAGCACTAGAAGAAAACAGTTTTGTTAATATTGTAATCATTCCCACCAAGTATAAATATAAATTTACATAGTCACTTATTTATTCATATATCAAAAAAAGTTCTTTGCTTACTTCTTCAGCAAAGTCTTTCTCAATTTGTACAGGTAAAAATCCATGGAAAAACATACCCTGTTAATATCATAACCATTTCCATTAAGTATAAATATACATTTTTCATAGTCGTTCATTTTACTGAAAGATGGGATGATATCATCTGGTTTATTGATGAAATGAGTTTGTCTGTAGGGCAAAAGAACATGGCTTTTAGCTAAGAAATGCTGTTCATTTTCTATATCCAGTTTACACAGCTGACAAATCTGTGGCAGCAATGGAATCTTCTTATGCCTACTAAGTTCATTGTTGATATAATTAGAGTTGTTCCTTAGCCTAACAAAACATGTAACTTCTTGTGTTAGATTTTTGATTGGCGAAGAGTTATATTTCTACTGAATCTTATCTAAACATAGAAGGTCTTAAGCAGCCCATCCATTAGAATGTGTCCATATATGTTTTACCTCAAGCAGCCCATCCATTAGAATGTGTCCATATATGTTAAGTAGCCCATACATTAGAATGTGTCCATATATGTTTTACCTTAAGCAGCCCATCCATTAGAATGTGTCCATATATGTTTTACCTCAAGCGGCCCATCCAATAGAATGTGTCCATATATGTTTTACCTTAAGCAGCTCATCCATTAGAATGTGTCCATATATGTTTTACCTTAAGCAGCCCATCCATTAGAATGTGTCCATATATGTTTTACCTTAAGCAGCCCATCCATTAGAATGTGTCCATATATGTTTTACTTCAAGCGGCCCATCCATTAGAATGTGTCCATATATGTTTTACCTCAAGCGACCCATCCAATAGAATGTGTCTATATATGTTTTACCTCAAGCGGCCCATCCAATAGAATGTGTCCATATATGTTTTACCTCAAGCGGCCTATCCAATAGAATGTGTCCATATATGTTTTACCTCAAGCGGCCCATCCAATAGAATGTGTCCATATATGTTTTACCTCAAGTGGCCCATCCAATAGAATGTATCTATATATGTTAAGTAGCCCATCCATTAGAATGTGTCCATATATGTTTTACCTTTAAGAGCAGCCTTACTTTTGCATACAAAGGCTCATTTTACTAGTTTTACTTGACCTGTTATCAAAATAACTAGTGCATAGGTACATTATAGTGCATAGGTACATTCTACCTCATATATTTGCATATTTTTGGTTACTTTCATTATTTTCTGAAACCTAAGATAGTTTTCATACATCTATTTTATATTTATAATGTTTAACAGTGTTATAGCTGTTTATATTTATAATGTTTAGGTCACAGTTTCCATTAAAAAGTTACTGGTTCTGATGTGAAAAATAGGGCATGGTCAGTACTTTTTTTTTTTTTAAGTAATACAAAATTATAGGGTTGGGGCCATTAAAATAGGGTAGGTCCAGTTACCAGAACCACATATTTCTTTCTTTGACCTAAGGGACCTTATCAGAAGTTTCTTTCTATTTTTCAATGCAGATTTATTTTAAATACCTTTAGCTGAAGTCCAGTATGTAACTCAATCTGAGACTTTTTAAACTTTATGACATCACAAGTCCAGTATGTAACTCAATCTGAGACTCTTTAAACTTTATGACATCACAAGTCCAGTATGTAACTCAATCTGAGACTCCTTAAACTTTATGACATCACAAGTCCAGTATGTAACTCAATCTGAGACTCTTTAAACTTTATGACATCACAAGTCCAGTATGTAACTCAATCTGAGACTCTTTAAACTTTATGACATCACAAACCCAGTATGTAACTCAATCTGAGACTCTTTAAACTTTATGACATCACAAGTCCAGTATGTAACTCAATCTGAGACTCCTTAAACTTTATGACATCACAAGTCCAGTATGTAACTCAATCTGAGACTCTTTAAACTGTATGACATCACAAGTGCAGTATGTAACTCAATCTGAGACTCTTTAAACTTTATGACATCACAAGTCCAGTATGTAACTCAATCTGAGACTCTTTAAACTTTATGACATCACAAGTGCAGTATGTAACTCAATCTGAGACCCTTTAAATTTTATGACATCACAAGTCCAGTATGTAACTCAATCTGAGACTCTTTAAACTTTATGACATCGCAAGTCCAGTATGTAACTCAATCTGAGACTCTTTAAACTGTATGACATCACAAGCCCAGTATGTAACTCAATCTGAGACTCTTTAAACTTTATGACATCACAAGCCCAGTATGTAACTCAATCTGAGACTCTTTAAACTTTATGACATCACAAATGTGACCACACCAGACATTTTGTGATATAAAATATTTCTGTCCAAATTTATAAAATGAAACATTGCCCCTGATGGCTGCTGACAAAATGTGACATGCTACATTCTTTAATTGAAAAATGAAGCTATAAACATGCTTTCTATCACAGTGAAAAGTCGTATATACTATTTGTTTTCAGAAAAATATGTGGTACCTTTGTTCTTAAATATTTATTTTTAGAAACGCTTTTCTTTAGCTGCTTACCCCCACATATTTAAATTGGAGAAATCATGCCAAGTAGCATTCAAGAAACAGACACAAAATTATTTTTGTATTTTTTTTGTATGCATCTCTTTTATGAAAAGTAATATGGTTTAGTTGCATGTTCAGAGTGAAGACAATGCGTGTAAAACACTTCTAATATATGTCCCCTTAGATATATAATAAGAGACAAGGTTTGTAACTATAGAAACTGCAGTTTTGCATCAACCCCTCAATTTCTTAATGGGATTTCTGTTTACACTGATACTTTTAGTGATCTAGGTGTTGTTTTAATGTGAAGAAAGTTTCTCAGCTTCATGTCCATGTAGAAACAAATACCTTATTTCTGATATACAATATCTACAACAATCAGATCATGGAGAATGCTTTTTTTCAGACAATAAATTGTAATGTCATTAACCTCAATAGAAAACAAAAGTTAGATACCAGGATTTTCACTAGAATTTTACACTTCAGCTACACCCTTCAGGTATTAGTCACCAGTGTACTCACAAGGATTTTACACTGCAAGTATACTCTTCAAGTATTAGTCACCAGTGTACTCAAGGATTTTACACTGCAAGTATACTCTTCAAGTATTAGTCACCAGGGTTCTCAGAAGGACTTCACACTGCAAGTACACTCTTCAAGTATTAGTCACCAGGGTTCTCACAAGGATTTTACACTGCAAGTATACTTTTCAAGTATTAGTCACCAGGGTTCTCACAAGGATTTTACACTGCAAGTACACCCTTCAAGTATTAGTCACCAGGGTTCTGAGTAGAATTTTACACTGCAACTGAACCCATTAGGCATTAGACACCAAGGTTTTCAGTAGAATTTTTCACTGCAACCATACCCTTTAAGCATGAGACACCAGGGTTCCTAGTGGAATTTTAAAACTTGGAGTCCCAGGCTCCTAGCTTGGAAAATGTTGGAGTCCCAGCTCATAAAATAGGAATCCACTTCAAAGAATTAGTATCATTAAGAATAAATATACCAAACATTTTTATATTCTAATTCAGATTTAATTTTCTGTCACAAGAGCAAATAATACATCCAGATTATTAGACAACAAAATTGACACATCTGTAAAAATACAAATTTTCGTTAATGTCCTTATTTTTGTATGCAAGATTGGGATAATATCGGGAATGAAGAATGATTTAATGATACTACAGGTAAAATAAACCATATGTTAATGAACTCGTTCACAACTATTATTATTATTATTATTATTATTATTATTATTATCAGGTAATGACTCTGTATTTGATATGCCTCATGCATTTACTGTTTAAATATTTATATTGATGATTGCTATGATCCATTCTTTCAGGTGTTTTGGTTCATGGTGAATTTCAAGAACCAGTCAACATTTCAGACAGTAACTGGAAAATATTTTGCTTCACGGGACTTGAGCAATCTCTCATTTACCTCTGGACAAATCCAGTTGTAAGTGTATGCTTTTCTTTTTCTTCTCTTATTTTCAATGAAAGTACTAGTGTGTTGATTTATTAACCAGATTAATGGTTGACTAGGGATTTACAAAAGGGATTGACCATGTAGGTTATTTCTTAGTGTAGTTCAGTGGCATATTCTGGTGTAATTCAGGCACTTCTACTATTATACTTAACAGGTGAGGGCATATGGCTCAATTACACTGTAACACCATAAACACAAATCAGGGTCTTCATAAGTGATATGTGGATTTGTGGATCATCTGAAGGAACCATAGCAAGAATATTAAATGCAGGCTAAAATCCTAAAGTACAGTGTTGGGAGTGCAAATCAGTGGCAGCTATATAAGCATCAGCGAAAAAGTGTCAGTCTCTTTAGTGTGTACTCAGGGCTCATCCTGAGGAGTGGTTGGTGAATGAGTACAGCAACATTTTTCCACATAAACAGCACAAAAAAATTGTCATTGCATTGTGGTCTTGGGTACAGCAGGATGAGTAAAGTAGCAATTTCAAAAATGTCCTATACAAATCAGTGGAGGGTATTTTCTTGTGATATGTTAATACAGAATATATTTCATAGTGTGGTACAAAAAATGTGGTATTTTACCAAGTGGCAATGTCACAAGTTAAAATATATCATATGAAATATGTCCAGTAAATGACATGATTTATATAGGAAAAGAAAATGTTATTTTTTTTTAAATACCAGATTTGCTTCTGAATCAATGTTTTCAAGATTAAACTCACTCTTTTGCACACCACCACCCTTTTTGTAAGTTCACCTCAAGTTTTAGTGATATTAATTGGCTGATCATAAAAAAATATTGGTGAATTAAGAGAATGGTGAGTTTGGGATGACCAAATATGTTAAAATAAATAACATTTTTGACATTTTGTAAACTATTTTACTCAATTTAACCACAAAATTAAATCCGATTGAGCGATGCAGCACATCGGGTGTAAAATATTGTTGTCATGGTAGCACAGGGGACATAACTTCATAGAGAAGAGATAGAGAAGAGACTGGTGACAAGTCTGATATCTTCAGCAAGAAACAATTTCCATGCCTGAAACATGCAGGTTCCATTTGTTGCTCAAGTCCACAAAATGCTCATTTTTCTTGCTGTAACTATAACTTGTATGTGCACACACAATCAAGCATCACATGGCATCATGGGAAAATTTGTATTGTTATGTGATTGAAAGAGATATGAAAAATATTTCTTCAATAAATTTGTATATTTCACACTCAAATATATAATAAATAATGATATTATTATTGTAAAGTTAAGCCCATATTTATGTGTCTAATTTTCAGTATATAAAACTCATTATTATTCTAGCTTGTTATCACTTTCTTTGCGTTTTGTTTATTAAATATTAAATCAAACTGAAAATCTTGACTTATTGCTTAAAATTAAAACATTATTATCACAATAGAGTTTGCACTTAGCCTCTGTACCTATGTCATTTTTGAATTAGACTATCATGGTAACACACATGTAGCACAGTCTCGATTACCCACCACCATCAATATCGACTATATTGTCTTATTTTTCATACTATCTCATTTTTCATGCATCTTTCCATAAAATAAATTATTATTAATATTTTACAAAATTTAGGTACCGAAGAAGTTTGGAACAGCCTTAAAATAAATAATCAGTGAGGGATATTGTTTGCTGTATAAACACTGTTCATAAAGTTTTAACTACTTCCAACCATAGGAAAAGGAGTTTTTGCCAAGACAGTCTTCGACGTCCAAATCTTGGCTATGATATACACAGAAATTTTAGTTTGAAAAGAAAACGATAAAAATAAATCCAAGACAGTGGCTCAACTTTTTTTCTTGATCTCTGGGTCACATACTTTTTAGCCCAGTTTACACTGGGTCCAGTCTTTAGACACCTGGGTCCCAGTGTCAAACTGCAGTGACACCAGGCATGTTAAACAGTATGTAGTACATGTATTATGTACTATATTTGTTAAATGCATTTTCATGTTAATATATCTCATGTTTTCATTGCTCATCTCCATCTGCAGTGTTCCATCTTGGTTGATCTCAAGGGGATGTTTTATGTACCTCCTAACCCCTATAATGATCAAGCTATGGGGATAGGAAAAATTTAGGGGAAAACTGGTAGTTTGAGGGAGAGGGAAAGTGCCCTGGGTCTGCTCAAGGTGCAACAATGGTGTTCATTTATATGGTTTATCATTCCTGTTATACTGTGATTAAGACCGAGTCTGCTGCGCTTTTCAGTTTAAAAATTTGGTGATTCAACACCTCTGGTTAGGAAATGTTGAGCACTTGCATGGGGGAGGAAGCTTGACAATTCATCAATTACCATCACAAGATTTTAAATTAAGGTGTGTTTATAAATAAATAAACACGAAAAACAATAAAAGGTGACTTTCTTTTCCACAAAAAGTTTTTCTTTTCCCTTGATTAAGTTAATTAATAGATTACTTGAATTACGTGTATATACATATGTATATGTGAAATTACAGTTAATCAATAGATTACTTGAATTACATGTATATACATATGTATATGTGAAATGTAAGTAAATTAATAGATTACTTGAATTACATGTATATACTTGTACATGTGTATATGTGACATTACAGTTAATCAATAGACTACTTGAATTACATGTATATACATATGTATATATGAAATTACAGTAAATCAAGAGGATCATCACCTATTTTTCATTTTTCAGTTGAAGTTTCATCGGAATGAAAATGAAACAAACCAGTTGGTGACCTTCAGCACATTTTTTGGGAGCTCATTGTCAGAAGTAAATGATGGACATGAAAATGCTGGCTTACAGGTTCTGCACTCCCTGTTTTCCTCATTCAAGTCCTTCCTACCTACTGTCAATCAGCCCCTGACTGCCTTTAATCAGAGCTGTGTCGGAGTTGAGTCCAGTACAAATTATACAGCTACGTTAGAAATAAAAGGTTTGTCTAACACTCCAGAGTAAGTTCAGTAATTCTATCTTATTGCATTTGGTCATTTACTTAATTGTTTCAGTGTTATCCCTAGACCACTGTGCAGGGTGCAGATTGCCTGCCAAGGCATTTTAAGCATGGTATATGTCTAGATCCTTTCCCACAGCTAAGACACAATTGATCATACATCCCCAGATCCACTTGCACAGGTAAGACACTAGAGATTATACATCCCCAGATCCACTTGCACATGTAAGACACTATAGATCATATGTCCCCAGATCCACTTGCACAGGTAAGACACTAGAGATTATACATCCCCAGATCCACTTGCACATGTAAGACACTATAGATCATATGTCCCCAGATCCACTTGCACAGGTAAGACACTAGAGATTATACATTCCCAGATCCACTTGCACAGGTAAGACACTAGAGATCATACATTCCCAGATCCACTTGCACATGTAAGACACTAGAGATCATACATTACCAGATCCACTTGCACATGTAAGACACTAGAGATTATACATCCCCAGATCTACTTGCACAGGTAAGACACTAGAGATCATACATCCCCAGATCCACTTGCACATGTAAGACACTAGAGATTATACATCCCCAGATCCACTTGCACATGTAAGACACTATAGATCATACATCCCCAGATCCATTTGCACATGTAAGACACTATAGATCATATGTCCCCAGATCCACTTGCACAGGTAAGACACTATTGGTCATATATCCCCAGATCCACTTGCACATGTAAGACACTATGGGTCATATACCCCCATATCCACTTGCACGGGTAAGACACTATTGGTCACACATCCCCAGATCCACTTGCACAGGTAAGACACTATTGGTCATATATCCCCATATTCACTTGCACAGGTAAGACACTATTGGTCATACATCCCCAGATCCACTTGCACAGGTAAGACACTATTGGTCATATATCCCCATATCCACTTGCACAGCTAGACTCTATAGATCTTACTGTAGAAAAATATATATGCCCACAACATTTGCCAAAATGCTTAAAATTAAATTGTTTTCATATTTTGAACACATTAAAAAAAGATTTTGTATGAACTTTTAGTCAGTTTATATGCGTAAATAATGCAGATATGCTTCTAATCTAGAGCTTTAATATTTCATCATATCCACCTGCCTGCTCCATCACCTTACCGAGGGACCCTGGGTGGCTGAATGGTCTAAAGTACTCGCCTTTACCGATCACTGCCATCTCACCTTTGTCCACGTGGGTTCGAGTCTCGGGCTCAGCCAATGTGGGAAAACTTGCCAGTAGCTTCCCGTAGGTCATTGGTTCTTCACGGGTTTTTTTTCATAGTTTTTTTCTCCACCAGTTATACTGACCACCCTGTATAGCCTATCATGTGCTGAAAAATGGCATTAAAACCACAACAACAACAACCATCACCTCACAAAGTTCAGTCACACTAATGGCCTCCCCTGTTCCAACAGGCATTTGCTTGGATGGTGCGATTTCCAGACTAAAAACAAAACAAAACGATCTACCATGCCAGGCCTAAGAATACTTTAAATCTGCATATTTTTTGTGAGAATCCATTTCTGCAGGGTTTTTTTAAATAAAGAATGATTTTTTTTTTTTTTTAAATGATATTTTTCTTGATACTTAGTAATTCATGGATTGCAGAAGGCATCCCATTGTTTTCAAGAAAAGATCATTGCTCATCAGGTCTTTAAAAAAATTCACAAAAGTTGGTGCCAATGCAGGGCTCAGGAAAAAATTCCCCCAGCACTCGTCCCAGGGACGAGTGAGTTGCAAGAGTTACTCATACCTGTCCTCATTATATGCAACACAGTACACTTCTCCACTACACTGCTTCTGCTTTTACTAAAGAACCATAGATACCTGATGCAAGCTTGATACTAAAATGGGTAAAAATGATGAAAATAGTTCTAATACATGGCTCCTTAGATAAACATATAATAAGAGACAAGGTTTGTAACTTGAAAAATTGCCGTTGCACGCATAGCCCTTGATTTCTTATTGGCTTTCACGTTTACAGTGAAATGTTTCAGTAATCTTGGTGTCATAATTTTCCTTTTCAACGAGCTATCACTCATCTTTAAGAGTTAGATATAGGAGAAGTTAAGAGAGACAGAATGTAAAAATTGTAAGATTTTTGTCCGGTCAGACATTGTTGTGCTTGCCCTAGATCACCAGTATTTTCAAGACTGCAGCTTTATTAATACATTGTAACACTAAAGTGAAGACACTAGCATATATTTATATAAGTATGTAATTACTTTTCACAAGAAAAATGTCAGCAACTTGCATTTGAAAGAAGAATTCCAACAGTCTCTATTTCCACCAACTTTTGTACTAAATGATCCATTGTAGTCAAGCCTCCACTCTAGAGAGCTACACATGGGCACCAGAAAAAAAAGATTGCTGATTGACCAAAATAATTGGAACATTTCTAGGTCATTACCCCATCTAGATTTCTACCAATCAGCTGTTGTCTCAACATTCTTTGCTTCATAAGTAGATTACAACATCATGCATTGTATGAAAGTTGGTGGGAATCGGCTGAGACCCTTAAAATACTCATTTTGAAGGCAAGTTGGCAACATTTTTCATGTGAAAAGGAAGTACATGCTTACAGAAATATATGCTGGCATCTTCCCATTAGCATGTCAGTGTATCAATAAAGCTTCAATCTTGAAAATACAGGTGATCTGGGGTAACTGTAACAATTCCTGACCAGATTAAAACATTTTTACATTCTCTGTCTCTTAACGTCTCCAAGTTCTGACTCATAAGGTTGTGGTATAAGCTTGTTGAAAGGGAAACTTTCTCCACATCAAAATGATGCCTAAATTACTGAAAAGTGTCACCATAAATACAAACACCATTAAGAATCAAGGACTGAATATGAAACTGCAGCATAATATGTTTGTAATATTTACCCATTTTAGTATGAAGTTTACATCCAGTACCTTTGTAACAAAAACAAAATGAAATCATTTCCTTTGTAGTATGTTCCAGACTGACAGAAAGTAGGCAAATTAGACAGAGTATTTATGACTGATGCACACCAAATGTTAAGCAATGTTGAACTTCAGCACTTGTTAAGAGTAGAAAGTGTATTCATATTTATTTTTAAGGTGCAAATCTGCATCTACTCTGCCCAAGGATGGGTACGTAGTAAAGTTTTACTCGGCCCTCCCAATTTTTACCTGGTCAGAACAAGTGGTTTTCCTGAGCCCTGCAATGAAAAATAGTGAATTCGCAGTATTTTGAAATCACTAATCATCGTGCAGGATATTTAACAGTATTGTTACTATATTTTTGTGCTGTATAGGAAAAACACACTCATAATTACCCACACATCACTCAGTAAGTACCCACGCATCACTCAATAAGTACCCATGCATCACTCAATAAGTACCCACGCATCACTTAATAAGTACCCACGCATCACTCAATAAGTACCCACACATCGCTCAGTAAGTACCCATGCATCACTCAATAAGTACCTACGCATCACTCAGTAAGTACCCACGCATCACTCAGTAAGTACCCACTCATCACTCAATAAGTACCCACGCATCACTCAATAAGTACCCATGCATCACTCAATAATTACCCACGCATCACTCAATAATTACCCACACATCACTCAATAAGTACTGACAGAGAAGTAGATGTTTTGAGTCCCATTGTACCTTCAAATGTACATGAAAAATAGAAAATTGGTGATGCAGTAGTTTTCTCTTCTTGTCACTGATATTTCTGTTTTTTATTTTCCAGTTGTAGATCTGTGGTATGTGGTATATCTAGCAGCTGGAGTCCTCTTATTCTTCTCAGCAAAACATTGGAGTCGGTAAGTTAATCTACATATAAAGCAATGCATTGGAGTCAGTAAGTTAATGTGCCTATATAGCAAAACATTGGAGTCAGTAACTAATGTGCATATACAGCAAAGCATTGGAGTGGGTAAGTTAATGTGCATTAATAGTAAAGCATTGGAGTCTGTAAGTTAATGTGCATATACAGCAAAGCGTTGCAGTCATTAAGTTAACGTGCATATGCAGTAAGGCATTGGAGTCAATAAGTTAATGTACATGTACAGTAAAGCATATGAGTCAGTAAGTTAATGTGCATATACAGTAAAACATTGGAGTCAGTAAGTTAATGTGCATATACAGTAAAACATTGGAGTCAGTAAGTTAATGTGCATATAGAGTAAAGCATTGGAGTCAGTAAGTTAATGTGCATCTACAGTAAAGCATTGGAGTCAGCAAGTTAATGTGCATATACAGTAAAGCATTGGAGTCAGTAAGTTAATGTGCATATACAGTAAAACATTGGAGTCAGTAAGTTAATGTGCATATACAGTAAAACATTGGAGTCAGTAAGTTAATGTGCATATACAGTAAAACATTGGAGTCAGCAAGTTAATGTGCATATACAGTAAAACATTGGAGTCAGTAAGTTAATGTGCATATAAAGTACAACATTGGAGTCAGCAAGTTAATGTGCATATACAGTAAAACATTGGAGTCAGTAAGTTAATGTGCATATAAAGTAAAACATTGGAGTCAGCAAGTTAATGTGCATATAAAGTAAAACATTGGAGTCAGCAAGTTAATGTGCATATAAAGTAAAACATTGGAGTCAGTAAGTTAATGTGCATATAAAGTAAAACATTGGAGTCAGCAAGTTAATGTGCATATACAGTAAAACATTGGAGTCAGTAAGTTAATGTGCATATAAAGTAAAACATTGGAGTCAGTAAGTTAATGTGCATATAAAGTACAACATTGGAGTCAGCAAGTTAATGTGCATATACAGTAAAACATTGGAGTCAGTAAGTTAATGTGCATGTACAGTAAAGCATTGTAAAACATTGGAGTCAGCAAGTTAATGTGCATATACAGTAAAGCATTGGAGTCGGTAAGTTAATGTGCATATACAGTAAAGCATTGGAGTCAGTAAGTTAATGTGCATATACAGTAAAGCATTGGACTCAGTAAGTTAATGTGCATGTACAGTAAAGCATTGGAGTTGGTAAGTTAATGTGCATATACAGTAAAATGCAGTTATTCAGATTCATCAGGAGATATTGATATTGTCATGAAAATCAGTCATCTGGATAAACGATTTTAATTTTAATAAATGGCCTGTTGGTAGGAGGAAATGAGGATCATTTTTCCATCTGTGTATGGGTCGACAATTCCAATTTCGATCCAAAAGCCAAGCAAGGATCAGAGGGTAAAAGTGGTCTCAAAATTCAATTTTTGGTTCTTTTTCAGCATAGAAATTGGACCACTTAGATGAAATTTCACTTGCCAATGATGATTCACTCTTTTCTGTGAAATACAGGAGAGCTGTTATGCTACCTTGGCATCAGCACTGGCATCTGTTTTGGCACTGGCAATATATTAATATATGCAGTCTCACTAAATCTCAACAATTCTTTCTTCATAAATTCTAGGTGGCAGTTTGCAGTTCATTCTCATCACCAAAACCCAGAGGATGGAGGCTAACTTTGTACATACATTCTTGGTTATGTTTTTGCATTTAGTACAGATGTTTTGCGCCCAGTATACATGCTATCTAGTATACCGGGAATCTTGAAACATGGTGAGAGGATGCATCTTGATAAGTAGAAATAGTCGGTCAATGTGAAACATATTTTGTGCTTCACCAACTTTGGTTCAGTTTTGTTTTAAGTTTATTTCATCCTCAAAACATACAAAAATCAATATATGTGACCCATATTTTATGCTACACTGATTTTACTTAAAGTTTATGTTTTAACTGTTCATGATAGAACCATTCAACTAGATGATTGTATAAACCCCTGTGTGCTTGGGGATGTAAAATAGACATAGAACCATTCAACTAGATGATTGTATAAACCCCTGTGTGCTTGGGGATGTCAAATAGAATTAAAACCACTGAACTAGATGATTGTATAAACCCCAGTGGGCTTGGGGATGTCCAATAGACATAGAACCACTCAACTAGATGATTGTATAAACCCCTGTGTGCTTGGGGATCTCAAATAGAATTAAAACCACAGAACTAGATGATTGTATAAACCCCAGTGGGCTTGGGGGTGTCCAATAGACATAGAACCACTCAACTAGATGATTGTATAAACCCCTGTGGGTTTGGGGATGTCAAATAGACATAGAACCACTCAACTAGATGATTGTATAAACCCCTGTGGGTTTGGGGATTTAAAAAAGACATAGAACCATTCAACTAGATGATTGTATAAACCCCAGTGGGCTTTGGGGGTGTCCAATAGACATAGAACCACTCAACTAGATGATTGTATAAACCCCTGTGGGTTTGGGGATGTCAAATAGACATAGAACCACTCAACTAGATGATTGTATAAACCCCTGTGGGTTTGGGGATTTAAAAAAGACATAGAACCATTCAACTAGATGATTCTATAAACCCCTGTGGGCTTGGGGATTTAAAATAAACATAGAACCACTCAACAAGATGATTGTATAAACCCGTTTTCTTGGGGATGTAAAATAGACATAGAACCATTCAACTAGATGATTGTATAAACCCCTGTTTTCTTGGGGATGTAAAATAGACATAGAACCATTCAACAAGATGATTGTATAAACCTGATGTGCCCTCCTGCATGTCATAAGAGTTGACTAATGGAGGCTGGAGCCACAGTGACTCAGTGATTAGTGTGCCAGACTTGTGACTGAAATGGTGTGGGTTGAAATCCTACCATTGGATCAGCCTATGTCCACTACCGTGGTGTGTCCTTTGGCAAGACACTTTAACTCTGATTGCCTATCTGTGTTGCTGTGCCATAAAACACCAAAACTCAACCAAATATCTCTGTTAGTAACACACCCAATGAAGAAAAACAAAGGTCACTGGTACCGACATTTCACATTTTACTGACTTAGCTTAGGGTTTTGCTGTTACCACATGACCACAACGGTTTTTTGCATGCTGTTTATATACTATTCTATCTACTTCCCCATTGCAGAAGTAGATCATCATGGCCCATATTTTATGCTTTACTGACTTTGATTAAGTTTTGTATTTGATGTTCATTTCTCACACTAGCATCATTAAACTGATAATGATATGCATTCCAGTTACTAATGATGATACGCATTCCAGTTACTAATGATGATATGCATTCCAGTTACTAATGATGATATGCATTCCAGTTACTAATGATGATATGCATTCCAGTTACTAAAACACAAGAATCTAATGACCTATATTTCATCTTTTACTGGCCATGGTTAAGTTTTTGCATTAAGATCATGATCACAGGAGTGTTTTGCTTGTTAAATGCATATTCTCACATCTAGAATCATGAAATTTGGTGAGGAGATGAATTTTGACTGATTGTACCAATCTTTCTGAATTTCACAGAATCGTTTTAAAACAAAATTTGTATTTTGCATACCAAATTATATATATGAAATTCCAGAAAATCTAATTCTTATGGGATAAAACTTTGAATGGGAGTATTCTGCGTGGACACAGGTTGAGAAAAAAATACATCAGCACCATCATAATGGACTGGCAGGGCCGTTGCAACTCTGCTCCGGAAGACATGGTACCCTGGGCAAGCATCACCTTAGGCGTCCCCAACAACAACAACAACTCAGAAGCAAATACTTCGAAATGGCATCCCGGGCAGTCGCCCATATCACCTGCCCCTTACAATGGTCCTGTGGACTGTTACATAGAATGCACTTTCTTAGTGTTAACAAAACAGTACATGATGAGAAACTAGTAAGTTTGACTGTAATTAGGTGGTAAATGGTGGCAAAAATGAAGAGAAATGAAGGATGAAGATAATGTGTGAGTGCTATTGTGTATTGTTCATTGGGACTTCATTGTTTCTGACTGTATATAGGTATATATAGGCTCATAGGAAAATGCAGCATAATTGTATAAGTTTGTTTCTTTTAGCAGATATGTTATCTAATCCTGAAGGGTTGCTTAGACTCCAAACAACTTATGCTAGAATTCCTAATGAGCATGCTTAAGGATCAACATCTCTGTTCGATAAGTACTTCACCCTTACTGCAAACAGAGGACTCTGTGACTTTCATCCAGTGAAATCTGGCTTCTAGGATGAACAATGATAATAGCTTCTGAAGTAGATTTATAAACAATGATATAAAAAAATAAAAATAAAATCTCATTATTGTGCCTCTACCTTGATATGATAGAAAGAATGTTCCATTTTATTGGTTTATGTCTTTTATGCCCTTTCACTGGGAACAATATTTGCAGTTCCCGCTCTGCTGTGAGACCAGGAATCATACAACAGATAATACAATAAATAGGTCAGAATGAGGTCAGCAGTACTTGAATTTCTTGCACTTAATGCAGGATCACATCAACAAATTGGAACATATTAAGAGTTATCCAATTTTAAATTTGAAGATTTATGTGTATTTAGTCAAAACCAAAAACTGCTGCAATAGTTTTGGTTTGGTGGTTCACAGCACAGCAACACAAGTAGGTTATTTAGTGCCGAGGCAATTCTAGTAAAGGCCTTACCCAAGCACACACCATGGTAGCTGACCCAGGCTGGTCCAGTGGTAGGATTTGAACCTGCACCCTTTTGGTCGTGAGTCCAGCATGCTAACCACTGAGCCACTGCTGCTCCCTGCTGCAATACTCCTTCGTTATAATGTACACATGCTTCATACATTGTCTAGTCATTTTAGTTCTAATAAGGAAGGCTGTGATTGGCTATTTATATAAAAACAACTAAGCAGAAGCACTGATATATAACCCTACATATGATCAAGTCATGATCTTGAAGCTATTTTCATATAGTAATTTGCATCATACAAATCATTATAGTTGAGGATGAGACTGGGTTCATCAGGGCTTGAAAATTACAGTGATCCAAAGTACTGGACCTATCATATATTAATGGCAGTAACCCATTCTACTTTTAATATTTCTTTGTTGATCCTATAAATTGAATAAAATCGGCAGTTTAATCCTTAAAATGTCTAAGAAGAGTCATAAAAGTGTACCAGTGCAAGTGGAAGTTGATTGTTCGATAGTAAAACTAGCATTGTAACACATTGCCAGAAATCTGCAAATTTAGTATGCAATACACATAGCACCCGTTTAAGATTAACTTTGTCAATCAGACATTTTCCTTTACTCAACCAATGTTTGGCTTATGTGGACCTACACTGTGGAGGGTTCTACTTGTCCTGGACCAGTGAGTCAGAGGCAAAATTCAGACCCTGTTCATAGTTCTGATTGAGCTGCTGTGTCAAAATTGTGATGGGATGGGAATATAACTGGCAAGGAACTGATCTTCCCAGAAATTTCATTTCTGCTCATGCACACACAAAGGGTTACCAAATTTAGTTTAGGAAATTTCAACAAACACAGCTACAGAGTTTAAAATGCCACAAATAAATTATAACAGTATTTTGATATGCATCATTTTCACCCATTCATGAAAAGGAAATTGTGTCATCTGAAAGCAGTAGTGTATATGTCACAAGGGCATGGCTTGGCCTGAGTACCATAGTGTATATGTCACAAGGGCATGGCTTGGTCTGAGTACCATAGTATATATGTCACAAGGGCATGGCTTGGCCTGAGTACCATAGTGTATATGGCACAAGGGCATGGCTTGGCCTGAGTACCATAGTGTATATGGCACAAGGGCATAGCTAGGCCTGAGCACCATAATGTATATGGCACAAGGGCATGGTCTGGCCTGAGTACCATAGTGTATATGGCACAAGGGCATGGCTTGGCCTGAGTACCATAGTGTATATGGCACAAGGGCATAGCCAGGCCTGAGCACCATAATGTATATGGCACAAGGGGATGGTCTGGCCTGATCATCATAGATTCAGTGATTGTTCAGAGGTTTTGTTTAGTTATGCACTCTTTGCACATGTTGGTTTGTTGACCTGTGTTAGCACACATACAGGTTGTTACTAAGGAGTGGAGAAGAAAAAAATCTTGAATCTTAACTTTTAATGCAATCAGATCCCAAAGTGTAAAGTTCTTAAAGTAACACTGCTTACTTTAATTTATTTAAATGGGTCTGATAAATTATATAGCAATCCTCTACTAGCAAGCATCCTTACTCATCTTTGCATTTTTAAGTTATTCCCTTTTTCAAATCCTTTCAGCAATACAACTCTTCACTATGGAACAGGTGTGTCCGTAGGAGTACTAGCATCACTTCTCATTATTGTCTTCATCATATACCGATTTCTACCTCAGGTATGTGGGAACATTTATACATTTTTATGGCATTCAGTAAATTTCACTATGTACTGATACAAACTTATTTGTGATGCACAGTAACTCTCGCTATCTACCAATACAAACCTATTTGGTGGCCATTACTGTAAACTCACTTTTATTCGTTTGCTATTTATTTTTGTGGAATTCATGAGGTGAATCTATGCATGAAATTAAGTGGCCACAAGTTATTGATTTTCTTAACAAACTAAAGAAACAAGTGGTAGATTTGTGAAGTGTCAGTAATTACAGAATTTAGTAGCTGTGAATTAAAGTGAGTTTATAGTACATACTATATTTCTCTGATGAAATGTCGATGCTCAAAAATAAGCCCCCCCCCTCAACTTGAAAATAATTGTAGTAGACAGAGGATATCCCAAAATATGCCCCCCCCCCCCCCATCTAACATAGCAGTAAATACAAAATGCTTGCAAGCATAATGTTTCATAATTTAAGAGATTTAAGAGTCAGTAAAAATATTCTTTCATATTTATTGTTCCAGTGGTACAAAAACTATCATTCATTCGTTCATTCATTCAATAATTAATTTAAAACAAAAAGTTAGATATTATTTCTTAAAGTGATATTAGGTCACAATATTAAAAATGTTTATTTATAAAAGAAATTATTGCAAAATCAGTCACATATCTAGAATTTCTTAAATCTAAATTAAATACTTATCATAATTTTAGTGCAGAACAGAATTGTGTCACAGCAATCCTGTATTGCTGTGTACATTTTGATTGCTGGTGTTCAGAGTGTCACAGCAATACTGTATTATCTTGTACCTTTCGATTGTCGGTGTTCTGAGAGTGTCATAGCAATCCTGTATTGCCTTGTACCTTTTGATTATTGTTGTTCAGAGAGGCATCCAACAAACTGTTTATCACTTCCACCAATTACACCATCTAAGTAAAGTGTCACAGCAATCCTGTATTGCCTTGTACCTTTTGATTGTCTGTGTTCAGACAGGCATCAAACAAACTGTTTATCACTTCCACCAATTATACCATCTAAGTAATATGTCATGGGGATCCTGTATTGCCTTGTACCTTTTGATTGCTGTGTTCAAGAGTGTCACAGTGATCCTATATTGCCTTGTCCCTTTGATTGCTGATGTACTGGAAGTGTCACAGTCATCCTGTATTGCCTTGTTCCTTTGATTGCTGATATACTGGGAGTGTCACAGTCATCCTGTATTGCCTTGTCCCTTTTGACTGCCAGTGTTCAGAGTGTAGCAGTGATCCTGTATTGCCTTGTACCTTCTGATTGCCAGTGTTCAGAGAGGCATTAAACAAACTGTTTATCACTTCCACCAATTACACAATCTAATAAATTTGTCACAGCAATCCTGTATTGCCTTGTACCTTTTGACTGCTGGGGTTCAGAGAGGCATTAAACCAACTGTTTATCAATTCCATGAATTACACCATCTAAGCTTTATTCAAAGGATAGTCAAACATTTCCTTTATTTGTTTCTGGAACTTCATATTAGTAACAAAATAACTTGAACACTAAGCTTTCATGGCAATCATGCTGTCCTGTTCATTACAGAAGGAAAGAATCAATCCCAGTTGATTCAGTCTAGTACAGAAAACTTGCATCAACAGATCACTGGGTTGATTGCATTCCAAAGCTTGTAAATTAAAAATAATGTAAGATGTACATGGACTGAGTTTATTTTTAATGTTTCAAATATTCTCCGTTGGAATCAGTTCCTTGATTTGTGACTGCAGTGTACGTGGGTGAGAGTTTTGGTATTACCCACAATGGAGGTGGAGACACAACTTTCCTAATCATTACTTGGATACCTGAAAGAATTTATTTTATTTTAAAAATGTGATATGCTGTCTGAGTGTTTTCATCTTGAAGATATTTCATCTAAATGTAATAAAGTGATTTAAAGGAATAACTCCTACTTCATATGATTGCCTCCAGCACATTAAATATTTTACACTCAATTTTCGTAGATTTTACCCTAATTTAATAAAACCACCTCAGAGAATAGGCACATCCCCTCTTTTTATATGATCACCATAAGGTGGAGCATATTATGTTATGATATCCATCCATCCATCTGTCTGTTGTCAATGTCATTTCTTTACAATAACTCAAGTTGGCCAACATCTACAGTTACCAAACTTTGTGGATGGCTTGCACTAAGTATAAAGAAGAATCTTATTGATTTCATGGTTTAAAAAAAAAAATCAGCGGTCAAGGTCACTGTGACTGAAAGAAGAAAATTGATTTCTGCACACTAACTCTAGTTCTGCACTATCTACAGTCACCAAACTTTGTGGATGACTTGAACTTGGGGTAAGGAAGAACCCTATCAGTTTTGGAGTAAAAAGGTGATAGGTCAAGGTCACTGTAACTGAAAGAAGAAAAATGGTTTCCACACAGTAATTAGAGTTCTCCATCATCTACAGTTACCAAGCTTTGTGGATTGTTTGCACTTGATGTAAGGAAGAACCATATCAGTTTGGGGGTAAGAGGTCAAGGTGACTGACAAAGAAGAAAAATGATTTCTGCATAATAACATTAGGTCTGCATGACAGACCTGGAACAAAGTTTGTGGATGGCTTGCACAAGAGGTAAGGAAGAGGTGTTGGGGTCAAAATGTCAAGGTCACTGTGACTGAAAATAGAATAACGGTTTTTGCACACAAATTTCAGTTCTCAACTATGTACCTTCACCAAAAGTTTGTGGACACCTTATGCATTGTGTAAAAATGAAGTCTGTTTGGTTTGGGAGTCAAAAGGGCAAAAGTCAAGATAACTGTGGCTGAAAGAAAGAAAGAAAATAGCATAATAACTTTAGTTCTAGTCCACATACCTTGACCAAAGTTTGTGAAAGGCTTGCATTTAAGGTATGGAAGAGGCCTATTAATATTGGGGTCAAAGGTTAAGGTATGGAAGAGGCCTAATAATATTGGGGTCAAAGGTTAAGGTCATTGGGGCTGAAAAAAGTTAGTTTTTCAGTTGTTAAGTTGTTTGACCAAACTTGTGGATGGTTTGCAATTAGGGTAATAAAGAAACCTATAGATTCTGGGGTCTAAAGGTCAGAGGTCATGGTAAGTGTAATAAGAAAATGTATGCACAGTAAGGTTAATTCACCACCTCAGACCTTGACCAAAAGTCGGGGTCATTGAGACCAGTTGGTCACTAATCTTCAGTCAACCATGCCATACTGATGCCTACATCGAGCACTATTAAACACAGATTGGGCTTGTAATTTACTATTCACAGTACTCTTGTTGAAAATATACTAGGCTGTCCCCCTGGCCCTATCAAATATACTAGGCTGTCCCCCTGGCCCTATCAAATATACTAGGCTGTTCCCCTGGCCCTATCAAATATACTAGGGTGGCCCCCTGGCCCTATCAAATATACTAGGCTGACCCCCTGGCCCTTTCAAATATACTAGGCTGTACCCCTGTCCCTTTCAAATATACTAGGCTGGCCCCCTGACCCTATCAAATATACTAGGCTGTCCCCCTGGCCCTATCAAATATACTAGGCTGTCCCCCTGGCCCTATCAAATATGCTAGGCTGTTCCCCAGGCCCTATCAAATATACTAGGCTGGCCCCCTGGCCCTATCAAATATACTAGGCTGGCCCCCTGGCCCTTTCAAATATACTAGGCTGTACCCCTGTCCCTTTCAAATATACTAGGCTGGCCCCCTGACCCTATCAAATATACTAGGCTGTCCCCCTGGCCCTATCAAATATACTAGGCTGTCCCCCTGGCCCTATCAAATATACTAGGCTGACCCCCTGGCCCTATCAAATATACTAGGCTGTCCCCCTGACCCTATCAAATATACTAGGCTGTCCCCCTGACCCTATCAAATATACTAGGCTGTCCCCCTGGCCCTATCAAATATACTAGGTTGTTCCCCTGGCCCTATCAAATATTCTAGGCTGGCCCCCTGACCCTATCAAATATACCAGGCTGTCCCCCTGGCTCTATCAAATACACTAGGCTGTCCCCCTGGCCCTATCAAATATACTAAGCTGTCCCCCTGGCCCTATCAAATATATTAGGCTGGCCCCCTGGACCTATCAAATATACTAGGCTGGCCCCCTGGCCCTATCAAATTTATTAGTCTGTCCCCCTGGCCCTATCAAATTTACTAGTCTGTCCCTATCAAATATACTAGGCTGGCCCCCTGACCCTATCAAATATACTAGGCTGGCCCCCTGGCCCTATCAAATATACTAGGCTGGCCCCCTGGTCCTATCATCAGAGAAATATGGTAGTATTATTGCCTATATGTATGTACTTCATGTATGTCCACCCATACATTACTTTTGTCAATGCCACCTTGTTGGAAGCACAACATGGCAATCATTTTGGCATCCATGTGTGTGTGTCCATCTGAACACATATCCATCCATCAGTCTACAGCCTAGTTTAACCTCATTGTTAAAGTTTTTTAATTTCCTTTTACTTGGTATGTGGATGCATCTTGATGTGTATAACAATTTACCAGGGAGTTGCGATAGCTGAGTTGGTAGAGTGTCCGACTCGTAACGCAAGGGTCATGGTTTCGATACCCACCCAGGCCAGCCCAGGGTGCCTGCCTCAGTGTGTCCTTAGGAAAGGCACTTAGCTCTCATTTCCTAGGCATACTATAACCAATAATATGTTAAAACCAACAACAACAAACAATTTTACCAAAAGTATGACCTACATTTCATGCTTCCCTTACTTAGGTAAAGTTTTTTGTTTGCCGCAGTTTCTTGTGCATTGTTGGTTAGGGAGTCGTGCAACTTATTGGATACATCTTGTTGGGTGACATACCAAATCACATAAAAGTTGGTTAGTTTAACCTGGATTTCATGCTTCAGTGACTTTGTTTAATGTATTGCCTTTAGAGCAGGTTTTTGGGTACTTTTGGCCAGAGTCATTGCAATTGATCTGTTAATTTTTTTTGGTGGACACAGCACCTTTCTTTAAGAATTAGGTCACTATGATATATATCTAATTTTTTAACCCTTATTACCTCAGCAATTAATCTGGGAGGGGATACAGTATTTTGACAATTCGTTCATGTTATTTTGTTAGTTGTACTGTCAATATTTTGTTACCCACTCAAACTCTCAGACTATTTCACGTACACTTATGAAAATTGGGATATGGATGCATCTCAGGGAGATCAAGTAAGCCATGCCAAAACTAGGTCACAGTGACCTAATTTGCATACATGAGTGACTTTAGACTTTTCAGTTGTTTGTTCTTTACACCTATGATATCTTGGACTCAATTTCACCTACACGTGAAAATAAGTATGAAGATATATTGGATGAAAGTAATTCAGTCAAATCAAAAGCAGGTCAGTATGACCTAATTCACACAGTTGAGTTACTTTCAACTGTTCATTGATTACACCCTCCTCATCTTGGATTCTATTTCACGTACACCTGAAAACTGGTATATAGATGGATCCGTCTGAACAAAAGTAACTCAACCATATCAAAACTAGGTCAGTTTGACGTAATTTGCAAGCTGAGTGACTTTCATATTGTCAGCTATTTATTCATTACACCCTCGATATCTTGGACCCTATTTCACCTACACATTAAAATTGGTATGTAGATATAACTTGACAAAAATAATCCAACCATACCAAAACTAGATTACTGTAATATAAGTTGTACACTTTAGTGACTTTTGTATTTTCAGCTGTTTATTTGTTACACCCTCAATATCTTGTCACCTATTTCACCTACTCTCAAGAAGATTGGAATATAGATACAACACAACAAGAGTAACTCAACCATACTAAAACTACCGGTAGGTCACTGTGATATGATTTGAATGCTTTAGTGACTTTTGTTATTTCAGCTCTTTGTTCATTGCACTGTCAATATCTTGGATCCTATTTCACCCACACTTACGAAAATTGGTATGTGGATACATCTCAGTATAAGTAACTCGACCATACAAAAACAAGTGACCGTTGTTTTTTCTGCTTCCATTTGTTACACACTCGATATCTTGGATCCTATTTCACTAAAATTCAAAAAAAATTGTATGTGATTGCATCTCAAACAATGTGAGCATATGTTCACACTTTAGTGACTTTTTAATTTTTAGCTATCTGTCCATTACATTCCCAATATCTTAGACCGTAGTTCACCTACATTTACGTAAATTGCAGTGTGGATGCACATCAAGGTGAAGTAATCCTTCCATATAAAAACTAAGTCACTGTACCCTAATTTTAATGCTTGAGTGAATTGTATTTTCAGCTATTTGTTCATTACACCGTCAGTTTCTTAGACCCTATTTCATCTACACTCAACAGTGTGTGGGTGCATCTCAGGGAAAGTAATTCAACTATACCAAAAGTTGGTCACTGTGACCTAATTTTTCAGGCTTGAGTGACTGATATTTTCCTCTAGACCAATCTGCATATTGTCAGCTACTCCAAATGTGCTCCTGTTTGCAAGAAGATTTGTATTTATGAGTAAACACCTTTTATTTCTCTTTCTAAATAACTTTTAGATCTTTTACCTTTTGCTTTTATCTTAGATGAATGCATTTTTGTTTTTATTTGGAAAGGTTTATCTTCCTAAAGATTTTAACAGTTTTATACATTTTCCATCTTTGTCTCACTTTTTTCAGTGACATAACAGTTATGAAGTCATTGGCATCAGATCAGCATTAAAGTTTCTTTTACAAGCTCATAACTAAGAAACTACTGGTAGGAATTTGATGAAACTTGCTTCATTAAATATTTAGGGAGTAGTAATGTTTTTTTTTTTTTTCCTTTTTCTTCGTCCAAGTGAATCGCACCCCACTGGGGGGAGGGGTAGGGGAGGTCAAAGGTCACTCACTAATTTCTACATATTTTGATAGAATTCAATGCACATTTGCTATGATATATGCAATTGACTTTAGATTACCCAGCATATGTATTACATAAGTAGACAGTTAACTTATGTCTAATCCAACATTGTCCCAGTGTCTGGTCATAACTTAGAAACCAATGAGATCACCTTTCACTAACCATATACATCTATTCTTAGCATGAAAAGGTGAAGTCATTTATGCAATCAGCATTGGCCCATTTTACTTAACCCCCCCCCCCCCCATCATGCTGTGCACTGGAGTCATAACTTGGAAAGCATTGACATCCCCACACTATAACCATAAATGAACTACTTATAAAGGCGAAGCCATTTATGAAGAGAAAATGTACGCTTGAGTTTCTTCATGTGCTCTGGGAACTGGCCACTTGGTCATAACTTAGCCCAACCATATATATATATATATATATTATACACTGACTTGGCATTGCAAGTAGAATTCACTTATAGTAAGAAAGATAAAGGCATCCGGCTAAGGCTGAAAAATATATGAGGCATAATGGTCCATGGAAGCTTTGTTACCTAATACACCTCTCCCTCGATAACTTGCACACAACGGGGTCCAAAAACATAGACCGCACTATAAGCGAGGGTGCAAGTTACTTAGGGACCTCAACAAAATTAAAAAGGGGATGGCATCCCTCTGGACATAGAGAAAATCCAGAAAGGGTGGGGGGGTAATCGGATTGGGAATAATTGTCAATAAAGAGCTTTTTCTAATGAAGTCGTTTGCTTTTTATATAAATTACCTTTATTTTCTAGATATCCAACCTCTGATGGATCATTAACAACATTACTCCAAAACATTTCAACTGCCATCACATGTACATGTAAACATTGTGTATCACGTCACTGCATTTTTTTGTTATTGATTCACAATAAAACAAGATTCTTTTTTTTCACAAAAACTAGGGACATTTGGTGAAATAATCGTCAATGTCGAAACTCGATTTTTTTAATTGTTCTGTTAGTGAAATATTGTTTCTGTGATTTCATTGCAAGTAATGGTGAAACTTCTTCTCATCCTTGAGGAAATCTCTGAGTGCCAATTCGGGAATTTTAAGTTCACTACAAATTCTAGAACTCGCTTCTCCATAATGAACCGTAACTGTGAAACAAAGCTTTTTATTCACCAAGTACTCATTTCGCTTGGTTGCCTTGCTAATTTTGATCACATTTGTGAATGAGTAAACCAGGGTTTGAAGTGCACCTCAAAAACCTAGAAAGCCCTAAAATTTCATTTTGACCTGAGAAATCTAAAAAAAAGCAACAACAGAAAAACTGAAGAAAACCTATATAATAAAAAAAAAAATTTGAAAAAATGATGAATGGCTCTACCCCGACTCCACACAAAATGCTTTCTTGCACACAGTTTTTCGTTAGGCTAGCATAGGGGTCAAGAAAGCGCGTAAATTATGCAAATTAAAGACATCTTGTCATTTTATTCTATCATTCATTTTCAGATTTTTAATAAATGTTATGCTCGCCATGGAGATAATCTTGTAACTGTTTTGTGTCTTGAACCTAAAAAAAAATATAAAACCTTGAAAAAAACTAAAAAAACTCAAATTTTAAAAGTCAATTTCACTTCTAACCCTGGTAATCTAATTTAAGGTAGTTTAATTATATTACTTACATAATAATATTTATAATGGTGTTCGATTGATCAATTGAAATGAGTTAACCTGACACATGACCGTGACCTCTACGGAGGTAGGATTTGCATGCCTTTTAACTTCTTTTTATTCCACCCCATTTATTTGATTTGATACAAAAGACGTAATTAAAGTGCTGATACAAAGTGGTCTGCTTTTAATTGAGTGTAACAATACAACAAATACTTCCATAAGTTGGAGATCAAAACACGGTCGGCACTTAATTAGGTTCTCACATAAATGCTCGCGGACATAGATTGTGACATTTTCACGTTTGTTTACAAGAGGGCATATTGCATTTATGATGATTACAATGAAACCAAATTAAAAGATAGAACTGAAACACTAATTTCACGTGACAAAACTTATTTAAGTTGTATTTATTTTTTAAAATGTTGCCACCAGAAGGCATTAGTGACATTTTCATTGATTGAAATTTCATAAAATATTGTTATTTACAGTGTAGTGAGAACTTTGTTTGAAAAGAAAATTTAACAAAATATATGACTTCTTAAAAGTAGAGAATTTCATGATGTTGATTGAAATTTCCGGGTACTAACCACCGTTTTCAAAGATAAAATGAGCGATATATCAAGGTTTCATTGACCAGTTTTTATCACCCATTTCTTCACTTTCAACAAACAATGGCCAATTTTTGGGGTATTTTCTAGTGAAAAAAAAGGATCCATGTCCGACCCCACGTTATAAGCAGGTTCGCGAGTTATCCAGGCACGAGTTATCGAGGGAGCGGTGTATAGCTTTTTTTCGATATTGTATAATCAGGATTGTGCTGATGTGCCATTAAACCCTTCATACATACATACATACATACATACATCATGCTTGTACAATAGGAATTTATTTTTTGTCAGCATCACTTTTGAATGCCATGATGGATTTGAAATCAATTTAGTGTTGGACTTGATATACAGAAGAACTTATTGATATCCAGTTGTCACCCATTTCCATCAAAATATGAGTCGTAAGCTTTTTTTTAGCTCTACCATACTGGTGGGTACATCTGCGTTCCCTTTAATACATTGATAATCACTCAAAGCTGAGAGCAGTGTTATGTATAATTCCTATGGTGTTATTTTTGGCATCAATCTTTGCCTATTTAAAATATGAAGTGATTCAATTTGATTTCTGTCAAATATTTAATACATAATAGAAAAGTAGATTTTGCTATATTCAAACAAAGTGAGTTATATATTAAAAGTCAAGGACAAGTTCTTATACAAGAAAACTTTTTTTATAATTATGGGAACTTGCAAAATCTATTTGTAATTGAGAAAAAGCAGAGCTTGTAATTAGCGGTAGTCTGTTAGCCCGAGGCTAGTAAATTTCCTGCTGGACTAGTAGTTTTCATAATTTTA
Source organism: Margaritifera margaritifera (assembly GCA_029931535.1). Taxonomy (NCBI): domain Eukaryota; kingdom Metazoa; phylum Mollusca; class Bivalvia; order Unionida; family Margaritiferidae; genus Margaritifera; species Margaritifera margaritifera. The sequence goes on along the minus strand of JAQPZY010001520.1, from coordinate 3,501,688 downwards.
ATAGTCCGATGGCTAGTAAAGTTTCAGTTGACACCAGTCAGCATTTATTTACACTATCATATGTAATTTTCAAAAATCTGAATGATCAGACGATGTCCATGTTCTCTCGGAGCTAATCACATAAATTCCTGAGTTTCACTTGCTCCCCTAGAGGGTTAGAACAAATGAGGATTTTACAGATTGTATTTCAAAACTAGGTTGTATTAATCTTTACCGGTTTTGTTAGATTTATACGGTAAAGTTGTATGTCAAAGACTGTTAGTCCGAGTTTCCTCTAACCTTTCCTACCCATTTTTTGATATTTTGACATTAATGTTGGAGTGTAAGTCAGAGTGCATTGCCTATTGAAAAGTTGGAATTGGCCAAAACCACGTGGTGTAGGCATACATGTAACTGCTTAATACTGGGCCTAGCAAACTTAAAACACCTTACATAGAACCCTACCCACATAAAATTGATACAAAGATGATTTATCTTCTCAAGAATTGCAATGTATAACATTTGTTATGTTATTTAATTCATTGACAGATGATACAAAATTATTGTGTTGATGAAATCTGACCTGATTCTCATTTGCATTGCTAGTCACATGACTACGCAAATCTCGCAACCTATGGGTCCTAGAAAACACAGCAAAGACACACAAAGACAGGGAAAAGACACGCAAAGACGGTACATAGATTTTTTAAACTGACAGTGGTGGAAAGTATTGAATGTTGATTTTAATTTTATAAAAACAGAAATGTTTCTATAGTCCATATGTTGTTCATTCTTTTTTTTTTTTTTTTAGCTATTTAAAGAAAAAAATGATCAACACATAGGTAAAGCAAACATTTCTAATTCTTATACATTTATTTTTTTATCAACAGTAAATATTTTCCAGTATTGTAAATTTGAAACCTCTCTGCACCATCTTTGTACTGTCTTTGCCCATCTTTGTTCTGTCTTTGTATTGTTTAGTACGACCGCAGTCTACATATCCATGACATTAGAGGTCCAATAGTCATGTGATACCAACAACAAAAAACTTTCCAATGTTGTACAAAAAATTCAAAAAAATTAAATGAAGTCACATGTTTTCAAAAAAATGAAAAGACATAATGTTCAAAATATTTATTCTGAGAACAGCCATCAGAAACCTGTCACTGTTGCAGCAACCTGGAAAAGGCCAGATTCATCACTTAGAGAGCACATGTCAACATGGTAGTCACTTGCTGCTAACAAAAACCACGTTTATGTGTTCTCTGCCTGATGAATCTTTCAATGAATGTTCTGCTTGCAATTTCTGAGAAGATAAATCATTTTCCTATCAATTTCATGCAGGTAGGGCTCAATGTGAGGTCGTTTAAGTTTGCCAGGCCCAGTAGTATTTGACTACCCTTTGCCAACACCACGTGGTTTCGGCGAATACCAACTTTTTGACAGTCATTGAGCTCTGACCCCCAATATAAATATCAGAATATCTAAAATGGAGTAGGAAAGATCAGAGGAAACTTGGACAAAAAGACTGTAAATAAACCAGACTTGTGAACCTGTCAAACTGCCATGTAGTGCCATGGTCATCAAAATCACTATTATGATTAACCATTCTGTCTTGAAAGGATTAGCATCATGGAGACACATATTTTGTTCAAAGGTTCATATCTGTTGTGAAAACCCACACAATGCCTATAATGCTATAATGAGAGATCTTTTCACCATGATTTCACTGGAGCACAGTGGGCACTGCTTTAAATAGTCTGTCTGGAATTATGATACGTAATGACCAGTGTGAATGAGGTCTTTGTCTTTTTCTCTTATTAAGTTATTTATTTTTTTCCAGATGATAAAGCTCTAAAAATGTTTCCTCAGTCATCTTTTTTTTCCGTTATTTCTGAAGAATCAGTCATTGTTTTTCTTGAGAACTTGTGCTTGTAGTGATTATCTTCAAGAAACTTTGGTGGTTATCTAAAGCAAGATTTGTACATCTGAATTATGAATGATTGTGATATTTAAGAAATAAAAGTGTTGTTAATCTAGATACATGTATGACATTGTTTTGTGGGAAGGACTAGTAAAGATTCAGCAGGACTAGTACTCAATCAACTAGTCCTTCTGGCTACAAGGAATTTTTTTTTAAGTTCTAGACCTGAAAAGATCCAGTTATTTGTAGAGAATATTACCAAGTCTTACAAAAACATGATTTGCTCATAAAATCTAGAAAAAGTATTTTGTACTGTTGACTGGCAAGTTACATTGGTATTAATAGTAATGAAAAAGCCGGTAACAAAAGCTGCCCTGCTCTCACCCAATCCTGAATGAAAGATTCCATATGCTAACTTCAAATATTATATAAATTTACATGTTCAATATACTTGCAAAAATATGTGGAATGAAAACTCCTTAAGCAAGCTTATTTACATCAAACCCATCATTGGAGAGTGGCACCCCTTATACTGAACAAATTGTACAAGTTACACAGTTTTTTGTAACTCAGTATAGGGCACACGTACTTGAACCCATGCATACCTCCGGAAAGGTTAACCTTGTTCAGAGTTGAACACATTCTTGTTGAGTATATGGACTTCCAGCCTGTGACACAGTGGAACACCATTCCTGTTGAGTATTGGACTTCCACCCTGTGACACAGTAGAACACCATTCCTGTTGAGTGTGGACTTCCACCCTATCAGACAGACGCTTTTTTATGTGAACTCAGTTAAAAAGCCTTTATTTTATTCACCACCACAGACAATCTTGGCATATTTTACAAAGTGTGGTTGATATGATAACTTTGGACTATGTATTTCAGGGATATTATCCTTGTTTACATTCATCTTTTATTTGTGTACCATCTGTCTTATTGGAGTACAAGTGTTCATTTATTTAGAAGGGTTTATCTTCTGTCAGTTTTTTTTGCAATTTTTAACTTTACATTTTTAGAACCAAATGTTTAATTGGCACTATATATGTACACATACACACATATATACATACATACATAAATATATACATATATACACACATGTATATACATATATACATACATATTTACAGAGAATATTTCCATAGTAAAATAAGGCTTGTATTCAATTAATTTATTGTCATGAGAAAATTGCTAATATTGCTAGAATTATGTTTATGATGTACATTGATTCTATTACTTTGCTATCCATTTGTCTAATTGATTCTATTACTTTGCTATACATTAGCCTAATTGATTCTATTACTTTGCTATCCATTAGCCTAATTGATTCTATTACTTTTCTATCCTTTAGCCTAATGTTACATCATCTTTTCCAGAAACTGAAAAGTATTGGTTACATCCTGTTATTCATTGGTTCCTCAGCATCGCTATGGTTACTGACGTTGATGAGTACCATGGTAACAAACCCGGTGACTAGCCATGTTTTGGAGTACTGGCAATGGATATTGGGATACTGTGTGGTGATGGGATTGTTGAGCTTTGCACTAGTGTACAGATTTGGTCCAGTGACAGAGACAAGGACTTTGAACCTTATACAGTGGTTTCTCCAGGGAGTGGGACTGTTTTTAGTTTTCATTAGCACCCAGATCACAGAAGTGTCTGTGGCCTTAATAATTCTAATATTGACTGTCTACAACTTCCCTAGAAAACTCTTGTTTAACCAGTTCAGCCAGTCTTTATGGTAAGAACATTAGGAATTATGGTGTACAGTTCAATCAGTCTTTTATGGTTAAAATATTAGGAATCATGGTACACATTCAACCACTGTTTATGCATATTATATTAAGAATTGTGGTACACATTCAACCAGTGTTTATGAAAAGAATATTAGGAATCATGGTACACATTCAACCAATGTTTATGGTTAGAACATTAGGAATCATGGTACACATTCAGCCAGTCTTTATGGTAAGAACATTAGGAATCGTAGTATGCAGTTCAACCAGTCTTTATGGTTAGAATATTAGGAATCATGGAATACTGTACAACCAGTCTTTATGGTTAGAATATTAGGAATCATGGAACACTGTACAACCAGTCTTTATGGTTAGAATATTAGGAATCATGGAACACTGCACAACCAGTCTTTTTGGTTAGATTATTAGGAATCATGGAACACTGTACAACCAATCTTTATGGTTAGAATATTAGGAATCATGGAACACTGTACAACCAGTCTTTATGGTTAGAATATTAGGAATCATGGAACACTGTACAACCAGTCTTTATGGTTAGAATATTAGGAATCATGGAACACTGTACAACCAGTCTTTATGGTTAGAATATTAGGAATCATGGAACACTGTACAACCAGTCTTTATGGTTAGAATATTAGGAATCATGGAACACTAACCAGGCAAAAAATACAGCGTGAGTAAGCCGACTTTAAGTTCATGATATTTCTGTCAGTATGAGACAAAAATATATATACTGCTTTTCTTTCTATGTAAGCAGTATGTTCATGTATTTGTATGTAAGCTGTATGTCCATGTATTTGTATGTAAGCTGTATGTTCATGTATTTGTATGTAAGCTGTATGTTCATGTATTTGTATGTAAGCTGTATGTCCATGTATTTGTATGTAAGCTGTATGTTCATGTATTTGTATGTAAGCTGTATGTTCATGTATTTGTATGTAAGCTATATGTATTTGTATTTATATGTAAGCAGTATGTATATGTATTTGTATGTAAGCTGTATGTACATGTATTTGGTCTTCCTCTTAGTTTTGTTTAACAGGTCAGTATGTTGTAAATTGTCTAATTATAACATGTCAGTGTGTTGTAAATTGTCTAATTATAACATGGTTCATACAACTTTGAAAAATCCTTGAATTGGAGGTTGCCTTGAAAACTCTTTGATTTTGAAAAAGTTTGTTTTATCCTGGAAAAGTTCTTAAATTTTTGGGGAAAACTCCTTGAATTTGTCCCATAACTCCCTGAATTTTCCCCATAACTCCTTGAATTGACCTGACAGAACACAAAATGCTATATCTCAATAAAATATATAACTTTTAAATTCATAATTTTTGTTCTTTACACATTTCCCAAAATTAATGAAGAAATAAATGGGATTGTTTAATTTGGCTAAGATTCAATCAAACCCAAAGTCATCCAAATGTCTGATTTAGGACAGTTAGATTATTGTTGAACTAATAAATATATTATGTTCTGTCATGTATACAATGTGTTTATTTTCTGTCATGTATACAATGTGTTTATGTTCTCTGTAGATTAGAGGGTGCAATGGAAGAAAGGGTTTTATGATTGGGGGGGGGGGGGGGCAGATTTATCCATGTCATTTTGTGCGTTAGCCCTCTGTAGACAAAACTCCATATTAAAGGTGTTCCATAATTTTGACATACATGTAGATGTATACTGTATAATAGATTATTTGTATTACTGTAGTTCTTTATATATTTATGGAACAGAATATCTTCGATTTTTCAAGAGTTTATATTTTATGAGTTATGGGACAAGTTAAAGTGTTTAAGAATGCATGTAAATGTTGGTTTGTTTCTATTTCAAAGTGACACTATACATTTGAAAAATTTTGCAGCACGTTATAGTCTAGCTCTGGTCCATTATGAATTGTACCCCACCACCGGTCTTCGAAAGTATTTACCTGGCACAGTTAATATCTAGCTGAGGATTATTTAATCCCTTTAAACCTTACAAATTTTCAAACCAAACCTTGTTCTGTCTGCACAAACTTTTTCAATATGGAAAAATAAAGTCATTAATGGCGAGTGCAATGTTAAAGAAATGCTATTTTTAGTAGACAGACAGCCTATTATACATTGTAAGGTGCATGGTTGTGGTGCGGATGCTCGCAAAGGTGAAAATAAAAGTCGTTTACATTTATACTGTATACAATGTGCAAGATACCAGCCGCTATAACCATTAAAATATAAAAAAAAAGGGTATGAAACTGCAGTGACAAAATTCTCTGAATTATAAAAATGTAATGTAAGTAGAATATAGACTTTATCGTTTTTTTATTACATGCCACACATTCCAAAATAATACAGTCTGGATAAAATATGGCTTTATAATATTTTTTTAAAATTTATAATTAAGTAACATTTAAAATGTTAGTGCTTTGACTACATTTAAAGTAATAATTAAAATATTCAGATGACACTTTTTTTCACCAAATTAATGATGAATACAAATAAAAATAGAAATAATATTGTAAAATAATGGTTGATATTTATTGTAAGGTGCATGGTTGTGATGTGAATCTATACTGTATAGACCATGCAAGATGCCTTTTGCTTTAATGACTAGAATGTAATAAAGGGGGCACTCTACAGATAATACATGCTTCTGAGTGAGTGACAGGTGAAGATGAAGTATTTTGCATTTGCAACATGCACAATGGAGAGAATGTTGACATACCTCTATGTTACTTTCATGTACTGTGGCTGAAATTTCTTTACATATTGTACTTATGGAAACTGGACATGATCTAAGCACACAGCGGACAAAATGGCCGCTCCAAAGTAGTCGAAAAATCAGCCTGAATTAGTCAAAAGTGCACTATTTTCAGCAGTTATTAAAATAGGGAAACGAATTTTGCCAGAGCAGACAATGCCAGCCTCTGAAAGTACTATGAATGAATTAAAAAATATCCAAAAAGTAAAAAAAGTTATCGGTTCTTTTTTTTTTTATTTATCTTTGAAGTCCAGGAAGTGAAAATGACCAAGCGGAGCTAGCAGTTTTTTGAGAGGTGCACATCTTAAGTAAGACCAAGCTGTATACTCTATAACCCAAATTTCACCCATCAATCATACACCAAAATAAAGGGAATTCAAAGTTCTTTTAACAATACCTAAGATATACAAGGTCTTTTTTAAATAGCCAGGACAGCCAGTGAGGAAACCCTGGCTAATTCTTTTTCTTTAAATTTCTAACCCTATGCAAAGTACGAAACTGGAGAGCGCCACCAAAGGGATACAAAACAACAGTAACAAAAAATTCTCTAAATCATAAGTATGTCATATAATTAGATTATAGATTTGTGTCATTTTTATATTTTATGCTAAACATTTCACAATAATGGAGTATGAACAGAAGTGTCTTCACCATAGAAATATGTTAAATTTGTATTTAGATGGCATTTAGCATGCCAGCAATTTGATTAACATTTAAAAAGAATATGTAATGTAGACATTATTATTATTATTATTATTATTATTATTGATGATGTTGCAAATACAATACAGATAATTCCTAATATAAGTGTAAATGTCTGATAAACATATAAATCGTTATTTTGAAAATTATTATAAAAAAATATCAGCCATTATTTTACAATTTTATTTCAAGTTTTATTTATATTCATCACTGATCTGTTAAAAAAATATTGTCATCTGAATATTTGAATTATTATTTTAATTATTACTTATTCTGCATGCATATGTATATGGTTCTTTCTGTCTTCAATAATAATAATAATAACGTCTAAATTACTTGCTATTTTAAATGTCGTCAAAGCACTGACCTTTTAATTGATACTTAAGTATGAATTTTAAAAAAATATTATGGTCCATTATGAATTGTACCACACATTATTAGATATGTGTGCTTTTTCTCAGGTTCAGAATATTTCCCAAGAAGATCAGGTTGTTAACAGAAGAGGAATATAGAGACCAGGGGGAGAGGGAGACAAAGAAAGCTTTAGAGGAACTGCGTAAATACTGTAGTAGTCCGCAGTGCTCCCCATGGAAAGTTATTAGCAAGCTGAAGGACCCTCAGAGGTAAGGGAAGATAACTTTAATTTTTATTTTACCTTTTATCTTGTAGTACTTCATGTTTATGTTTATTTGGAAGGTTTCATCTTCATAAGATTTCTATGGAGTTCTTTATATTTACAATGTTAAAACTTTCCCTTTAATTGGCACTTTATAGCCATGCTATTAAACCTTAATACATACATAAATGCTGACTATCTGTCCGTCTGTTTGTCTTCCTAACTTGAGTTTCTGTTGCAATTGTTTTGGTAACTAAGGATTATTGGATTTCAACCAAAGTTGGCATGTAGCTTGATAACTAAGGATTATTGCATTTCAACCAAAGTTGGCATGTAGCTTGGTAACTAAGGATTATTGCATTTCAACCAAAGTTGGCATGTAGCTTGGTAACTAAGGATTATTGCATTTCAACCAAAGTTGGCATGTAGCTTGGTAACTAAGGATTATTGCATTTCAACCAAAGTTGGCATGTAGCTTGGTAACTAAGTATTATTGGATTTCAACCACAGTTGGCACGTAGCTTGGTAACTAAGGATTATTGCATTTCAACCAAAGTTGGCATATAGCTTGGTAACTAAGGATTATTGGATTTCAACCACAGTTGGCATGTAGCTTTAAACTGATGAGACCTTAAAAGAAAATTTTCAATATTCCACATTATCTTTTAGAAGAGTTATAGCCCTGACTTGCCCATCTTTCTGACTTTGGTTTTTGCAGCACCAAGGATTGTTGAATTTCAACCAATTTTGGAATGTAGCTTTACATAGATAAGACCTTGATTAAGTTTAATTTTGTGTGTTTCACATTATTATTTACAAGAGTAACTCAGATTTTGTCCCACATTGAGTTAACACTTACAAGAGTTACTCTGATTTTGTCCGATAGAGTTAACATTTACAAGAGTTACTCTGATTATGTCCCACATCGAGTTGACATTTACAAGAGTTACCCTGATTTTGACCCACAGAGTTAACATTTACAAGAGTTACTCTGATTTTGTCCCACAGAGTTAACATTTACAAAAGTAACTCTGATTTTGTCCAACATAGAGTTAACATAGCAGATATCTCAACAACATTTTCCCATTTGTATTATCAAGTGGTACCGTACATTCTCACCTGTAAATCAAGTCCAAGTGTATATAACATAGACCAGAGCTTGCCCCAAAACAGGACATGATATCACAACTAAAGTTAAAACATTAGGTAAAATAAATAATGGGATGTTTTAAGGAAATCATGATATATTTATTTTACAAATGAACAACTTTTGTTTTCTTTTATATCTTTCTTTGCACCATAAAACCATATGCCAATAATTAAAGTTATCTAAAAGATAAATGTAAATGGTACATGTAGATAGATATGTAGATGAGAAGAAAAGGAAGGGTTAGAATGCATATATATTTTTTTTTTTTTTAAAGAGCAAAGACAGACATATACTTTTATCAAGCTAGATGAATGGATAGCTACATAAATGTTTTGGAAAAAAGTAGATTTGAGAGAGAGAGATGTTTAGGTCAAAGATCTTGAACTGAAAAATTAAACCATTTTTATTTGAAACAGTTCACTAGATTCATTGTGGAAACTTTGTCATATTTCCTTTTCTCCTTTGAATACGTTCCCCAATAACATTAATGTTAGGAATATAAGCCCCACTACCTCCTGAATCCAGCCCTCCCAAAAGACGAAAATTTGTCTTTTCTGTCTATATTATATAGACATAGAGCAATAACTCTTGCCATCACCTCCCCTTGCCACCTACAGGTGTTGCTAATTTTAAACTTCCGCTGTGAACTGACAAGACATCGTTCACATAACCTCCCAAACTTCATTGGAAATTTGTGTTAAATTTCACCCATCCATCGAGGATTTTGTTATTTTCAGATATATTAGGGATTATTCTACAGGTGGTATACATTATTTTTTTAATTTTGACCATAATTATGTGAATTTTTTCAGTTATGCAGACTTTGTTTCTGCCATCTCTGACTGCATAATTCTAAACGGCAACATTGTAAAAGAATGTGTTGTAGTTAAATATTAATTTATTCTTTCTTTTCTTACTTTGTAATTTCAGAATAAACAATGACAACAAAATGTGTAAAATGCAAGAAATTCAAAGCCAGCGAGGACTCTCATGACTCATGTCTAGCCTTTACAAAGTGTGCATCATCGGCTACTTGCAGCATGTGCACCAGTTGGTTGGAGAATACATGATCTACAGTAGTATGGAAAACTGCAAAAAAAGAGGGAGAGACATGGAAAATCAAAGACTGATGTTTTGAGTATTCACAGTAATACCGAGTCTTTGGCCAGCCTTGTGGGGCGCGCCATTGGGGCCCCTCCCCAACTAAGATATGACATACTTTACCTACAGCTACAGTTACATTTGAAGAATAGAGGGAATCGCAACTTCTCCTCCTCATGCGTCTACGCCGTCTTTGGAGTTACAGGTCCGTTGTTTGGTACAGCAAGCAACGACAAGAGTTGATTAGTTCTGGCCAATTTTACCATGTCATTCTGTCTTCTTCTGTTTTTGTCAAGAACTTTTGGGGGGTATCCTCTCAATTCTAGGCAGCCCAGTGGGTATGGGCCTGTAAATCCAGGCACATGGGGTTTATAAATGACTTGATTGAGCTGTGCTGTCTAGCTGCACCTCAGTTTGATGCCGTATCAGCTGCTGACCGTACCGTCCAGCTCTCCGGCACAATATTGGTTTCAGACTTGTTGGCAAACTTTGACTTGCATAGGCCTAAATTGCTCACACTGTTTCCCAAATGGAATCTTTCCTGGGTTCTGACTTGGCTTAATTCAAATAAATTTGAGCCCTTAGCCAGGACCTTAGCTCCTTGTATACGAGACGTGTTTCCTGATAGCATTTTCTAAAACATGCAGAGTCTGAATTACATGCCCTCTTTGTTGAGCCAGCTTATGTTCACTTTCAATCAGATGGCTCGGCAATCCTTATGACACAACCCACTTTCATCACCAAGAATAGGTTGCCATCAGTCGGAAATCAGAAAGTCATCATGCGACCTCTCTTCTGTATTGACAAGAGGTATCCAAACAGGATCCGGTACGTATGCTCAGACTTTATCTGAAGCGAACTGAGCCAGTTTGTGGAGTTCGAAGGCATCTCTTTGTTCCAGTTAAACCTAGGAAAGAGGACATGACCCCTTGAGCCCTCACATCGTAGTTGAAGTGGGTAATATGCACTTCATACTCAACAGAGTCGCCTCATGAAAATCTCTGCTTATGAAATAAAAGCAATCTCTGCAAGCCTTACCTTTGACCATAATGTCTCTATCAAAGACATCGATTAAAGACATTGTTGAGACTGTCAGCTGGCGCGTACAGTCAACCGTCTCAAGTTTTTATCTACGAGATTTAGATCCACAGCGACACACTCTGGATCTGGTAGGCCCAGTCTCAGTTACACAAGTGGCTACCAGGTGGATCTGGTAGGCCCAGTCTCAGTTACACAAGTGGCTACCAGACCCAATTGACATTACCACAACCTCCGTACAGGCATCTTTCGCAGCTTTAGCTGGATTCGCTAGGAAATTTTATGTGGTAAGAAGACTTAATTATTTCTTCTTCCCAGGCGTAAACCATGTCGCCTCTGGTTGTGCTGCTGGCAAATTAGGAGAGTGGGTTATCCTTCATATGGGGATCCAACCTTCTTCCCTCGAAGGTTACCCAAGGTATAGGTAGGATGCTCAACATTCCCTCCGCCTATTACCTATTCTCCTAACATAAATGTGATCGGGGAACGTATTAGAAGGAGAAAGCAAATTTTTAAGTAAAATATGTTTTTCCTAGAATACTTACCTGATCACATTACTTTAATACCCTCCCATCCTTCCCTCAATGCGATCATCCTGTTCATGATGTCGCTCAGCTTAAAACCAGCGCCACCTGTCAGATACAAGGGGAGGTAATGGGCAAGAGTTATTGCCCTTCATATATATAATATAGACAGAAAAGAAAATTTTTCGTCTTTTGGGAGGGCTGGATTCGGGAGGTAGTGAGGCTTATATTCCTAATGTTAATATGATTGGGTAAGTATTCTAGGAGAAACATAATTTACTGAAAAATTTGCTTTTTTTGCCTAGATACGCTACCAGACTCATCTCTTCAAGTACAACAACATTAATGAAAGCTAGACTTTTTGTAATGATTTATTTATACTCACAACTGAATGATTTGTGAACACTTATTTTATCCATTTACTTAACAACTGGTACATAGTTACTTTGAAATTGGTGACAAGCATCAAAACAATCTTTGACAGGCTGACTTTTTAGAAGGATGTGAGAACACTTTTTTTATCCATTTTAATTATTTGCCAAAACAAAAGTATTTTGCAGTCTCATAATTATTACATAAACAATATAAACAAAAGTGTCAAAGAAATCTCAGGAGTTATATTATTAACACCTGATCCCATAGTCACCTTGAAATCAGCAACATGCCTCAAAGCAATCTTTGACAAGCCAATTTTTTTTAGTTGCAAGCTCAGTACATGTATGAGCTCACTAAGTACCCATGGCTAGATTAGGACTTGAAAGTCAATTAATAACATATATGTACAGATGGACAGTACCCATGGCTAGATTAGGACTTGAAAGTCAATTAATAACATATATGTACAGATGTACAGTACCCATGGCTAGATTAGGACTTGAAAGTCAATTAATAACATATATGTACAGATGTACAGTACCCATGGCTAGATTAGGACTTGAAAGTCAATTAATAACATATATGTACAGATGTACAGTACCCATGGCTAGATTAGGACTTGAAAGTCAATTAATAACATATATGTACAGATGTTTCAATTTAAATTACACTGGTAAGTTAAAATATAAATATTTATTTCCTAATTGTCAAAATTTGCTTCAAATAGTAAATATTAACATTATCATCTCTGTGCGACAAAAAGCGAGACTGACCTTGACATTTACTACAAAATGGAAATGATGTACTTTGATGAAAGAAACTGTGGACAGTATGCAACAGAAGAATGCGGTACATATAAACTCTAAATAAAGAAATAAAGGTGCTGATATATGTACTGTGGCGAGATCACAGAGTACAAAACTTGCAAAACATCAAGCATTACAAACTGAACATGACCTCTCTCTCTCTGTTTTTTTTTTTACTTGCCGGCGGGCAATTGCCTTACAAACTTGAGCTTGCCTGAATCAAATTTGAGCTTGTCCCAGGCATCTGGCAAGTGGATTTGTAAAACCCTGTTGATCCTGATCTGCTGTCGTATAATGCGACAGATCAGGGTCTATGTTGTTTGTTGTACTGATTACTTCAAACAGGCTGCATAGACCCAGATCTGTCAGTGCATTATTCTACAGGAGATCAGGGTCTGTGTTGTTTGTTGTACTGATTACTTCAAACAGACTGCACATACCCAGATCTACCAGTGCATTATTCTACAGGAGATCAGGGTCTGTGTTGTTTGTTGTACCGATTACTTCAAACAAACTGCATAGACCCAGATCTACCAGTGCATTATTCTACAGGAGATGCAGTTTGCATTTAGACTTGACTTATCATTGAGTATATACCATATACATCATCAACAAGGATGTGCATCATGACATTGTGGTGTCATCCTACTCATCTGATACATTCATGCATGTAATTAATGATAGTCTGTTGTCAATCATATGTCCCTTGTTTAGAACAAGTTTGTTATTGCTACTTCTCCCAAACTACTTGGAGAATTGCCATGAAATTTTACACACACATTTATCCCATGGTCTAGTTGGTCCTAATTGAAAATGGTGCCACTTGGACATCCAATAAGGCCACTACAATGGCCATCTTGAAAATCTTATCATCACTCCTCCTCCTGAATGAATGGTCGTATCAACATGGGGTTTTCACTAAAAAGACATTTTATGATGTCTAGTTGGTCCTAAATGAAAATGGTACCAATCTGATATCCAATATGGCCACAACAGCAGCCAGCTTGTAAATCTTGATATTGCTACTCCTCCTGAACAGAAAGTCATATTGACATGTTGATCCTAAATGAAATTCATGCTGATCTGACCTCCAGTGTGGCCACCACACAGTGGTCATCTTGAAAATCTTATTATTGCTACTTCTCCTATTTGGCCATATTGTCTATCGACGATGTGCTTTCATCAAATTACTTATTATGATGTCTCATTGGTCCTACATGGAAATTTTGTCAATCTGATATCCTATATAGCCACCATTGCAGCCATCTTGAAAATCTTGTTATTGTTACTCCTCCAAAATGGAAAACCGTATCAACATGGGATTTTCACCAGAAGACTTTTTATAATGTCTTGTTGGTTCAATATTAAAATGGTGCTGATCTGACGTCCAATATGGCCACACTACTCCTCTTAAATGGAAAGTTATTTTGACATGGAATTTTCATCAGAAAAGTTCTTATGATATCTAACCAGTCCTATATGAAAATGATGCAAAACTGACCCTCAATATGGCCACCATGGTGGCCATCTTGAAAATATTATCCCTACACCTCCCAAACATATGACTATATTGACATGGGATTTTAACCATTAGGCTTCTTATGATGTCTAGCTGGTCCTAAATGAGATGATGCCAATCATACACCCAATGTGGCTGCCACAACAGCTGTCTTGAAAATATTGCTGCCACTACCCCCTCTGAATTGAAGATCATTATGACATGGGGTTTTCACCAAAAGACTTATAATGATGTCTACTTGGTTCCCAATGAAAACGATGAGCTTCTGACATCCAATAGGTCCACCACAGCACTAATTTGAAAATTTTGTTATCACTGAAGAATTTCAGAGATGGTTTCATCAGTCAGCAGTTAAAAGGAAGAAATGGTCTTATATTGAATTCCTGGGAATTCTTTTCAGTCAGCTAACTTTGATTTCCCAACACAAGTTCCTCTGTTTAAGGTCCTACAGAGCCGATTGTAGTGATTGGGACAAACACCTCTGATTTCAGCAGAGTTTCTCCAATTCTATTACTGAAAGTCCACACCAAATTACGATTTAATTTCTCAGTTTGTTTTTATTTTGTTATAAATTTTGCCATTTCAACTTACTTTGCAGTAAAATTACATTTTAAGCAGTAAATTAAACTTTTCCAATGTAAGAAAGTGTACTGTCACCATTTCCATTTCAGATAACTAGTACACAAGCTATACATTGTCTTCTCAATGCTCAATACTGCACATGAAAATTTTGTACCTGTCTTTGCACTTTAAGTCACATGAGAAAATGGCAGCTGATTACACACCACCAAGAAAGAAAACCAAGCTTATATCAAGTCACAATCAGTTAAATTTGGAAGAGTATTCCATTTATGTTTGATGCATTCTCCAAGTCACAACTTTGCATTACTCATATAGCAAAGTCTGTACAACTGCATTCTCCAAGTCACAAAACTTTGCATTACTCCTATAGCAAAGTCTGTACAACTGCATTCTCCAAGTCACAACTTTGTATTACTCATATAGAAAAGTCTGTAGAATTGCATTCTCCAAGTCACAACTTTGCATTACTCATATATCAAAGTCTGTACAACTGCATTCTCCAAGTCACAACTTTGCATTACTCCTATAGCAAAGTCTGTACAACTGCGTTCTCCAAGTCACAACTTTGTATTACTCATATAGAAAAGTCTGTAGAATTGCATTCTCCAAGTCACAACTTTGCATTACTCTTATAGCAAAGTCTGTACAACTGCATTCTCCAAGTCACAACTTTGCATTACTCATATAGCAAAGTCTGTACAAGTAACATGAATCTAGCACATAAAGGAAAGTCTGATCTAGTGAGATGCATGACAACACATGGTTTGGACACCGGATCTTTTCTCTTTCAAGAGATAGCCATCTACAACAAGATGAAAACTGTTAACTCTTTCTGCTTCCAAGACACCTCCACAAGGGCTTTTTCCCCTGGACAAACCACCACCATTGCCACCTCTTAACTCCATTTTCCCTTCAAATATGTTTGCATCTCTGCAATACTCTTGTGAATTATTCGTTTGATAAAAAATAAGAAATTACATCAATGGCAATTATACTATGATGAATTACAATATTTACATATATGTTATACTCATCCAAATGTTAACAGTGTAGACACAGATGTGTCATACCATGATGTGTTAGCAGAGCTGTGTCTGTCTACAGTGTAGACACATATCTGTCATGCCACAATGTTTTTGGCAGAGCTGTGTCTGTCAACAGTGTATACACAGATCTGTCATACCATGATGTGTTGACAGAGTTGTGACTGTCAACATTGTAGACACAGATCTGTTGAACCCTGATCAGTTGGCAGAGCTGTGTCTGTCAAAAGTGTGGATGCCAATCTGTCATGTCACAATGTTTTGGCAGAGCTGAGTCTGTCATCAGTGTAGACACAGATCTGTCATTCCATGATGTGTTGGCAGAGCTGTATCTGTCAACAGTGTAGACACAGATCTGTCACATCATGGTGTATTGGCTGAGCTTTGACTATGAACAGTGTAGACAGATCTGCCATACCGTGGTGTGTTGGAAGAGCTGTGACTGTCAGCAGTGTGGATGCTTATCTGTCACACCATAACATGTTAACAGAGCTGTGTTTGCTTTAAAACATTATGTAAACTAGACATGTTAGACCCTGAACTGCCAGCATATTAATGCAATTGTAGATCTATAAGTATGGTATTCTCAGATGGATATGTTTTCCACATGAGCACGTATAGTATAGATACCAAATTTTTTTTTTCTAACATGGAGAATTCATGAAATTGTATGTAAGCCACATGATTCCTTCTGCCTCAGCTGAAAGTGCAGCAGACTCATTTACTTTTGCTTGCAATTCTTGTAAACACATACTCTCTCGCATGCACACACATATGATGATTGGGTTGAATTATATACATCTGACACGCTAACACAGCAATAACCAGCAGTACAAACAATGCTCCATACTTGGGCCATTACTGGTTCATTCTGATCAGTATGTTAAAAATGAATACTCTTATATTTTTTCTTCAGATTTGCCTCATTTATTGATGGTGAAAGTTGGCATGTATCAAATGAAGAATTGTTAGAGTATGATTCCGGACCAGATCCACTTCCATCCAGAGACTCTGATTTCGGACCAGACCTAATTCCATCCAGAGACTCTGATAGCGATATATCTGAAATAGACATAGATAACCATCATCATGACAATGTGGACATCACTAGATCTGACTATAAAATGTGAAGCAGTATTTTAGAATAGATTGTTTCATTTCATTCCATTTTATTGACCATAGGAGATTTTAATCAGAAATAGCATGAATAAAGAGAGTTGTATGAGACCTTGGATATTGAGGAGTTTGATGTGAAAAGTTTGAATTTGACAAAAGTTGGTTTTATCCTTGAAAATTCCATAAATTGTATTCCTGAGGGAATAAAAATATCTAATCTTAATAAAATATGTAACTTTTTAAATTAAGAATTGTTTTTATTTGCATGTTTTTTAAAAATGAGTAAATAAATAATTAAAATGACCAGATGGAGTAGCATCCTTTTTTTATAGTGGCATGCTAATTAGTTATGTATTTTCGTTGCTTCTACTTTTCTCCCTCTTTATACAGTGATAAACAAACACATGGAGAAAGTTCAATTTCAGTAAGAAAAAAATGTTTCTTGAAAACATGGAAGTCCTTGAAAACAATTCTCTGGGGCTGTACAAACTATGTGAAAGGATTATGCGAGTCTACAGTATGGCCCTGTTCTGTCATGCTGTGTGCATCTGTCAATAGTTAATTTTTTTCTTCTGTTCCAAAACTGCTTAGTAGGATTGTGCATCATATTTATCAAAGTTCATGGGAGGGGTAGTGGGATGGTAGGAGCTTTCCTAACAACCGTTTGGTTTCCAAATGAACAAAAAGGAAAATTTTCTTTTAACAGAATCTCCAAAATTTGTTGACATTTGAAATTCCTTATGACATATGCTATGAAAGTAGCAGTTTTGAGTTTCCTCCAGAACTGCTGAGTTAACTTTCATTGTAGGAATGTTTCTTAGAACATGTGCTACAAAATTTGTGTTTTTGGTATCTTCTCTAACAACCATTGGACTTTCTTAGCAACCAGATGGATAATGTGTTTGTGGCATCTGCTCCAAACCTACTGAGCCAACATTGATCAAGCCTTGTAACAATGTTCCTTAGGATAAATGCTGTGAAAGTTTAGTTTCTTTGATGGCTCTTCTAGCCACCATTTGGCTTCTAGGTAGAAAATGTATTTTTGACATCTCCATAACTATTTTAGCAGGTTTGATCAAATGCTGGTAGAAATGATCATTGGAACAGGTTCTAACAAAGTTATGTTTTTAGTGGCTTCCCCAGGAACCCTTGAGTCTCCATAGCAAACATGGAAAATGTTACAGTAACCAAACTTTGTGGATAGCTTGTACTTGGAAAACCCCTATCGATTTTAAGATCAATGGTCAAGGTCACTATGACTAAAAGAAGAAAAATGGTTTCTGCACAATAGCTCAAGTTCTCCATCATCTACAGTTACCAAACTTTGTGGATGGCTTACACTTTGGGTAAGGAAGAATTCTATCAATTTCAGGCACAAAAGGTGAAAGGTCAGGCTTATTTGTGACTGAAGGAAATATGGCTGCTGTTACTTAAATAGAGAACCTTTCAGTTTCAGCAAGAATCATACTAAAGCAGAATTCTTAGCCAACTGCCCTTTCATTTGGTAGATGTCAGCCAAGCAAGTGATATAAGGCCAAATGCCCTAAGGCTTGCATTTGGTAGATGTTGGCCAGGCAAAATGATCTATGGCCAACTGTCCTTGCATTCGGTACATGTTGGCCAGGCAAATGATCTAAGGTCAACTGTCCTTGCATTTGGTAGATGTTGGCCAGGCAAATGATCTAAGGTCAACTGTCCTTGCATTTGGTAGATGTTGGCCAGGCAAGTGTTCTAAGGCCAACTCTCCTTGCATTTGGAAGATGTTGGCCAGGCAAATGATCTAAGGCCAACTGTCCTGTCCTTGCATTTGGTAGATGTTGGCCAGGCAAATGATCTAAGGCCAACTGTCCTTGCATTTGGTAGATATTGGCCAATCAAGTGATCTAAGGCCAACTGTCCTTGCATTTGGTAGATGTTGGCCAGGCAAATGATCTAAGGTCGACTGTCCTTGCATTTGGTAGATGTTGGCCAGGCAAATGATCTAAGGCCAACTGGCCTTGCATTTGGTAGATGTTGGTCAATCAAGTGATCTAAGGCCAACTGTCCTTGCATTTGGTAGATGTTGGCCAGGCAAGTGATCTAAGGCCAGATGGGACCTCTTGTTGAAGAATAAAATGACTCCTAGATTTACAGTTTAAAAGTATCACCAACAAGTTATTTTTCATCCCATCTACTTTATTTACTTTTTTAAAAGAAAACTTTATTGTCAGAAATATAGAATGATAATACAGAATCTCAGTTTGAGGATACATTTTTAGCAATTTAGTCGAAATAAGCCCTGTTCCACCTAAGATAGTTATGTTCTGATTTCATCTTGTTATGGACGAACGTTTCAAAAGGGCAAGGTGGTGTAGCATAGTAAAAATTTGTCTAGCAAAAGAAGAGCCAGGATTCTAACACCTCCAGAAGGCCTTGATGCAGATTTAGAGAACATGATTAAATTCAGATTTACATTCAGACAATTTTTAATTAGAGATACAACACGAAGCAAATTGAACATGTTAACTTATATGGGAGCGAGAGTTGTTGAGTGTAGCTCAGTGAAATTTGCAGGTGCAGTTAGGTAAATCTTATATTACATTCAACAGGTGAGATTACTATGGGCAAATTATAAACACATCTGAAGGCAAAAATTCAGTAGTACCTGGCCAGTTTGTGGATTACCTTATTTATTTGACCTTTTCCTAAATGGGCTCAGCAGCAGGATGTAATTAATATTGTCATCAGTCATTCGATCAAAGTCTAACACCCCACAGCAACATTCACCTGACTACACCTATAACATGCAAGTATTACACAGTGTAGTGGATGTAAATCAGTTGTAGTTACATGGGTAAGAGTGGACAATGCTTGATTCACTTTGTTAAAAACTGTATAAGTGTACCAGTGGATTAACTGTAGTAAAACTTGTCAAGGATATTATCAATACAAATCTGTTATCATTACCACCCATAAAATTTCTGACTGCATTAGTGCATAGGTATTGGCACTGTAACATGTACTGTATATCAAGGAGATATGTACAGTGTAGTACATCAAGTTATATATAATGAATACTCATTGTTGTGTAACCATTCTCACTTAAATTATTTGTTTCTTTGGGTTTTTTTAAATAAAGTAAATTTTATCTTTCAACTGACTGTTTGTTACCATTTTGTTGTGTGCCAAGAAAACGTAGAAACTTTCACACCCATTATACCTAAATGTCTGTCTATATGTTTGCATGTGCAATTCTGGCCGCAACAACCTCAGAAAGACCTTTTCTTTCATTATTTGATCTATCTGTCTGTCTGTCAGACCAAATAGCATGTCAGGCTTGTTCAGTAATAAGAACAGGACATTCACAATAAAATGTGTCAATACTTTATGTGCTCTTATTCATTGGTCCTTTGCTATAAAGACACTGTATACTCAACACCTATAATGTGGGTATGGTCTTCATTGGTCCCATGCTATAAAGACTCGCAGTAAGCTGCTCCCCTCCTATAATGTGGGTATGGTCTTCATTGGTCCCTTGCTATAAAGACTCGCAGTAAACTGCTCCCCTCCTAAAATGCGGGTATGATCTTCATTAGTCCCATGCTATAAAGACTCGCAGTAAACTGCTCCCCTCCTATAATGTGGGTATGGTCTTCATTTCATTTCTTCAGTGTATACTGTGAGTCTTTATTGCAAGGGACCAATGACGACCATACCCACATTATAGGTGGGGAGATGTATACTGTGACAGTGGTGTACTGATGGGCTTTATAGTGAGAGACAACTATCTTTTTCTGCTATATCAATCATCCAACCAGTAGATTAAGTCAAGTCTATCTTAAATATTTGAAAGTTAAAATCTCCACCCATTATCAGTAGAGCTGTAGCATATATTTTCTTAATAGAATATAAATCATTTTTTGAGCTCTCCTGGTCATAGACCAGGAGAGCTTATGGGATGGTCTGTTGTCCATCTGTCTGTCCGTTAGTACAAGTTATAGCTACTCCTCATAAACTACTTGGAGGATTGCCATGAAACTTTATACACACATTCATACCATGGTCTGGTTGGCCTTAAATGATAGTGGTGCCACTTGAGCATTCAGTATGGCCACCACAATGGCCATCTTGAAAATCTTGTTATCGCTACTCCTCCCAAATGGATGGTCATATCAACATGGGTTTTTTACTAAAAGACTTATGAAGTCTAGTTGGTCCTAAATGAAAACAGTGCCAATCTGATATCCAGTGTGGCCACCACAGCAGCCATCTTAAAAATATTGTTATTGCTACTTCTGAACAAAAAGTCATAGCAACATGGGGTTTTCATCAGAAGCCTTCTTATGATGTCTATTTGAACCTAAATGAAAATGATGCTGCTTACACATCCCATATGGCCACCACAGCTGCCATCTTGAAAATCTTGTTATTACTATATTCCTCCTGAATGGATGGTCATATCAGCATGGGGTTTTCACTAAGATACTTATGTAGTCTAGTTGGTCTTATAGTGCTGATCTGACATCCAATATGGCCATCACAGAGATCATATTGAAAATCTTGTTATTGCTACTCCTCCTGAATGAAAAGGTTCTACTCGAAAGTTTCATACTTGCCCAGAGTTTGATTTTTAAAGAAAAATAATTTCCCAGGTTTTTCTCACTGTGGTTATTTCAGAAAGACCTTTTATATGTTGGGTTATGTTAGACTAACTTTTAATTCCCTTTATTTTGATGTATGATTGTTGGGTGTAATTTGGGTTATAGAGTATACATCTTAGCCTTACTTAACATGTACACCTCTCAAAAGAGTGCTAGCTCCGCTTGGTCATTTTAACTTCCGGGACTTCAGAGGTAAACTGGGAAAAAATAGGTGATAACTTTTTTTAAGCTTTTTTATATTTTATACCTATTTATTGCACTTTAAAAAGTTAGTATTGTCTGCTCTGGGAATGTTCCTTTTCTGTATTTTAATAACTGCTAAAGTTAGTGTACTTTAGACTATTTCAGGTTCATCTCTCGAGTACATATGAGTAGCCATTTTGATCAGCTGTCTGCACTAGGTTGCACTCTACTGTTTCTTACTTTGGATAGGGTTGGATTTTTAAAGAAAAAGAATTTTCCAAGTTTTCCTCACTGGTTATCCTGGCAATTTAAAAAAGACCTTGTATATCTTAGATATTGTTAAAAGAACTTGTAATTCCCTTTATTTTGGAGTATGATTGATAGATGTATTTTGGGTTATAGAGTATACAACCTGGCCTTACTTCAGATGTGCACCTATCAAAACACTGTTAGCTCCACTTGATCATTTCTACTTAATGGATTTCAAATGTAAATTGTAAAAACAAAAAAAAAACAAACAAAGCAAATAACATTTTTTACTTTTTATATATTTTGTAATGCATTAATCGCACTTTCAGAAGCTGGTATTGTCTGCTCTGGAAAAATTTGTTTTCTCCATTTTAATAACTGCTAAAGTTAGTGTATTTTGGACTAATTCAGGCTGAATTTTCTAGTACATGGGAGCAGCCATTTTGATCAGCTGTGTGCTGATCATGCACGATTTCCACAACTACAGTATGTAAAGAAATTTCAGCCACAGTACATGAAAGTAGTGTAGGGGTATGCCAACATTCTCCATTGTGTATGCTGCAGATGCAAATAACTTCACTTTACACCTGTCACTCCATTAGAAGCACGTACTATCTGTGATGTTCAACAATAAAGATGAAATAGTTATTACTATTGTATGGTTTAATTTTGGTTGTATACTGAAACATATAAGTCGCAAGCATCTAAAAAGTCCTTTTGAATAATTCTCACTTATTTCTTCTACAGAACAGTATTCATTGGCAGCAAAGCCGCACACAAGCCCAGCCCCCTCCCCACCGCAATGATGAAAAGCGACCTATTTTAAAAATGACATTGCATTTTGTCAACATAGCAACCAATGTTGTGCTAATAGACAGGAACATGAAACTTGCCACATTTATTCATGAGATATCAGTAATAAATTGTACAGTTTGAACAAGAATGGAACAGATCAGGTTCACATAGGTCAAAGGGTAAAAGTATGCTAATTCTCCTAGCACTAGTGTATAGAAGCAAAGGAATCTGCTTTGACATGATTTTCTCAATTTTATTACAAATGAATGTACAGAAACATTTTTGTGATATTTTTCTTTTAATTCAAGTTTTAAATTTAGGTTGACTTTACTTCAGTGTTCTAAGACTTCTAATTTCCCCATAATTAAAGTCATTTCACACACAGTACTTCCATAAGGCATATTGTGTGAGCAAGAGCGAAATCAGCATAATTAGCTTATTTTCATACATAACATCGATGTTAATGTACCATTTTATTGAGAAAAGCATACATGATGCTAGGAAAAAGAGAAAAGCAATTACACAAATGTTAAATTTTATGTTAAGGTAATCTCTACAGTTTTTGTACTTTACATAGGGTTTGACTCTTAAACAAAATGAATTTCCCAGATTTTCCTCACTGGTTATCCTGGCAATTTAAAAAAGACATTGTATATCTTCTGTATTGTTAAAAGAACTTTTAATTCCATTTATTTTGGTTTATGATTGATGTGTGTTATTTGGGTTGAAGAGTATACAGCCTGGCCTTACTTTAGATGTGCACCTATAAACAAACTGCTAGCTCCACTTGGTCATTTTCACTTCCTGGACTTCAAAGATAAATTGTGGAAAAAATGAGCGGATAGCTTTTTTTACTTTTTATTTATTTTGTACTTAATTCACTGCACTTTCAGAAGCTGGTATTGCCTACTCTGGCAAAATTCGATTTCCCTATCTTAATAACTGCTAAAGTTCGTGTACTTTGGACTAGTTCAGGCTGATTTTTCGAGTACGTGGGAGCAGCCATTTTGATCAGCTGTGTGTTTAGATCATGGACGATTTCCACAACTAGAACACGTGAAGAAATTTCAGCCACAGAACATGAAAGTAGCATAGGGGTATGCCAATATTTGCTCCATTGTGTATGTTGCAGATGCAAACAACTTCACCTTACACCTGTCACTCCATCAGAAGTACGTAATATCTGTGGAGTACAACCTTAGGCAGCCCATTGTTTCCCTAATACCACATATGCAGAACATGAAAGTAGCATAGAAGTATGTCAACATTCTCTCCATTGTGCTTGTTGCAAATACACACAACTTTGCCTTATATTAGTCTTGGTGTCAGAAGTACAAAATAACTATATCAGAACCATAAATACCAAACAGATGTTGCTATTCTATGATAAACTTGCGGCATGGTCTTCATTTGAGACGCGTACGTGGCATAGAGGCGGCTATGCCGCGCGGCAGGCCTTCCAGCGCCGCCACCGTTTCTTCTCCCAACTCTTCGACCGCTCGCTTCACGTTCTTGACCTCCTCGCGTGTTTCTTCATGCGCCCATGTGCTCCTCCAGCAGGCGCATTTCGTCTGCGGCGCTGTTCATCTTTGTGAACAGCATCTTTGTTGCAAAAGGCAGTAAATCTAGAAAATACTGGTAGACTGCTGCTAGCAGACAACTGCGCTATATATGGCCGTCTACAGGCTCTCTCTCTCTCTCTCTCTCTCTCTCTCTCTCTCTCTCTCTCTCTCTCTCTCTCTCTCTCTCTCTCTCTCTTCCCCCATTACATATCCACGCGCGGTTCAAGCCAGCCCGAAACTTTACAAGGCCAGTGCTGTTTAAGTCTACAGTGGCGAAGCTGTGTGAGGCTGCTGCTGCCTCTGTCAAAAAGTGGCGGAACTCGCGCCAGTCCATATTGGCGGCACGCCACGTGGCATGGACTTTGCGCAGGTAGATGTCGGTCCCGCAGAAGAGGACTATCGTGCTGATGTTATCGCGGATCACCTTTGGGATATGGGTGTACGGCGTTTTGTGCCTCCCGCGGCTAAAGAGGTTGGTGGGATTCTTTTGACCTTCAAGTAACACGTCCTTGTAAACAATAATGTTGTTCTCTTCGCGATCAAGGTCGTGCGGCCTTTGGGCGTCATTGACGCTAGTAAAGAACGTTACTGGGTATTCAACGGTGTCGATCTCGTCCCACTTCATCCATTGCTTGTGGCGGTTCAGTATTACATGGTTCTTGCCGCTGCCAGATGGGCCGATCAACAGCGCGCGAACTCGATCGGGCAGTAGGGACCAATGATGCCGTGGCTTTTTAATACCCCGTGTGGCGGAAAAATCAACGACGTCCATCCTTATTGAACGCCTGCGGCATCCTCCAAAATGCTCGCATACAGTCTGCATTGCCGGCGAAAGACAGGAACAGTCGGCGACCGCCGCGTGGTGGTCCTGGCCAACGTTTCGCGCGCCCTCTTGGGGATCTCTGCGGTGCGAAAATGGTCACATTCTTGGTTTCCGTCAAGGTAGAAAAGAGTGGAGGCCACATCGCGGCCAGAGTCCGAAAGCTTTAAGAGATGCCCTGGAGTAAGTATTCCCGGGAAATCCACCTTCCGCGCTATAACTACTGTAGGCCCTGGACCCGGCTGGACGCCGTCAGCAACCCTAAGCCGGACGAGGCGCCCGTCAATCGCATGAAGGCCGCGTGCTACCGGTACGACCTTTCGTACTCGCGCAACAACGACATGCGCGACCGACACAAGGACGCTGTGGATCTGATCCATGACCTAAAGGCCGTCCCGGTAACCGCGATCGAAGAGCGGCTAGTCTTCATGCTTGTTACGGGCGTGATAAAGACCCAGCTCTTGGTCGGCGGGGGCGTAGTCTTCTAAAGGCGGGTCCAATCGGCTGGAGCTATCGAGGCCCGTCTTGCATCCACCTACTACAGCCCCAGGGGTTATTGGAAGGTTCGGCGGCGGCTAAAAAGCTGGCAGCGGCCTCCAGGACCCCGATAGACACTGCCGTGCACCTGATCTACCTGCCGGTACTTGGCAAAGTCGTCCGTCCAGGTTTTAGCGTTTCGACCCCTAACAATGTGCATCAGGCTTTGGTCTTGTTCCTGCGGCACGACAAGATTGCACAGTGCGTGTACAAGTACGCGCTGGCCATGGTGGATGTCGCCAGCTACAAGGCGGCCGAACCCTTAACCAGCAATGAGGCTACTGAGTTTGCGGCCGCGCTGGAACAGATCCACAAACGGGGACCGCTCCTGTGGCCTAAGCTGCTGCAGGTCAACCCCGGCCATAAATTTATGGGCGCCGTATCGCAGCTCCTGACCAGGCGTGGCGTCTGCGTGCGACGTGGCGAGGCTGGCGTCCACCGGCCCCAGGGTATCGTGGAACGGTTTAACCGAACCCTGGCCGAGCGGCTGTTTGGGCACCAGCATACCCAGAAGCTGTTGCTTTCTGAGAAGGGGGTGGCGGCTTGCAGCGTGGAGTCGGTTTAGCGGATGGAATCCGCCACGCCACCGATCTGGTATGGTCGCTGGATACGTATGTTTACTCGACAGATGCGAAATCCCTGTCCAGCCGGTCATATACTACCTCGATAAGTCCCCAAATGGGGTAGGTGATCGACCGCCTTGTCGTGGGTTCGTTCGAGAAGTGCTGCAGGTCGTACTGGAAGATACCCAACTACCTCCAAAGGGTATTCTCATCCAGCATAAAGCGTTGAGTCAAATTGGAGGTCTCTAGTTCTCAAGCTATACGCCACATCTTCAGAGTACCTGTCGAACGAACTGATCGCGGAGATTCGGTCCCTGCGGGATATGGGGATCCCTGCAGAGTATGTGGCTTGAACGTATAGAACGACCCTATCCTGCGTACTGCATATATGGTGGCCCTCCAGTTTCCGGAGCAATACTGCGAAAGGTATAGCTTTACATCCTCGCATCTGACTAACCGAAAGCCTCAACCTTTGTTAGTATATACTTCCAATCGTTCCTCGATCTTAGCAACGGCTTAGTCACCAGTTCCTCGAGGTCATCAGCCGACAGAACCACTTCTGCTCGGTTGGACGATAAGAAGACCGGCATGGAAATAACTTCCTCTTCTGTAATATTTTCTTTCCGATCTCCTGTGTTAGAATGTTTATCACGACGGGTGTCATGGCTTTGAGTAGCTTAAATAGATTGGTTTCTGGCCGATGGCCGGGCGGTATTGTAGCTTGATAGTCGACTACGATTTTGTCTTTTCCGTTATTACTCTCCTTTTGAACGAGGGCTGGTGGCTGAGCCTGTACTCGCGGGGATCGTCGTGTGGGAATTGGGGGGAGGATGACCTTCTTTGTTGCTGCCCTGGCTGCTTTCCGCCTAGCTTGTCGTTTGGCAGATTCGGATGGCGGGGCTTGCTGCTTTGAGGTCGGTATGGGTGACTGCCTTGGAGCCGGTATGGGCTTTTGATACCTGTGGGTCGGCGTTGGCCGCCCGATAGCTGGGGTTGGTTGCCTTGCTCGGTCGACTAGTACTACTTCTACCATATCATCGTATTTGATCTCGGTGATCTGTCCCTTCCTTAGCAAAGCGTTCATTCGCTCTATGCTAGGCATGTTGTTCGCTAGCGTGTACGTGGGCTATGGTGTTTATGATACATAGTCTTTCTCTAAATGGAAAATTGTCGCTGGCTGTTGCTGACTGAAGTCAGCCTGCAATGGCGACTTTGCTGTGTATGTATGCTATGGTACCTAGCCTTTCTCTAAATGTGAGTTTATTATCGTCACTGGTTAGGCGGCAATATGCTCTTGCTCCAGCGCTACTTTAATAGAGACGTTTGTCGCTTTGCGTGACTTGGGCTAAGATAAGCTTTAATATACAGCTCGCAATGGTCCTTGCTAAATTGTCGTCTGGCCTTTAGTTCTATGCATCGCAGCTTGTCCGCCTGGTGGCCATCTCCAGAGCGGTTGCATATGCGGTGAATAGCGATGATGCCTGCCCCGCATTTCCAGCAGGTCAGTAGCCTGATCCTGTCTCTATATAGCTGCGGATGTACCAATAGGTGCTGAAGCATTTTCATCCACAGGGGTTCTGTTTACCTCCCAAGGCATCCATGTACACGCGTTTGTTCCTCGTCGGACCATGACTACTGATTATATCTCATAATCACGCCGCGTCTCTAATTGGGCGTGTTGTTGGGGTCGCTCGCTACCTACCTAGTCTATGATGGTAACCAATCGACGGCTGTAGTTAGTTTTGTTGTTGCTCCAGGCAGCTATTGCATCTTCGAGCATTTTAATCTGAACCATATTTTTAATGTGTCCCAGAATCATAGACTCATAGTTCTCCATCGAGGTCCTAAATACAATTCTCTCTCGCTAAAAGATCTAACTCTTTTTCTGGATGCGGGCTCGAGTTATGTTATGAGTTGTGGCGATGAACCAAACCGGGTGTCCATCCTCAATCATGGTCAGTACTCTCAGTTTGCTCACGCTCCTTTGCGTCAGCCATGATGACGGTATCCCATCAGCACGCTGCGTCTCTAATTGGTGTGTTGTTGATAGTCGCCCACCTGATACTATTCTACTGTGACCGCCACTCCCGCCTTCCACCTACCCGCCCCAAGTTTCCAGGGTCAAACCAAAACGTTGCTGTTCCATGATGCAAGGTGGGGCCAAACCGCTATAGCTGGATGGCGGTAAATCGTGGCTTTCTACCATCTACGCTGCAAAAATTGATCCAAAGTGAGGCCAAATTTCCACTTTACGACAATTAACGTTTAAATAGAGTTCAGTAGAGGGCAGAAGAAAACGGGTTCATATTTTCGAAATCTAAAACTTTACATGCACGCTTGCTAATTACATGGAATTCATGCTCTATTTTGACGGTTGTCTTATTCTTGTTTTGGAGGAGACCAACTTTTTAGGGCGTACTTTCGACCGTAAACTAACTTTACTTCCACATGTTAGATACCTCAGTGACAAATGTCAGAAATCCCTGGATTTTTAATACCAGTCGTGGCAAACACGGATTGGGGAGAATATGGGAAGGATTGCTCCGGTTATACAGTTCATTTGTAAGATCTAGATTTGACTATGGCTCGATTGTGTAAGAATCAGCTTGTAAATCTTACCAGCAGATGCTTGATCCAATACACAATCAGAGATGTAAACCTTCTCTGGATGCATTTAGAACTTCCCATTCAGAGAGCCTCTATGCTGAAGGCAAAAAACAAAACCATCACTTTATATCAGACGTGCTAAAGCGACAATTCACTCTAGTACTAAACTATTTTGTAATCCATCTAATCGCACATATCATATAGTCTTTAGACCCAAATACCTAATTTTGTACGTTTTGGCATACAAATTCGTCATCGCTTAGAAACAGCAAAAATCAATGTTGGAAATACTTCAAAATTCTATGTTCCAAAATCATCAAATAATATTTGATCTTTGCTAATTCAAAAAGACCTCAACAACTTTCTCGTTTTTCAGAGTAAATTCAGTGAAGTTAGAGCCACCTGATGTGGTCATACGTCCCTGTATACAGACGGTTTGAAATATGGAGACAAAGTTGGAGCTGCCGTTGCAACACCCCATGGCCCCATCTCGAGCCAATTACCGGATAAAGCCTCCATTTTTACCAAAGAACCTACACTGTAACCTCTCCAAAAACAAAAAGAAAATTATTCAATCATCTTTTGGGATTCCCTTTCCACACTGAAAGCCTTGTACAATCTTAAATATGACAACCCGTTAATATCCCAGGTCATATAGAAACATGATTTGTTCATACAATCTGGAAAAAAGTATTCCGTATTGGTGGCTGTCTAGTCATATAGGTTCTGCTTTACAGTTACGTACTTCTGAAACCGGGACTGGTATAAGGTGAAGTTGTATGCATTTAAACAAGCGCAGTGGAGTGAATGTTGGCATACCTCTATGCTACTTTCATGTACTGTGACTGAAATTTCTTATATGCGGTATCAGGGAATAAACGCGCTGCATAAAGGTGACAGCTAATCGAAACGGCTGCTCCCATATGCTTCGAGAAAAGAACCTGAAATAGCCAAAGCACACTCACTTTAGCAGTTACTAAAATAGGTCAAATGAATGTTGCCAGAGTAAATGTAAGCGGGCTTTGTAGCGCCATCTAGTACATACGGGCCAACTGTGGTCATGACAGTTGTGTGGTGTGGAGTGATGTTGTACGAAATACGCAAGAGCTAAAGATAAGACGAATGAAGTAGTGCAAGGCATCCATCCAGCCGGAGCAATCAAATTTGCCGTAGATCTTAAAGGAACGACGACTCAGACCACGACCCAGTCGACGACTCGGGCCAGGAAGGATCAATTATTTTAATAAAAGTGCCAAATATAAAAGCCTTAAAAGACGGCTCTCACTGTCATAAAAAAAATATTTGTTAGGTATCAATAAAAAAACAATCGTCATAGTTGAAAACTACTTTTAATGATACAGAGTCACAATTTTAACTGGACGATTTAATCTGTTGGTTCCAAGAAATAATTTCGCTCTACTCAATGTAATTGTAGCCTATATTTAGTCATTGCAACACTTTGTTGCGGGCGATTTGATACTTTGCATCAATATTATCTTGTTTGAGTTTTGCTATAATAGCAAAGTGGCGTACCAGGTATGTACGATGTAAATACAATGGTGTGTCGGACAATATTGGACTGTCTTGCGCACCTTGATGCAAAACACAATTATGTTATAATGAACGTATAATGTACCCGTCTCAAACGAAGGAAACAAAGCAGTGTACACGACAATAATATATTTGTATCGATATCATGTCCCCTTTTTGCTTCCTGTGTATAAATAGGGGTGAGGGGGAGCGGCGGAAACGTAGATAGAATTAGCTTTAAAGACAAAATGCACGATCTAGAAGGAAACTAACACTAATCTGCTTCAAACAGATTGATCTTATTTCTCCATGGATATACTTTTTCAGTCAGACATGGATTTTATTGTGTTTGTGCAAATCCATCAGACACTTTAAAGAGTCGGCTCAAAATAAATTAGTGCACATTTTCATTGTTAATTTTAGCAGCTCAATATAGGGACAACACTTAAAGGAGCAACGTTTTAGAAATCTTCATTAATTTGACATTGAATTTTTTTTATTTTTTAAATTCTGTCTGATTCAAAATGTCGAAAACAAAACCTGAAATTGAGATTGTATGAATGTAAAAAAAAAAGCCAAAATATACGTTTAAGAAAGGTCAAGCTTAGGCGTATATATGTGTTTCTCCGTCTAAGAATAGAGCATGACTCGAGTTATATGGCAATATAACGCCTCAATGTGTAGTCAGCGACGCAAATATCCGGTAGACCTCGTGATCATTTCACTTTAATATCTGTAGTTATAAAAGATGTTTTCTGCTGCAGCCGATAGAAATAAATCGTTGTACTGCACAGTAATATATTATTCAAAGAGTAAAGCAGTTTTGATACGCTATTGTTAGACCAGTAGATAAAGCAAGTCATTTGTTGTGTAAAGGGATCATAGCGGTCATTCAATGTGTTACCGAGTGAAAGTTTACGCTATAACATTCTCTCTCTCTCTCTCTCTCTCTCACACACACACACACACACACACACACACACACACACACACACAGACACACATTACATTAAGATATATGCAGCAATCACGATTGCTTTGTCAAAGTACGCCAGACGCTCTTTATCGCTTGTAGCACAGATTTCTAGACGCTGTTGCATGTATGGCCATGCAATTTCATATGTGCATTCACATTTGTCACTTATGTTAACACCCATAAAAGGGAAATTGTGGTTGTAATGACCTACTTTTTTGCTAAACTGGCTTTGCTGATAGGATAACATCGTTCCACTGCACATTAATGTATTCTTCCAAGGGTAAAGTAGTTTTGATCCGCTATTATTAGACCAGATCGTAGGGGTCATTTAACGTATTACCAATTGAAAGTTTACGCTATAACTCTCCCTCTCTCTCTCTCTCTCACACACACACACACACATTAAATTTAGATATATGCAGCAATCACGATTGCTTTGTCAAAGTACGCCAGACGCTCTTTATCGCTTGTAGCACAGTTTTCTAGACACTGTTAGTAGTAGTAAACTACCGCCGGTGCAGCACCGCTCTAGGATGGAATGCGGTCAAACAAAGGTCATGCATTCCAGAGGGCACCACCGGTGCGTGGGGTTAAACAAAGGTCACATTAGGTAAACTATCGTCATTGTAAGCAGCCATTTAGAGGGGTGAATGAATCCTAGATATTTTACATTAACATGTCAATTAAGTTCATTCACATGTGAAGAGGCGTTGCTATAGAGAATACCTATTATTGAATTATACTAGTTACCAGAACAGAGAAACGTTTCTTGTATACTTAATGAGAAATATTCACAAATTAAGATCATGCAAGGTAAACTACTTGTACCACTGTTTGGAAGGATATGATGTACATTACCATTTCTTTTTATTGCCTGTTAGATTTTTGAGACTAAATCAAAACCATACAAGGTAAACTTGTCTGCCATCAAATCTACCAGTCAGGTCACTGTACTGAATTCTCTATTTTGTTGAAACACTGATAGATATCATTTATTTACACCTTAAATTCTCACCTCGCTCCGCATATGAAACCAAATGTACATTAATAGATATGATCTCCTACCCAGTCACTCGATCCATGGAAGCATTAATAAAAATGTTCCATTCTCATCCCACTCAATCTTTCGCCATATGAAATCATTTATAGATAAAATCTACTTTTCATTAAGATAAAACATTAAGATCTACTTAAAATGGTGGGAATACATTTTTGGAAAATATTAGCATATCATTTACTATACTATACTCAAGATATGATGTGCATTACCATTTCTTTTTATTGCCTGCTAGATTTTTGAGACTAAATCAAAACCATACAAGGTAAACTTGTCTACCATCAAAGAGAATCCAACATCAAAGTGTACCTGTCATCTGATTTTATTTATCCATAGGTGTATTTATTTTTTATTTAAAATTAATTGATCAATATGTGTACAAATTAATATGTAGACGTCGTTTAATTTCAGCATATGCAATGTTAGGCGGTATCTAATTGAAAATCCCTAAATGGTCACTTAAATTTAAAATGTAAGACTTTTATTAAGAGTATAATACTACACATTCAGATAAAACTTTTAATATCAAAACGAAGATAAAATCACACGTCAAACGTACCCCCTTCCTAATTTTGATTTCAATCTATCGAAAAAAGATCACGGTCAAAGTTATATGCATATTATTACATCCCTTAAAAAAAATTAACAAAATTAAAATGTGACTTGAGAACTAATCTACTCAACAAATAAAAAAAAAACCCACCCACACATCCCTAATTTTGATTTCAATCTAAAGAAGAAAAAAATAATAAAAAAAAACAATCCCTAATTTTGATTTCAATCTAATGAAAAAAGATCACGATCAAAGTTATAAACATATTATTATTACATCCCTTAAAAAAAATTACCGAAAGTAAAATGTGACTTAAAAGCTAATCTACTCAAATTTTAAAATTTAAAAAATCACACACACACACACACACATACACACACACTCCTAAACAAATCCACTTAGATAAAAATAAATTGAAGATACAAACACACAAATGCACACATATATTTAATTTTGATATCAATGTAAATAAAAAAAAAAAAAAAAAAAAAACAATCAAAATTATATGTATATTATTATACTCTGAATATATGATCACAAAATATCAAACTTGTTTTAAAATTTATCTACTTATATAAAGGAAAAATACGCACACAGACAAATACACACACATCCCTAATTTTGATTTCAATCTAAAGAAAAAAGATCACGATCAAAGTTATAAACATATTATTATTACATCCCTTAAAAAAATTACCAAAAGTAAAATGTGACTTAAAAACTAATCTACTCAAATTTTAAAAATCACACACACACACACACACAAACACACACACACACAAACACCTAAACAAATCCACTTAGATAAAAATAAATTGAAGATACAAACACACAAATGTACACATATATTTAAATTTGATATCAATGTAAATAAAAAAATAAAAATAAAAAAACAATCAAAATTATATGTATATTATTATACTCTGAATATATGATCACAAAATATCAAACTTGTTTTAAAATGTATCCACTTATATAAAAGGAAAAAGACGCACACAGACAAATACACACACATCCCTAATTTTGATTTCAATCTAAAGAAAAAAAATAAAAATAAAAAAAAACAATCCCTAATTTTGATTTCAATCTAAAGAAAAAAGATCACGATCAAAGTTATAACATATTATTATTACATCCCTTAAAAAAATTACCAAAAGTAAAATGTGACTTAAAAACTAATCTACTCAAATTTTAAAAATCACACACACACACACACACTCCTAATTTTGATTTCCTAGGTATAGAAAAAATCAGAATCCAATTTATATGCATAATACCTTTTAATCTTTTTAAAGAATTATACCTTGTGAATATGATCGTAAACAGTGAACATGTGACTGAATTAGCTGCAGTGCAAAATGTTTGTATATCATAGGGCTGACACAAAGCATTCATTATACAAACAGAGACTATCAGCATCACAACTTATATCTTACTCTCCATTGTTGTTCAAGGAGCAGTTATTGTATAATTATAGTACTTTGAAAAGAAAAAAAGAAACTTCTCCATTTTATGAGCACATTTCATTCATCAAGTTGCATCCTTTTAATACTAAACTTTACATTCATTGTATATGATTTATATAAAAGTAACTGTTATTTCACTCTAAACATGTTTTCACGATTGATCTATAAATAAACAATAATGATAGCTCCCTCATTGTTATTGTTGTTGATTTGTAGTTTAGCGTCATTTGTCAGCGCAAGATAGTTTATACATGTCAGTTAGTATAACTGGTGGAGGAAGAACCCGGGAAAACTCCGGGAAAGACCATTGGCTCACAGAGCAGCTATTGACCTTTATCACATATCCACATTGGTTGAGTCACAGACTAGAACCCACACAGACAGAGGTGAAATGTCAGTGATCAGTAAAGACGAGCGCTTCACATGTGAAGAGATGTTGCTATAGAGAATACGTGTTATGATAAATCTCTCAATACTCCATATGAAATAACATTACTAACAGAAGATATGGCTCAAGCACAAATCGACATGCTTAGCTGTAATTTTAAAGATAGTTTTGATGATATTAGTGAGTTACACTGGCAACCAGAACGGAGAAAAATTTCTTGTATACTGAATGAGAAGTATTCGCTAGTTGTAAAAAGATGGAAAAATGAAATTGTTTTTATGATTCTAGAGGGGAGGAAGTCTATAAAGCTACCACTTGGCATATTTGAGTCAGTATGTAACTTGAACGTGAGTATACAACTCCTTAAATCATTTTTAGAGGGAAATTTAGACTGTTGAAATATGGATTTAGAAGTTGATTCTACTAATGCTACTATGCATTGAATGAAATGTTTCCAATTTACGCGAGATGATATGATATTTAGTGAAGATAGACTTGTTAGCTTTATGAACTGGCCTAAACAAATAACACCTGACAAGTATTCCTCGGCAAAGGCTGGATTTTACTATACAGGAGAAGGTGATTGTACTACATGTTTTGCTTGCGGCATAAAGCTTCGAGATTGGGAGAAATCTGATGAACCGTGGGCAGAACATAGGTGATGGTCACCCAATTGTGTTTACTTGAAAATGATTGGTTATGGAGAATTGAAGAGCAATGATATACCAGACATGGCGATGAAAGATAGTACACAATACAGGTCAGAGCAAGTTAAGACAAGTTCTAAACTCGGTTTTAAATTTCATTGTGGAAAATATATCTAATTGAATTTAAGAATGGAAAACTTCAATGTCACTCTTGTTGACAGCATGAAGACAGAATTTAACAGCCTTATTGGATTACATATGTTAGATCATCTTCAAAGTGTTACAATGGTAAATTGTAATGGATGTAAATCAAATGAGTTTGATTTTTTGCAACATGAATGCAAGACCCTCACCCCTAACAGCAGATTGAAGAAATATTTTGATCAGATTTTGGAAGCAGTGGATGTAAAAAACGTACTGAAAGAATGGGAGGAGTATGATGTTAAGCTTGATATTCCTCAGAACCAATTAGAAAGTTACAAAGAGAAATTGCTTTCAGATGAATTGAGGAATAAAATGTTGCAAAGTAAAGAATGGGAGGAGCATATTCTGAAACTAGTGCTTGGAATGATACAATTTGAAAGTTCATATGGAGAAGGTATGATATCAGATTATCGAAGCAGGCAGAGACCACTATGGGCGGAGCAAAACCCATGGTCTATATAATGTTGATTTATAAAGTTTGATCGCATTAGTCTTCCTTTCAGTAATATCAGAGAAAATTTGTTCTCAGTAACAGAAGTGCTTTTGATTTAGTTTATCTTCTTTTGAGAAACTATTTAAAGCATCATGGAAAATACTTTAATACAATTTACAACTCATATAGATGATAGAACCAGTAGAATATTAGAAGATGAATTTAATCTTCATTATGCTCTCACTATGTTGAATATTGTTGAGAAAGTAGTGAAAGAAAATTGCTATGGATGTAAAGTGAATCATCCATCTCAAGTTCAACATGAATGTATCATATACTCTACTAGTGAAAAAGTGATATATTTTTTTCCACACATTTTGGAAGCTATGGATGATGACAAAGTTCTTGATCAATGGGAGGAGGCTACTGCAAAGTTGGACATACTACCAAATCAATTAACTGCATATAAACAGAAACTTTCTTGTGATCAATGGAGAAGGAATGAATTTAAAACTAAAGCATGGGAAGAGAAAATATTTGACATGGTTTTAAAGATGATTTACCTGAAAGGAAGATTCAAGGAGTGATACTAACCACATGAAATGATGGAAGAGATATAACGTTTTTCAAAAAAGCTTCAATTAAAATGACTATTAAAGGTCTTTTTAAATAATATCAGTTAATCATATATATTCATCCATAATAATAATACTATTAAAATTGTATGCAAAGTTTGATTTTGTAATAAATCATTGTTTTTGTACATATGTTTGTCATCTACTTATGATTTTTATTATTGTTTTCTTAAGAATAAGGTCTCACCTGTCCTCGCTCTATACCATTTTCTCAAAACAAGTACAGTTTTGTATCAATCTTTTTCTAACTTTCAACCACTTTCTCATCATGTATTTCTTTTCATTGTTCCAATCTATAAGCATATATACATTCTTACATATATACACACACACACATATATATACATATATACATACAAACAGATACATACATACAAACAAACATACATACGCACATTTATATTGTTCCGATCTTAAGCATACATACATACATACATACATACATACATACATACATACATACATACATACATACATACATACATACATACATACAAGCAAACAAAACATACATACATACATACAGGCAAACAAGCATACATACATACATACATACATACATACATACATACATACATACATACATACATATATTTACATGAAAGAGAGAGGACGATTTGTAAGGTGTATGCATGATATTTTTTCTTTTATTTCTTAAACTGTAAAAGAAAACACGATTTAAACAAATTAAGAAAAAATGATATGAAAGGAGTTTATATATTTTTAAATTATTGTATTAGCATCTCACGAAGACAATGGATAAAAAGCAAAAGGATGAAATCCTTCAGAAGTATTACTTTAACGTCTCGAATCCCGCTGCATTTGCTGCCCCTCAGAAACTCTACAAAATCTTGCATAAGAAGTATCCTTACCAATTCAGTTTATACTTTATTAAGAAATGGTTAAATAACCAAGATGCGTATTCTCTACAAAAACAAGTACGACACAAATTCAGAACTTCCAATGTACGAGTCTCCTCCATTGATGAACAGTTTGATGCCGATCTGATGTCAGTGACAAATCTATCTAAAGAAAATAATCGAATTCAGTATTTACTTTTTGTGATTGATATTTTTTCCAGATATCTGTGGGTAAAATCATTGAAAAATAAATCTGCAAAATCTGTTCTCAGTGCCATGAAAGAGATTTTTCAAGATCGTAAACCCATTAAATTACGCACAGACAAAGGTTCTGAGTTTGCTAACCATTGGTTCAAGAAATTTATGAAAGACAATGGTGTATACTTTTTTATGACACAAAATCCAGCAAAAGCTAATTA
This sequence comes from Margaritifera margaritifera, assembly GCA_029931535.1. Lineage (NCBI taxonomy): Eukaryota > Metazoa > Mollusca > Bivalvia > Unionida > Margaritiferidae > Margaritifera > Margaritifera margaritifera. Next base: position 3,463,591 of record JAQPZY010001520.1, on the reverse strand, counting down.
CGTTGAAAGGGTGCAAAGAACCATTAAAACAGCTATGTATAGAATGACGAAGCATAATCGCAGTTATCGTTATATCAATGATTTAGACAAATTAGTTGAAAATTATAACGCGTCACCTTATCGCAGTCTAAATTATTTTACCCCCAAAGATGTTAACAAGGGAAACCAAGCTGATGTCTGAGCGTACATGTATCTTAAAAAACCTCAAGTTGCAGGGAAACATAAACCAGCATACAAATTTAAAGTTGATGATTTTGTGAGAATAACATACATCAAACATCTATTTCGTCGTTCTTATCAGCAGCAGTATACATCTGAAGTATTTAAAATTGATAATCGACTCTTAAAACAAGGTATTCCCATGTATAAAATTAAAGATCTTAAAGATGAAGATATAAAAGGATTATTTTATAATTCAGAACTCCAAAAAGTTGACAAAGATGAAAAAAGTCTCTGGTTTATAGAAAAAATATTGAAAAAAAGAAAAGCTTCAATATTTTGTTCAGTGGGAAGGCTTTCCAAAATCATTCAATAGTTGGATAGATGTTGATCAAGTAAAAGATACATTTGTTGATCCTGCATAAAATAATGGATCGTTATGTTTACATAAAAAGCGATGATAGCAATCAATATTTTCCAGACAATCAAGTGTGTAACTTTAAAGTACACTTAAAATTACCTCTTACATTTAATGGATTTTGGAAAGTTGGATTAGTTGAATTTTATGCTGCCTTTAAAGAGATGAAAGGAAAAAAGGATAATTCAATCAGCAATGCATTATATGTGTATACCAACATTTGCAAGGAAAGCATTGTGAAAGGATCAGAACAGCCTCTTTTGAGAAGATTACAAACAAACTCACAAGATGGATGGAGTTATAGCTTTGGTTCACCAATATATTTACCAGTAAAAAGAAAAGAACTAATTGAATTTGAATTTTATATTAAGTCAGAAGACGGCAATTTTGCATCATTCCTGATCTCGCCAGTGTCATTGCTACTTCATTTTAAACAGTATCCGTTATATTTAGATTATGAACCCCTCTAAATTATACATACCCAATCCACAAAAGTGGATGAATTTTTTTAAAAATGTTGCAAATGGTAAATAGCGTTTACAACCAAGCAATCAAATCGGTGGATCAAAGTATATTCGCTCTTTTATAGCACCAATAGACAAATATCTTAAGCAGTCTGAAGAATCTGCTTCACCATCTCATCAAACATCAGTAAAACTTGTAGCTCCAGCACAGCAAGTTGTTGAACAAGCTAAATCTGAATTGAAACGTGATCAAAATAATATTTCTATTAAGTCACAACGTACATCTAAAATGCAACATAAAGGAAAAGGGTATAGAAGAGGAAAGAAGTCAACAAAGAAGACAGTCTCAAAGACAAGAAAAATCGTCAAAATCAGCTCAAAGAGGTGGAAAAAAGACTGTTAAAAGAAGACTAGGAAATCATCAATCAAAAAAGACATTTTCAATTTTTAATTATGTCCATATTCAACTTAGAAAACTTTCATGAGGGTGTTCCCAGCGAGCTATCCCTTTTTGATCTTCCTCCAACACAGGTAGCAGTATCAGATATTTATTATCAAGAAATTCGACCACTCTCGCAATTGTCTGTAGATAGTCCTATTGAATTTAAAATCAGTGGTCAAAATTCTATGGACTATTTAGATTTGAAAGGTTCACAGCTTTATGTGAAATTGAAGGTGAAAAAGCAGATGATACAAATTTAGTTGACAATGAAAAAGTTGGACCTGTGAATTTATTTTTACAAGCTCTGTTTTCCGCCACAGAAGTTATCTTACAAAATAAATCTACCATAACATGTAACAACAATCCATATAGAGCTATGATACAAACAATGCTAAACTATGGACAAGATGCTAAATCTACTCAGTTATCTACACAACTGTTTATCAAAGATGATAGCGATCACCCTGAAGATCCTGACCCGTCTGGCGCTAACAATGGTCTTTTCATACGATCACAGTACATTAAAAAGTCAATCAGTCTAGATCTACAAGGACCTATTTTTCATGATCTATTCTCCATATCTAGATACTTGATAAATCAAGTTGATGTAAAGCTAAAACTCTACAGAAGTTCTCCAGCTTTTTGTCTTTGCTCTGGAGAAACCAAACCTGATTACAAGATAGATATAACTGATATATATCTACTAGCAAGAAAAGTGAGAATCAATCCAGCTGTGATCTATGGACATTCTGAAATACTTAAAAGCACTAATGCTAAGTATCCATTCACCAGAGCAGAGTGTCGAACGCAGAGTATTGCAACAGGAAGTACTTCATTTCACTGGGAAAACCTATTTCAAGGACAAAAACCTAGTCGAGTTATAGTTGGATTTGTTAAATCAAAGGCAGTGTCAGGAGATTACAGTTAAAATCCTTTTGATTTTTCTAACTGTAACATCCAATCTATTTGTCTCTATTCTGATGGAATACCTGTTGGAGGCAATCCAATAAACTAGATTTCAATACATCAGATGGTGCGACGGTTATGCGAGCATACTCTGAATTATTTCAGTTTACTGGAAAGTGGAATCATTATTTGGGAAATAATATTACAAGACTAGATTTTATCAAAGGAACAACTCTGTTTGCATTTCAACTTGTACCATACTTCTCTCAACATGGAGAATATCTATCTCTGGTAAAGATGGGGAACGTGAGACTAGATGTACAGTTCAAGAATGCTCTGAGCGGTAAGTATTCGCTTCAAAATAATATTTAATTCATATCTAAAAGAATTTGAAATATATAATTATACTAATTTTTCAATGATTATGATTTTATATCACTTGTTTTCTTTTCCTTTTCAGAAACAATGAGCTGCATCGTATATAGTGAGTCTCCAGGATATTTTGAAATCAACCAAGAACGAGACATCATAACAGAATGAATACATCTCAGCTTCAATGTTGTATTCATTGCGATCCCATTCTAAGAAAATATGAGGAAGGAGTTTATTCTGCAGATCGTTTACCAAACACTCTACCAAAGTTTCCATGTGTATTTATTGCTAACACTGATAATCATTCTGAAGAAGGAAAACACTGGTGTGCATTTTATTTTGATAAACCAGAGAAAGCAGAATTCTTTGATAGTTATGGAAAAAGGCCAGACTATTATACTATCAACTTTAAGAAGTATCTGAACAAACATGCTACTATCATTCTTGTTAATGAAAAGCAGATACAAAGCAACTATTCAAGTGTATGTGGACTATACTGTCTATTTTATCTTCATCATAGACTGAATAATACATCCATGAATGATATTGTAAAACGTTTCAGTTCTATAAACCTTCAAGCAAATGATATATTTATGTATGAATATGTGCAATATACTTTTCCTCATTGTATAAAAAATGAATGTGCTTATAATCAAATATGCAAAGCAGCATTGAAAGGTTTATAATGAATAAAAATATATAAATGCATATTATTGTGTTTTTTATATTTATTTCTTACTTTTTCATCTGCAGATCTGAAATAAGGTATATGCTTTTCCTTTCAATTCAGTTGAGTTTTGTTGCTGGACATGCTAACACTGTGATGGATGAAAATATGGATATTTCTATACAAAGAGATCCATCAATAAAATTTGAAAGTCTCTGTACCTGTATCATTGCAGGTCCAAAAGGATCAGGGAAGACGAGTCTATTGTATGAAATTTTAAAGTATGCTCGGTACATGTTTACAGATCGTCCCAAGAAAATATTTTATTGCTATGGTGTGAAACAAGAATTGTTTTCAGAAATGAACCTTTCCATTCCAAGCATTGAGTTCTTTGAGGGTTTACCATCCAGGCAAGAGTTGGAAACGTGGGGTATGGATTCAGAACATACATTATTGATTATTGATGATTTACTTCAAAAAGCATCCAAAACATGGATATTGTTGACCTCTTCTGCCAATATAGTCATCATCTTAATTTTTCAAAATTTTTTATTGTTCAAAATTTATTTGCAGGTGGAAAGCAATTCGGTACAGTCGGTTTAAATTCTCATTATTGTATATTGTTTGCTAATCAAAGAGATCAGTTTCAAGTTCAAACTTTAGGTAGACAAATGTTTCCAGATCAATTTAAATATTTTATGGACGCATATCAAAAGGCAATTCAAAACAAATATGGCTATCTTCTGATTGATTTGTCGCCTCATTCTAATCCAAAATATAAACTTCGAACACATATCCTACCAGATCAGTTAATCATAGTATTTCTTCCAGAAAGTAGTAAAATAATATGAATACCTTCCTTAAGAAAGAACAAAATTTTTTGAAACTTTTAATCATGACGACAGATTTGCAACGCAAAGCTCTCATCAAAACAATAACTCCATCACAGATGAGAGCTGTTGTACAAATCATATTTAATGTGCTGCATGGAAATCGAACAATATCAGAGAAAAATATAAAGAAATTAAAACGGTATAGAGTAATCATTCGCCGTTTTATTAGCAAGGGTATCACTCTAAAAAGGAGAAGCAGAATTCTACAAGTGTATTGGAAAGAGTTCATATTGTTATTGAAAGCTGTTGAAAAAGAATTATAATTATGGCTAAGGAGTTCATGCTTATACTAAAAACAAAATATGAAAGTATGTTAAAAGCTTTAGAGGAGAAGAAAAATACAAATAAAGAAGTAAATCAAGTCGGAGGAGAAAATAAAAAGGTTGAATATAATGTAGTGGAAAGACAGGATATAACAAAGAAAGCACTAAATAAGGATAATATGCAAAATTTTCATAAAACACCAACTTTATATGTAAAACGTCCCATATCAGAAATGGAGATTTTAGTTAATAAAAAGCAACATATGAAAAAAAGAAGACTATTGAAGAAAAAAGCAGCTAAGAAATCAAAATGGATCAATTACATGATTTAGAGAAATATATCATTGGAGATTATCTCACACATCATCTACCCAGATTGTAATTGTAGCATGAAGGACACGCCTACTATACTCGAGTGAACTATATAAAGATAGACGGTTTTACTAGCAGTTTATTCTCACATGTGTATAGTAAAGATTGAGCAACTTGTGGAGGAATTAGTTTCACGTTTTCCGAATGGATCTGATCGTTTAGAGAGGGAAATTCAATCTTTGAAGTCAAAGCTCCAGATTCTAGAACCAGAATTTAGTGATGCGGATGATGAAGCATTAGTAAGAGCAGCTGAAGAAATAGAAAATACGCTAGCAAAGAGATTAAGACGAGAAGAAAAGGATAAATACACTAGTGATAGTAGTGATGTGTTCAATGATTATCAATCTATGTTTCAACATGTAGTTGCAACACATTCACTCCCTGTAAATCAAAGTGGTGGAAAAGCAACACCTTCTTCATCTAAGACATTGCCTGAAATTGAGAATATGTCTCTACCACTAGGAGCTGATTCTTCACAACAAAATATTTCAAACTCGATCGAAGGAAATTTACAAGGACATTCAGTTTCACAACGGAGTGCTTTAAATAATGGAGTTCAAAATCGAATCATTTATCCCAATAATTATGACAAATATGATTTGTTAACTTTTTTTGCTAACATTAAGTTGCAAATCAAGGATTATTTACAATCACGAGTACAAAATCGAGTACAAAATCATGCTATAAAATGGTATTTATCTATGCAAGTCGAAATGCATAGAGATATGGCTGATGGAGGAACCGATACAACTAGTCCTCATTTTTGAAGTAGAACATACTTTACTCTTCCCAGTGAAACTTTAAGTGAACATGAATTGAATGAAGCATTGCAAAAAATGTCAATGAGCTTAGAACATTTCTTGAGAAATGCTTCTGGATGGAATGTGACAAAAGTAATTCAAATGGAAATTCATACTGTCATTTATTCTCCCATAGCTGCATCTAGTTACATTAAATTACCTTAACATTAAAAAAATCTCAATGCATTTTAAATATCAGAAACACAGATCAAAAATGTTTTACCTGGAGTATACTTGCATCCCTTCACCCTGTAGAGTTATCTCAAGAATCAATAGAACATTACATCCCCTTTGAGCATGAACTCAACATGAGTGGTATTGACTATCCGGTGGAATTATCAAAACTGGATAAATTTTAAACTCAAAATCCAAACATTTCTGTTAACATCTTTACATTTGAAAACAGTGAAATACTTCCCATAAGGATAACTAAAAAATTGAGAAGAGTTCATCATGTAAATTTATTGCTTTTAAAAAGTAAGGAAATGCGTCATTATTGTACCATAAAAGATTTAAACAAATTTTTATTCAGACTAAAATCATACGGCCATAAACATTTCTTTTGTCCCTATTGTTTACAAGGATTTACACGAAAGATATTATTAGATGATCACTTGCCATACTGCTCTGTACATGGTGCTCAAAAAGTTGAATTACCAGAACCTGGGAAAAACAATATGTGAGAGTTTAAAGAATTTGAAAAACAATTAAGAGTGCCATTTGTGATTTATGCAGATTTTGAAACTTTAAACAAAAACCTTGTTTCATGCTCTCCAAATCAAGCAGAATCAAACACAACTCCAACCACTTTGTTAGAACCTTGCAGTTTTGGATACAAAGTTGTTTGTATTGATTCAAAGTATACAAAACCTACAATCATTTACCGAGGGGAAGATGCTGCTAAAAAGCTGATTGAATGGAAAGAAAAACAAGAGATAGAAGAGATTTTAGAGAAGATAGAACCAATGAAAATATCTAAAGAAGATGAAATAAATTTCATGCTAGCTAAAGAGTGTTGCATTTGTCGTAAGCCATTTAGTGATAAAGATAAAACAGTTAGACATCATTGTCATGTAAGTGGTAAAGTTTTTGGATTAGCACATCAAAAGGATTAGCACATCAAAATTGTAACTACAGTGCCAACAGTCTAAATTTATTCATTTTCCATGGTTTAAAAAATTTCGATGGACATATTCTCTACCAGAGCATTGGGCAATTCAAAGATACTGATATTAAGTGCATTCCACAAAATTTAGAGCGCTATGTCAGTTTTTCATTGGGATCTCTTCGTTTTATTGACAGTTTCCAATTCTTAAATTCATCATTAGAAGCACTTGTTGAAAACTTGTCTTGTGATGGGATAAAAGCATTTACACATTTTCAGCAAGAATTACCATTACCATCTCACGCTGAATTGCTATTGCGTAAAGGCGTATATCCATATGACTTCATGGATGATGAGAGTAAATTTCAAGAAACTCAACCACCACCCCAAAATGCATTTTATTCGGATCTAAAAAGAGAGTCAATCTCTGACTTGGAGTATCATCATGCTTGTACTGTATTTCAAACGTTCAAGCTAAACGATTAAGGTGATTACCATGATTTATATCTAAAAACAGATGTGATTCTTTTGTGCGATGTTTTCGAGCAGTTTCGAAACATGTGCTTAAATCAATATGAATTAGATCCTTGCCATTTTTCTAGTTCTCCTGGACTTTCTTGGTCAGCATGTTTAAAAATGAGTGGAGTATGTCTTGAATTAATGATTGATATTGATCAAATTTTATTTATAGAAAAAGGAATAAGAGGTGGACTTTCCCAGATTTCTAATCGTTACAAAAGCGCAAACAATCCTTTACTTGGAGAACAAAACTATAATCCATCAAAACCGACGTCATATTTACAATATTTAGATCCGAATAATCTTTATGGTTATGCAATGCTTCATAAACTACCTACAAGTTCATTCAAATTCTTAAGTGATGAGGAAGTAAAGGACTTTGATATTTCAGCAGTATCAAAGGATGGTGATAAAGGTTATATTTTAGAAGTCTCCTTAAAGTATCCAGAGCATTTACATGATGGTCATAATTGTTTACCAGAAAAAAAAAACACATTCCGGACGATCAATTATCGCTTTATGCTAAGAGAGTTTGGAAAAAAATTACATGGAATATCTGAAGAAGATAATATTTTTCCTGTAAGGCATAAAATCGAAAAATTGGTAGCAACATTGGAGGACAAGGATCATTACATAGTATATTACAGAAATCTTCAACTGTATTTACAATTAGGAAAGGAAATAAAGCAGATCCACAGAGTGTTGGAATTCTTTCAAGAAAGTTGGATGAAACGCTATGTTCTTCATCACACAGAAATGAGAAAGAAAGCAAAGACTACCTTTGAGAAAAATTTCTGCAAGTTGATGAACTGTTCAGTATTTGGTTAGTATATTTTTGTGATTTAAAAAAATCAATGAATCTATATTTTTGAAGCTATTGTAACTGAATTAGATTTTCTATAATACTTTTGAAATTGATTCCATTATATGATTTTATCAATAATATTATAAACTGATATCTTTAACAAGGTGCAAATTATCATTTAAATTATTATAATTTTTCATTTTCACATAAGTTATAAAAAAAAGTCTTCTTAATAATTTGTACTACAAACTTTATTATGAGTATTGATTTATTACAGGCAAGACAATGGAGAACGTTCGAAAGCATGTCGATGTGACCTTGGTTCAAACTAAGAAGAAACTCCAGAAACTCACAAGAAAGTCAACTTTCAAAACTTGTAAAATATTTAGTGAAGATCTAGTGGCAGTGGAATTAAGTCGTGCAAAAGTGAAACTTTTTAAGCCGAGTTACTGGGAATGTGTATATTGGATATCTCCAAGCTTGCTATGTATGATTTTTATTATAATTACCTGAAACAATTATACAGAGACAAACTTCAATTGCAAATGACTGATACAGATAGTTTGTTGTTTTACTGTGAAACAGAGAATATTTATGATGACATGAATGAGCGTCTGGATTTATTTGATACTTCAGATTATCCGAAAGATCACTTTCTTCATAGCAATGAAAACAAAAAAGTTCTTGGTAAAATGGAAGATGAAATGAATGGAAAGCCTATACATTATATGTGTGCTCTGAGACCAAAAATGTATGCTTTTGTCTGTGATGGAAAAGAAGTAAAGAAAGCAAAAGGCATTGCTAAAGTGACAGTAAAAAAGGATCTACGATTCGAAACATATAAACAAACATTGTTTCAGGAATCTAAACTATGCTCCAGCATGTGCTTACTTAGAAGTCATTCTCATCAACTGTTTTGTGAAAAAATAGTTAAAACTGGTCTTTCCTGCTTCGATGATAAACGATATTTGCTAGATGATGGTATTGAAAGTTTAGAGTATGGACATTACAAAATTAAAGCAAAAGAAAGAGACAATGTATTGCTATAAGTGTATACTAAATAATGAGTCTATGTATCTTGTTTATTTAATGTGTGAAATAAAATTTATATTACAACTTTATCTTTTTTCGTTTAATATCTATTTGCTTGTATCTTTTCTTTCTTTCATGATTTAAGTTTGCTATTATGATTGAAAATTTAGCAGTGATAAACTGAATTATATTTCATTTTCTGTTCTCTCCCTTTACTTGCTATTACAAAATACACGTGTGTTCGTGTGTGTGTGTGTGTGTGTGTGTGTGTGTGTGTGTGTGTGTGTGTGTGTGTGTGTGTGTGTGTGTGTGTGTGTGTGTGTGTGTGTGTGTGTGTGATTTTTAAATTTGAGTAGATTAGTTTTTAAGTCACATTTTACTTTTGGTAAATTTTTTAAGGGATGTAATAATAATATGTTTATAACTTTGATCGTGATCTTTTTTCTTTAGATTGAAATCAAAATTAGGGATTGGTTTTTTTTCTTTTTTTTTTTCTTTAGATTGAAATCAAACTTAGGGATGTGTGTGTGGTTTTATTTTTATTTGTTGAGTAGATTAGTTCTCAAGTCACATTTTACTTTTGTAATTTTTTTAAGGGATGTAATAATAATATGTTTATAACTTTGATCGTGATCTTTTTTCTTTAGATTAAAATCAAAATTAGGGATTGGTTTTTATATTATTTTTTATTTCTTTAGATTGAAATCAAAATTAGGGATGTGTGTGTATTTGTCTGTGTGCGTCTTTTTCCTTTTATATAAGTAGATACATTTTAAAACAAGTTTGATATTTTGTGAACATATATTCAGAGTATAATAATATACATATAATTTTGATTGGTTTTGTTTTTTTATTTATTTTTATTTACATTGATCTCAAAATTAAATATATATGTGCATTTGTGTGTTTGTATCTTCAATTTCTTTTTATCTAAGTGGATTTGTTTAGGAGTGTGTGTGGGGGGTGGGTGTGGGTGTGGGTGTGGGTGTGGGTGTGGGTGTGTGTGGGTGTGATTTTTAAAATTTGAGTAGATTAGTTTTTAAGTCACATTTTACTTTTGGTAATTTTTTTTAAGGGATGTAATAATAATATGTTTATAACTTTGATCGTGATCTTTTTTCATTAGATTGAAATCAAAATTAGGGATGTGTGGGTGGGGTTTTTTTATTTGTTGAGTAGATTAGTTCTCAAGTCACATTTTACTTTTGTTAATTTTTTTTAAGGGATGTAATAATATGCATATAACTTTGACCGTGATCTTTTTTCGATAGATTGAAATCAAAATTAGGAAGGGGGTACGTTTTGACGTGTGATTTTATCTTCGTTTTGATATTAAAAGTTTTATCTGAATGTGTAGTATTATACTCTTAATAAAAGTCTTACATTTTAAATTTAAGTGACCATTTAGGGATTTTCAATTAGATACCGCCTAACATTGCATATGCTGAAATTAAACGACGTCTACATATTAATTTGTACACATATTGATCAATTAATTTTAAATAAAAAATAAATACACCTATGGATAAATAAAATCAGATGACAGGTACACTTTGATGTTGGATTCTCTTTGATGGTAGACAAGTTTACCTTGTATGGTTTTGATTTAGTCTCAAAAATCTAGCAAGCAATAAAAAGAAATGGTAATGCACATCATATCTTGAGTATAGTATAGTAAATGATATGCTAATATTTTCCAAAAATGTATTCCCACCATTTTAAGTAGATCTTAATGTTTTATCTTAATGAAAAGTAGATTTTATCTATAAATGATTTCATATGGCGAAAGATTGAGTGGGATGAGAATGGAACATTTTTATTAATGCTTCCATGGATCGAATGACTGGGTAGGAGATCATATCTATTAATGTACATTTGGTTTCATATGCGGAGCGAGGTGAGAATTTAAGGTGTAAATAAATGATATCTATCAGTGTTTCAACAAAATAGAGAATTCAGTACAATGACCTGACTGGTAGATTTGATGGCAGACAAGTTTACCTTGTATGGTTTTGATTTAGTCTCAAAAATCTAACAGGCAATAAAAATAAATGATAATGAACATCATATCCTTCCAAACAGTGGTACAAGTAGTTTACCTTGCATGATCTTAATTTGTGAATATTTCTCATTAAATATACAAGAAACGTTTCTCTGTTCTGGTAACTAGTATAATTCACTAATAGGTATTATCTATAGCAACGCCTCTTCACATGTGAATGAACTTAATTGACATGTCAATGTAAAATATTTAGGATTCATTCAACCCTCTAAATGGCTGCTTACAATGACGGTAGTTTACCTAGTGTGACCTTTGTTTAACCCCACGCACCGGTGGTGCGCTCTGGAATGCATGACCTTTGTTTGACCGCATTCCATCCTAGAGCGGTGCTGCACCGGCGGTAGTTTACTACTGCTACTGTTGCATGTATGGCCATGCAATTTCATATGTGCATTCACATTTGTCACTTATGTTAACACCCATAAAAGGGAAATTGTGGTTGTAATTACCTACTTATTTGCTAAACTGGCTTTTCTGATAGGAAAACATCGTTCCACCGCACATTATTGTATTCTTCCAAGGATAAAATAGTTTTCATCCGCTATTGTTAGACCAGATCCTAGGGGTCATTTAACGTATTACCACTTGAAAGTTTACGCTATAACTCTCTCTCTCTCTCTCTCTCTCTCTCTCTCTCTCTCTCTCTCTCTCACACACACACACACATTGAAGTTAGATATATACAGCATTCACGATTGATTTGGCAAAGTACGCCAAACGCTCTTTATCGTGTAACACAATTTTCTATACACTTGTGGATAAGTCATGCAATTTCATGTGTACATTCACATTTATCACTTATGTTAACGCCTATATAAAGTAAATTGTGGTTGTAATGACCTACTTTGTCGATAATCTGGCTATGCCAAGTTTTTGGATTATGTACTGTACATGAGAGACATCATTCAACAGATTCACTGTTGGTTCGTTCTTGGCACAGACCTTCAAATTTATATCCAATTCCAAGCCTGAAAGAAAGAAAATTCATGCAATATTTCACTCGCGTCCTCTCTGGTTCTTTTCTAAAGAACCAATTTTTTTCTTGTATCGGTAATTATTTGTTCAATGCATTACTGCACGACCTTAATATGGCTTCATCCTCTAGCACTCATTTCCTGCGGCAGCCCCGCATCAAGAAAAAGTGGTCGCTCCAGGTCGTTAGATGTGTAATCTACCACAATGGTCCATCACGTAGCCGACGACATGGAGTGACCTTCATGTTTTAAGGATTAGAAGATTATGAGGATGCAAAAAGAGTGGGTTAATTAATTAATTAATTAAATTCTCTCTTGTTTAAAATGAAAATTATTATATCATTGAAAACCTCATGGACACTTTTGATACAATGAATAAGTGAAACACTTCCTACCTCAGAACAATGGTTGCATTTTTTATAAATTGTAGAGCCTCTTTGCTTGTAGAATAAAAAATGAATATACGTAATACACTTGCACCAAGTCTCTTTTTCAATACATTTTTCCTCATGTAATGTTCTATCAAATTCCACACGTGCCTTTACTATATCTAAAACTCCTCTTCACTATATCTGTTATTGAATAGCATGTGTTATTGAAGATCTGATATTGAATAACATGTGTTATTGAAGATCTGATATTGAATAACGTGTTATTGAAGATCTGATATTGAATAACATGTGTCATTGAAGATAGATATTAAATAACATGTGTTATTGAAGATCTAATATTGAATAACATGTGTTATTGAAGATCTGATATTGAATAACACGTGATATTGAAGATCTGTTATTGAATAGCATGTGTTATTGAAGACATGTTATTGAATAGCATGTGTTATTGAAGATCTGTTATTGAATAACGTGTTATTGAAGATCTGATATTGAATAACATGTGTTATTTAATAACATGTGTTATTGAAGATCTGTTATTGAAGAGACAGTAAAGGAAATATTAGGAACCCAAAAAGTAGCAAAACAAAATGTTGCGGAAAAATGTACACATGAGGGAACTTGGTCCAAGTGATGATGCACAATGTTCAGGGCTCTGAAAGTTCTTGTTTCCTTAAAAATAAAAAAAAATTAAACTCCGGTTTCTGGCCCTGGACTCTCAGTTTGTAAATCTGGGCCTACAGTACCATATACTCTGGACTCTGGACTGCCAGCTTTGTTTGGAGATGTGGATGTTTGTTTCTTTTTTTTTTACAACTATCAAAATTTAGTAATTAAAGTATTCATAAATTTTGCAAACAGAATATGCATATTAAAATCGTGTGGATACCATCAAATAAATAAATGTTACCACAAATTAAATATAAATAAATTAACTCAAAATTAGATTTCAATAAATTATATATGTTCCATGATACTTTCTTTTAATTTACACTAAAATATAACACACACATTGAAAGGTGGGCAAAGGTTAGATTAATGTACCATTTTCTTCATTCGATTCGACCTCCATTTCAAAAAAATTATTTTTTAGATCTGTCATGTTATAAGACTCTGTTCTTCGCACATCTAGCCGGGTGTTCGTTCGCCAAAAACTTACCAATTTGGGAAGTATCATTACGATTACCTCCGAGTCTCATTCAGAGATTCGAAGTTATTCGGCTCGCATCGGAAAGAGACGAGGATGTTCCGAATGCCCTTAAGCCTGTAGTTGTTATTACGTCATATCAACTTCATTGACGTCATACTGACTAGATGACGTGTTATCACTAACAGCAACGTAAGTAATAGCTGCAGGCAATTGAAACCGAATGATTTCTTCAATTTTTGAATGTCAATGTTTGCCGGAATAACATTAAAAATTAAATGTGCAGGTATTACATTAATTGTTGAAACGTCGCCGAGTGTTATTTTCAAGACCTATGATTTAATAAGAATCTGTTCTTCGCACATCTAGCCGGACTTTCGTCATTCGATTATCTCCGAGTCTCTTTCGGTTAACAGCTGACACTATTGTAAGAAATCTGCTACTTCAATTTAGTACACACTTTAACTAGCCAATACGTTTGAGCATAAAATAAAAAGAAATTTTGCTTGTTCTGAGTGAAAAACATATATTTAATCTCGTGGATGAAAACTCTAGTATTTTCACCCACCCGATGAAATATATACGTTATTCTCTCGATACAAACGAATATCCTGTATATAAGTATGGTACAGATCATTTATTGCCTAAAGCTACACGTTGAATTGACATTCTCATGTTTTGACTTAAACGCAATCTTTTGGATACACAAAGTTTAGATCTAACCTAAATGTGTTGTCACACATTTATGCGACGCTATTGTCTTAGCAATAGAAAGCAAGATGATTATATATACTGGTCCATTTTGAGGTAATGAGGCGTGCCACATATGATCGGATAATATGATAAATCAAGATGATAGATAAATGAAAAAGAAAAGTAGAGGATTCAGTTTTGTTTACATGACAATTGTGATCAACATAGTTATTAACAGTATAAATAATGTCGGAAAACCTTCCTTCTTCAGATTTTGGACTTAGATAGAGACGCAAAGAAAACACAATATCACAAAATCTACAATAGCAACTTTCCCATAAACCAGTGAGATAATGGCATGATAATGAAATGAGAAAATTGGTATGTCACATGCCTTCAAGAGGAACGCCGCAAGGAAAATATGGTAAGGTGGCGCTCTCCTGTTTCGTATTTTGCATGGGTTAGATTTTTAAAGAAAAAGAATTACCCAGGTTTTCCTCGCTGGCTGTCCTGGCTATTTAAAAAAGACCTTGTATATCTTAGGTATTGTTAACAGAACTTTGAATTCCCTTTATTTTGGTGTATGATTGATGGATGAAATTTGGGTTTTAGAGTATACAGCTTGGTCTTACTTAAGATGTGCACCTCTAAAATAACTGCTAGCTCCGCTTGGTCATTTTCACTTCCTGGACTTGAAAGGTAAATAAATAAAAAAAAGAGCCGATAACTTTTTTTACTTTTTAGATATTTTGTAATTCATTCATAGTATTTTCAGAGGCTGGTATTGTCTGCTCTGGCAAAATTCGTTTCTCTATTTTAATAACTGCTGAAAATAGTGCACTTTTGACTACTTCAGGCTGATTTTTCGACTACTTTGGAGCGGCCATTTTGTCTGCTGTGTGCTTAGATCAAGTCCAGTTTCCACAAGTACAATATGTAAAGAAATTTCAGCCACAGTACATGAAAGTAACATAGAGGTATGCCAACATTCTCTCCATTGTGCATATTGCAAATGCAAAATAATTCATCTTACACCTGTCACTCTCTCAGAAGCATGTATTATCTGTAGAGCGCCCCCTAAATCAATCGTCACTGGCGGCATGCAGAGTTATCTCCCTTTAGATACAGATAACGTCATTACTATTGTAGTGCCATATCTTTGTTTATCACCTAATCTAAACGATGAAGTTTATATTTGTCTTGATATCTATCATTCACTGAAGAGTGTGGTTATCGAAGGAACAGGTTGATTATATACAATACAGCGACCCCAAGATGCCAACAAGTAATCCTTTTCTTTTAATAGAAATTGTATATACAAAGTTGTTCTCTGGTTGTCAGTTCATATTATTTCTGCCTAGATCATAATTAGTTTCCAAAAAGTATGTATTTCAGATTTGTTTAATTTATTTTCATATTATTGTTGTTTCTTCTTAACTACGCTAATCCCCACTGACAAGTTTCAGCAAATCTCGAATATTTTGTTTTGTTTTTACCCTGTATGTGAAAAATCATTTACTGTATTTGTTTTAGAAAACTAAAGGTCACAAAAAGGTGCAAGCGTCTATGATTTTCTCTCTATAATATGGGGAAAATATTTTTGTTTGTTTATTTGTTTGTTAGTTTATTTGTTTGTTTTTATTACATTGCATTTGCACAGAAGAATGCCGTTGTATTTTAGCCCATACAATAGCCTGTATTTATAACTGTTTTCATTTTTAAACCAACATTTACACTTATTATTATTATTATTATTATTATTATTATTATTATTATTTTGCCCAACCGTGCGAGCAGGCGAAACTTAGGAGGTAGATACCTGTCTCACAAGACATGGTTGCTGAAATAAAGGTTCTCATTGATATAAATAAAAACATTAATGTGCATGATCCTTGTATAAATTTGTGTTGACCACCTTTAAATCTAGCATGTCTTTATCTGTCTATCTACATGTCCGTCCGTGCGTCTTTTTCTCTCTTTCTCTTAGCAACCTGGCCCGTATTCACGAAACTTCTCAAACTGAGTGCTCACTCAAAATAAATTGTGTATAGGTTACAATAAATAAACTAACTGAAATACATGAGACTTCAAAATAACAATACATTTAGATACAGGTGCATGTTAAATATGTAGCATACATTTAGATACAGGTGTATGTTTAATATGTAGTGTACATTTAGATACAGGTGTATGTTAAATATGTAGTGTACATTTAGATACAGGTGTATGTCAAATATGTAACATACAATTAGATAACGGTGTATTTTAAATATGTAGTGTACATTTAGATACAGGTGTATGTTAAATATGTAGCATACATTTAGATACCGGTGTATGTTAAATATGTAGCATGCATTTAGATACAGGTGTATGTTAAATATGTAGCGTACATTTAGATACCGGTGCATGTTTAATATATACTGTACATTTAGATACAGGTGTATGTTAAATATGTAGTGTACATTTAGATACAGGTGTATGTTAAATATGTAGCATACATTTAGATACCGGTGTATGTTAAATATGTAGCATACATTTAGATACAGGTGCATGCTAAATATGTAGCATACATTTAGATACAGGTGCATGTTAAATATGTAGTGTACATTTAGATACAGGTCCATGTTAAATATGTAGTGTACATTTAGACACAGGTGTATGTTAAATATGTAGTGTACATTTTGTTACTACTCGATGGTCTAAGAAAAATGTAACAGAAAGAAAGTGAAACCAACAAATCAAGTAAAAATCAACAGCAATTTATTTCTAGATAATTAAAATAAAAATCAAAAGACACTTACCGTAACGTGAATTAAAATCCAAATAATCCAATAATCCTAAGTGTCCTAATCACAAGTCCTAAATATAGAATGTTCCAAGTGAATTTTTGTATCCTTGAATGCCCTGATGTGTCAGTAGTCTTTAATGTGCTGATGTGCCAAAATGAAGTACTCCAGAATATCTTTGAACAAGTTCACATAAATCCCAAAATCATCAATTCAAAATCCAAAATCCAAAAGTATATGAGCACTTTTATAATCCAATGAATATTTTAAATAATTCCTCTCTCTGAATTTGGAATGATTTTTCACAACTGTAATAACTCTTTACAGACTGATGGTAAGGTCGAAACTGAAAACTGTCCACTAAACATGGTATATATAACGATAGGTCACATGACAGAATGTTCTATAAAATTATATGGTGTATGTGACTTTTAACGCATAATTCTAAAGGAAATTCAAGTTTTGTCTGTAAACAAAATCAACCCTGACCTCAAATTGAATCAAAAACTTGTTTACCAAAACCGTCCTTGAACTAAAATACTAAGTAAACAACCTAATCCAAGGACAATAGCTAAACATGTAAACCTGATATATAACATTAAGGTTTATGCAAATATTCAAGTCAAGAAACGTTTATAATCTTCTGAAATATTTATAATATTATATAAACATCATACATAACAATTTCGAGCCATGTGTATGTTAAGCGTAGATAGGTGTATGTAAAATATGCAGTGTACATTTAGATACAGGTGTGTTAAAAATATAGTGTACGTTTAGATACATGTGTATGTTAAATGTGTAGTGTACATATAGGCACATGTTTATGTTAAATATACAGTGTACATTTAGATACAGGTGTATGTTAAATATACAGTGTACATTTAGATACAGGTGTATGTTATATATGAAGTGTGCATTTATATACATGTGTATGTTATATATGCAGATTACATTGATGTACATATGTATGTTAAATATGCAGTGTACATTTAGATACAGGTGTATTTTAAATATATAGTGTACATTTAGATACAGGTGTATTTTAAATATATAGTGTACATTTAGATACAGGTGTATTTTAAATATATAGTGTACATTTGGATACAGGTGTATTTTAAATATATAGTGTACATTTAGATACAGGCGTATTTTAAATATATAGTGTACATTTAGATACATGTGTATTTTAAATATATAGTGTACATTTAGATACAGGTGTATGTTAAATATGTATAGTTTGCAACAATTTAACAAATATAAAACCTATGACAAAAGTAAGTTTGAGTGAAAGTGAGCACTCAATACATATCATCTATACTAAGAATAAGAAACAATGAAATTATGGCGACAGCATTAAACTGACAAGAAAGTATTATGAAATGACTGAATATTGTTTTGTAATTTTTTCTTTTAGCTAGCATAACATATTTCTTCTCAACTTTTATGTTCGCTAACATTATGTGATGAAAATACTAGTATATGTCATGGTTTTTCTTAGAATTTGAAAACTGAAAGTCCCATCAAGAGTCCAAGTGGGGAGTCCCACGCGCTTCTGGTGGTCATGGGCTCTCGTTTTGGATTACAGTCCAGGTGGCAGGTCCGACACATTTCTGATAGTCAGGGACTCTCATTATGGGGTTGATGAAAAACACTGCCTAGACTAACCTGAACACACTATTAATACACTGCCTAGACTAACCTGAACACACTATTAATACACTGCCTAGACTAACCTGAACACACTATTAAAACACTGCCTAGACTAACCTGAACACACTATTAATACACTGCCTAGACTAACCTGAACACACTATTAATACACTGCCTAGACTAACCTGAACACACTATTAATACACTGCCTAGACTAACCTGAACACACTATTAATACACTGCCTAGACTAACCTGAACACACTATTAATACCCAACGGGTGACCTAGTGAACTGGTGGATGTTACTTTAAATAAATGCCCCCGTTATTTATCAAGTGAAAAACGTTAGCAATATATATTCGATTTCACATTTTTGACCACAGTGTTAACAATATTGTTAGATAGAGGTCCATTTGCTGTCAGGTAGTCGACTGTGCACTGGCTAAGTAAAAATGGAAAGAGGAGCCTGAAAACTTCATCAGTGCCTAATTTTGATAGAGGACCAATTGACACCTCAAACAGCATCTTTTAAAGCATTTCTCTAGGCAGCAATGCAGGCAGATTTAAGGTCTGCATTGTAAACAGAGGTAATAATGTTTTCATTCTAATCGACGTGCATTGTGCTTAAAAAAAACACACACATAATAAAGACAGTGTCGAAGACACAAGACGCTTTTGCTTCGAAATAAGGCTCGTGCCTTCCGGATGGCGACATAGTATTATTTATTTAGTGAATATTTTAGCCCATGAACTCGTTGTCTTATCCATCTGCTGGGCTAGAGCAAATGTTCGTATTGGGTTTTACGATACTCACATGGTTTTATCTAGTTCTTAAACTTCGTACAGGCTTTGCCGTTATACTTTTGTTGACTGTTAAGTATGTACTTCTGAAAACAGGACAGGTATAAAGTGAAGTTGTATGCATTTGCGACAAGCACAATAGAGTGAATGTCGGCATACATCTATGCTATTTTCATGTACTGTGACTAATATTTCTTCAGATGTGGTATTAGGAGCTAATTTATATGGCTGCTCCCATGTGTTCGAGAAATGACAATGAACTAGTCCAAAGTTCACTAACTTCAGCATTTATTAAAATAGGGAAAATACATTTTGCGAATAGACACGAGTAAATTCTGAAAGTGCAATGAATGAATTGAAGAATATAAAATACTAAAAAATGTATCGGCTAGGTAATTTATTTTTTTTTTAATTTTTTTAATATTTTTTTATTTTTTTTGCCAACCTCTCAAGTCCAAGAAGTGAAAAAGACCAAGTGGAGCTAGCAGTCTTTTGAAAGGTGCACATCTGAAGTAAGGCCAAGCTGTAAACTCTATAACCCAAATTACACCCATCAGTTATATACAAAAATGAAGGGAATTAAAAGTTCTTTTAATGATACCTAAAATATAGAAGGTCCTTTTTAAATAACAAGGCTAGAGAGAAAAACCTTTGAAATTATCTTTCTTTAAATATCAAACCTGTGCAAAGCACGAAACTGTGGAGCGGAAAATTTGCTGTTTTTAAATTCTTGTGAACGTTTTCCTAGTTGCTTTTAAATTTCGACTCTGTGTGGTGATCTGGCTTTTATGGAGTTGCCATTTTAAGTTCTTTTCTAATCTTGTATTCATCTTGCTTTTTTGTCTTCTTCACTTTCCTTTAATTGGACAAGGAAAGTTGGAAAAGTGTACAAGACAAAAAATAACATGAAAACAAGGTTAATTGCAAAATGACTTTTACCTGGGGTGAAAAATACATTTCAAATGTAATTGGAGAAATGAGAGATGGACTTAAGACAAAGTGTCAAGAACAGAGAGACATTGCTGAACAAACCTTATCAAAAAGTTCCGAAAAAATAGTGTAACGAAAACCTTATTATAAGTTACCGAACAGATGATATTGTTACGATTCTAGGTCTTAAAAATATGTAACAGAAAGAAAGTGAAACCAACAATGTAAGTAATATTAACAAGCAATTTTTCCCCAAATACAAGGTGAAATTCAAGAGATACTTACAATATTGTGAATCAAATTCCAAACAAACGTAAATGTCCTAATCACAAGTCCAAAAATATAGAATGTTCCGAATCAGTTCCAATAGTCTTAAATGTCCTGATATAATACAATAATACAATCCAGAATGTCAGTGAATGAGTTCACAAAAGTCCCAAGTAATGTATTATTTCAAAGTCAATGAGCACTTTAATAATTTCTCTCGAAATATATCCGATTTCAACTGCACAAACTATAAAATCTGATCTCAAATGGATTCCCACAGACTGATCTAAAATAGGAATGAATTATTTGTTTACCAAATCCCTATTTATACACATTTTCACTTGACCTATCAACAGGATGTGAAACAATAAGATGGGGGTGGGGGTGAAACCCAGTCTACCTGTCAACAAGACTAGTGACCAGAATCTAAAGTACTACTTACCTTCGTGGACAAGATTTAAACACACATTATAGATTAAATATACATAACAGTATACCAGAAACAAAGAGCAGAAGAAAGACTGCTAAAGAAATGTTATAGCGAAAACCATGAGCATAAGAAATAATGCTCTAAAAATGGAATTTTTAAAACAGAGCACAAAAAGTAAACAAAAACAACAAATTACCAGGTACCATAATAATGAAAACCACGGCAATCTCAATTGGCTAGAAGCATAATTCTATTGGCATTGAGGCAAAACATTCAATCTTATATGACTTTAAAGATATTCTATGTTCCATAAATTGATAGTTATCGAAGATTGTTAAACTTTACCAATCCCGAGGTGTTAGTGAAGATGACCTTCACATTGATCACTTTATTATATGTGCATTTGTTGACCTGTCCGATCCTGAACAACAAATAAAAATGTTTCCACTGAACACACTAATATATGCATGATAACCAACAAGAACAGGTCTAAAGTCAATAGCAAACCTCTGAGGTCCGAGGTCGAGGAACACAAGAAATAAATTGACGTATTCATGATGGTTGACTTGATCATTGAGGAGATTTTGACTACTATTGTCTAATTTGTTTTTCATGTTAAATATCATTGCATATATACAAAGAGACCGCTGTAATGATAACTATTGTAGCGCGTGTGCATAAAGGTACAAATGTATCAACAACAAAGCAACTGGTACACATTCTTCTCTACAGATGCTACGCAATATTATTTATCAATTATTGCTTCCGCATTATATGCGATATTATTTATCAGGCATTGTTTTAGTATTACACGTTATATTACTTATAAAGAATTGCTTCAGCGTTATACACTATCTTATTTATCAAGCATTGGTTCAGTAGTATACTCCATATGATTTATCAAGCAATGGTTCGGTATTAGACGCTATTTTATTTATCAAGCATTGCTTCAATATTACACGCTATAATATTGATCAAGCATTGCAAATAATAAAAATGGCGTGTGCAAATCATTCTACTTTAGAACAATAAATAGATAAAGGTTCTGAAAATGTTGCACTGAAAGAATTTTAAAATCCTGCACATGAAGATGATGGTTTGCATGTTCAAATAGAAGTTGATGATATTATATACCTTGCTAGTGGTTTTCAAAAGCAATGTCAAGAAAGTTTTGAACATGCTACTACTAAAAAAGGTACTAGTACACCACGTGAAATTCTAGATCTGTACAAAGAATGCATAAAGGAAGGCATTGGCCTTGGCATGAATAGATTACAGTATAACTTAGAAAGACACAACATTATAATACAAACAAAACATTTATTATTATTATTTATTTTAAAAAAAAAAATGATGGACAGTTAGCTCACATATCTAAGAAAGACAACATCAAACGTATGCTATCCTACTTCCATTTTAAAACTGTTATGTATCGTTTAAATGTTAGCATTGTGTTTTCATCGGTGTCGTAACTTTGCTGTTCTAAAATTAACAGCTCAGTTAACTTTTTAACAGAGTTTGATACTGTGTAAACAGCAAGCATAAAATATACTCAGTTTTTAACTTGTGCGCCTAATTTCATTAGTATTTTATCATTTAGAAATTGTTCATTTTTACCTCTTATGTATCTCCAATCCTGATGTTGAGAAATTTAAACTTTATGTATTCAAAGAATCTTTATTGTTGAAATTATAGAGTAACAATGTTTCACGGTTTGTATGTGAACATTTTAGTTTCAGTATAATAGATTTGCATTTTGTTGAATATTTGCGCGATACCATGGTCAACTGATGCATTATATATTATATCAGAACAAAAGTACGGTGTTGTACTTGTTAGGTTTTTTAAATCTTAAATCCTTTTTTCTACGATAAGTTTTGAACAATGTTCAACTTTAATTAATATATGAAATTGGCTTTTATTATACAAATACATTGATCCTCTATTTTCTGTGTTTTTTTCTCCAAATTCAAATGTAATTCTTTGTTTATTTCCATCTTATCTGTTCATTTCCTGTACTGTAATACGATTTGTATCTTGTTGATTTTACGCAGTCTTTACATATCTAGTGTTGTGTATTTCGCTTATTCATTTTGTCAATAATAATAATAATAATAATAAGAAGAAGATAAATAATAATAATAGTTATTATTATTATTATTATTATTATTATTGTTGTAATAAACATAGGGTATATGCTATTTATATTTACGTATCCGTTTATAGCTTTGTTAGATTTTAGTGATTATTTTTTTATTATGGGGTGTCGGTGTTGGGAAGATATTTCTCAACCCGAATAATTAGCAAATTTCTAGGAGCAGACGTCATAATGTACAGCATTCACGAGACTTTATGACAGCATGGATTAGTTTCGTAAAATGGTCCCTCTCTTAACAAAGGGAATCATCTGGATGTTTTTAGGTATACGTGTTTAGTAATTTGAGATAGAAATAGTTCTATGCATTGGGTGTTTGGGTCGTGTTTTGTATTACATGGCGTGAAGTACTAATATTCAGCTCGGATACTGAGGAATCATACAAATGTGAAACAAGAAAACCATACAAGTGTGAAATTAACAGAGTTTCGTGATGTGTGGTTATTAGGTGATTAGAGGAAAATTATTTGTAGTGTTTTCGTGTTTAAGAACCTTTCAGTTGACAACGATTGTTGTCTTGAGGTCCTTGGAAATAGGGGAAAACATGGACTGTCATTACCAGACTCTCGCAGGTGTTTGATTCGCTCGGTAGAAAGACCCATTGCGTGTAAAATTATTATTATTATTATTATTATTGCATTTGTAACTTTGCACCTTAGTGCACATCGTTGTGCCTTATGCATATGTGCTTTCACGCACCGGGGGAACATTATTCCTCAGTAATACCTCGCTGTGCCCTCAGTACATGTGCTTCTGCACACCTTCGGCTATGATTGGACTTTGTCCACGCCATCAGGCTTTGCATGTATGCTAGCACAATCCAATGTCGATTGTACCATTTATTCGCGTACCATAATTTCACTTCCTATTAGATGTTGAAAGAAAGTTCTAAACTAAAAAAAAAAAAAAAAAAAAAAAAAATACTGCTTCTAAATCTGTATATGTACACACTGTAAAAAAAATTTGAATTTTTCTTGAGCTATGCGGTATAAAACATCTTCCCATATTGACTGACTTGGGTTAATTTTGTGTTAATTGTTTTATAACACAAGGGTTTATAGATATCCTAAAATTTTATATGACAAAAATGGTGTCCATAAAAAAAATGCATCTTTATTGCATAGTTGTTGACACGATTCCTATACCGCATTTTTAAATGAAATTAGAAAGTTTCAATGTCTTTGTGACTGTATCAACATTTATGTGATTTCCATTACATTTTATTTTGTTCAAGATATCATAGACAAAGCTATAGCCTTATACGATGTATTTGTTTTTGCCAGCTTTTCTGAATGTTGTCTTTTTCATTTCTTAAGTACTTGTAAAAGTGAGGACCCTAAGGAATAGTCAATGTTGTTTCTAATGCAAATGGTTTCATATTTACTTTGTATTTATTTAAGCATACTGCATTTACAAAATTGATTATTATGCTGTTTTGGACGTGTATTTCGTATATTATATAACAGGCTCCATTAATTCCAGTTATAAAGAGAAGAAAAAAATGTAAACACTATCTAACCAAGCTCTTGTGAGTGGGCGTTATCAATCAATTGCCCTTGTTTTGCTGACACGAACTCTTAGTTACTATATAAGCCCCTACTCTTGCCTTCCTTCGTCGGCGGGGTATAGCGACCTATCGAAATGTCAGTCGATGCTACGATATCGTAACTAACAAACCGTGCTACTGTGAAGCAACCGTCTCATCCACATGATTTGGGAAATTTCCAATGGCAATTACTTTACATGGAGAAATGTTATCAGTGGTATACCACAAGGATCAGTACTGGGCCCAATAATATTTGTAATCTTTATTAATGATGTGCCCGATTGTGTAGCTTCTGATGTATTCTTATTCGGTGACGACACCAAAATCTATAGAGACATCCAATCTCAAGATGATGTAGACATTATCCATCATGATCTGGACAATCCATCTGACTAGAGTGCAAAGTAGCTCATATGTTTCCATCCTGAGAAATGCATATGTCTCAAGATATGCAACAAACAAAAGGTATGTGATGACCGTCATTACACTATGAACAAGTATGATGGAGGCATGACTCACTATGAACAAGTATGATGGAGGCATGACTAATTAAGAAGTGGTCGGGATGGAGGACATTGTGTTAACATTGGCAGGCATTTAGCATTTGACAAACTTATTCAGATTCAGGTCAACAAATCCAATCAAACAGTCGGCATTATACGACGAACATTCACCTCTCTAGACTATAAATCTTTCCGTCTACTATTCAAAGCCCTCGTCAGACCTCATTTGAAATATGCCAACAGTGTGTGGAGTCCATATGAAAAGAAAGACATTGAATCAAAAGAAAATGTGCAAAGATGAGCTACGAAAATGTTACCTCATCTAAAGGATAAAACTTGTGAAGAGCGGCTACGGATTCTGAAATTACCAACTCTAAAATACCGCAGGCTGCGTGGAGATATGATAGAGACTTTTAAGATCTTGTTTGGGATTTGTGATCAGAAAGCATCGGGCGAGTTGTTTAAGTTAAACCCTAATAAAAATAATCGCGGACACAAACTAAAAGTTCAGAAGGAACGTTGCCGTCTTGACCTACGGAAACATTATTTCACCAACCGAGTAGCAGACATATGGAGACACTATATCAAAAAGCGGGTGCAATTCAGTGGTAATAAATATGCGAAAATCAACTTTCTTAAATCCATTTCAAATTTTGCCAGATAAAAACACAATGTTTACTTTATCTAATTCTTACATATTTTGAACAAATATGAAAAAACACAGAAATCGCTTGTTCTTCAAGAAGGTCTACCGAGCCGTACATTTCTAGGCAAAATATGTTCGTTACTTAATAAGAAAGTTATATGCAATGTCATTTTATGTTAAAGATTGTTTTAATTTCCCAATCTTACTTAATTATTTATAAACCATTCTTAGATGTATAAAAACAGACCTTTTGCATGTTCATAAACTTTGTTGTTTTCTTGTACGATAATTATCTAGCAAAACTTATATTTCCATATTAAATTTAAAACGCAACACTGAACAAAATATTTTGGTACGTTTTATGCAAATCTTAAATATCAAACACCATAAAAAAAAACAATAACATTAAATCTAATTGACAGTTCTAAATAAAAAGTCCCTATCTGGTTATGAAAATACACTAAAACTTAATAAACTATGCCGACACAAAGGTTTGTAATATGTAACGAACATTTGAAAAAGCACCCACAAAAAATATCTTCTGTGAAAATTTGCCAATTAAAATAATGGATTCGACTAGATTACTGCCGAGATCTTCATGCTTCTATATTAACAGCTACACCGATGTGTTACACGTATAACTTACTAAAGTGTTACATATACTATTCCGTATTTCGATAAAAAAAAAACACAAAGAGATTAATAACTATACAGATTGTCATTTTTTGACATAACAAAAATTTAAAATTGCCTTTGAACGAGTTCAAACACTACAATTTCCTTGTACACTCTATCCTTTACCTCAACAGAAACGATTTTTGTCAAATAAATGGGTGAACCATACTTTATTTATGGTTGTTTTACATGATATAAACACTAAAAAATTCGTTACTTATAACAAGGATATTTGTCACTAAAACAAACAATTTTAACAGTTTAAAATGTATCATTAACACAATGCTCTGCGACTTTCATGATGCTGCCTGCAATCTTTATCTGAATATATTAACTGATCTCATACAACACACTCTGAATTGCCACTTATATATAGTGGTAACGAATCTTTCATTACAGAAATTGGCATCTCATTTGAAACTCTATCATGTCAAATTTATCCTCCATTGTTTTCCAATCCATTTCAGCATGGACAATCATTTTTGATTTTCCAGATGATCGTGGGGGATGTACTTTGCAAAGGATATCACTGACTTTAATCCATAATTTAAAAGAAGATATTTAGTTTTCAAAGAAAGTTTGTGAAATGTTCGTTACGTTCTTGCAACGAACATTTCAACTATAAATTCATACATTCTATTTAGTATATGCACGTGACTTTACGTATCTATGATGCAAAACGAATTTTGACACTTCTTCAATAAATATTACGCAAAACGACATATTTTTCATTGTTATAACATTATATTCTTTAAAGAACAAAATATATATTACCTGTTTTATAAGAGGCTTCCTGGTAAATCCATAAAGAAAAAATCACTGGAAATAAACGACGCATGACTTAGAAAACAAATGGTCATGGCGGACGTCGTTAATAGCGGAGACAACTTTTCTATTTTGCAGAAATATTGTTTCACGCAACGAACATTTCAATTTGGTCATTTTTAGCGCGCAATAAACTTATCAAATACGGTTTTGAAAATAACTAAGTGGTATTTTAATACTTTTCATATAGAAAATCTCTTGCAATATTTTTGGTAACATTGAAAAACGAAATACGGTATAAGAATCCAAGTAAGCCTAACGAACATTTCAATTTGTTACCTGGCTCTCCAACGAGCGAAATTTGGTACCTAAATCATACTTTATTAATAAATGTAAATGTATCATGGTGATTAAGTTATAACCTAGAATGACTAAACATATTGTATAGCATGTAATATATAATGTTATAATCTAGAACGATTAAACATATTGTATAGCATGTAATATATAATGTTATAATCTAGAACGATTAAACATATTGTATAGCATGTAATATATAATGTTATAACCTAGAACGATTAAACATATTGTATAGCATATAATATATAATGTTATAATCTAGAACGATTAAACATATTGTATGGCATGTAATATAATGTTATAATCTAGAACGATTAAACATATTGTATTGCATGTAATATATAATGTTATAACCTAGACGATTAAACATATTGTATTGCATGTAATATATAATGTTATAACCTAGAACGATTAAACATATTGTATTCCATGTAATATATAATGTTAAATAGTTTCTGTACTTAAGTAAACACACGAGAGTATCAGGTAACGAACATGTCATGAAAACCGGCGACACCATATTTTTCAGTGTAAATGAAATATAACTTTCTTAAAATGTCGTAAAATGGACAATTTATGGGTTAAATCAGTTCTTGTCACCGATACCTATAACACAAAAAAGCAGTAGGATAATACTGTAAACTTATTTTTCGAAATAAATATAACAGAAAATTAAGAATTAATGTTGGCGACAGTAACGAACATGTCGAATAGCAACTCCGACCCAAAATATTTTCATTTGCCACACACCTTGCAGCAATTGTACCCAAAACATGTCAATCTGTCACACACCTTGCAGCAATTGCACCCAAAACATTTTCATTTGTCACACACCTTGCAGCAATTGCAGACAGTCTAATTGTATCCCAACCAAATGAAACAAAACATGGCATTTTTATTTATATAAATATAACGATAAATGAAATAACCACGAACGACATCAATTGCACCCGCTTATTGAAATCGGACAGGAACAGTTTACAAGAAAATGTAGTCAACGGCAGAAAAGTGAAAACATTTGAAAGATTATATCCATACTGGAAAGACCGTCCGATGAAAGAAGACTTTAGTTTGGAGTATAAAGAATACATAAACACTAGAAGTATTATATTCAACCAAGCTGAGACAGACGAATCAGAGATGAACATGGAGGTGCAGCAAATAACCACTATACTGAATACTGAATAAGGCTCCCACAACCTGTGTCGTACACTACCGACAATTTCTGCGATCTCGTCATTATCAAGTAGAGGCATAATGGAAATACCAAGGATTTCGAGTTTCCAGAAGACCACGATTCAGTTTGTAAAATCTCTAACATTTGGTACTTGATTGAATTGATTTTATCCTTCAAACACGAGACAATCTGGATTAACTGAGGCGGATCCAACTTGTCTAATTTATGAGGTTACTAAAATGAGGTCACACTGTATTGAAGTAATTAATCCAACCAGTCAGTTAAACACAAGTGGATCATATCATTCACCCTTCTTTCTTCCTAATTTGGTATCGTAACGATCAGCAATAATATGCGGCTAAGCCAGTAACGCAAACATAGCTTAATCATCCGGTAAAAAAATTAGACTAGGTACAGTCTGTTTCGCCATATAAGGTAATTTGTATAGATAGCGGTGTTGTGCTATTTTGGTCGATATTTATACATTACATCTACACTGTAACAAAACATAAGAACACGTGACTTAAAAAAATGCTCTTTTGATGGGTCATACGAGACCTAGATGATACAGGTGATTGGTTTGTGTTTTTATTTCGGAGAGAAACTTGAATTTGCGTATAGATTCTTGGACAGTCAGAAAACATTGCCATGGTCTGAATATTGTCTACTCAGTTAAGCTCTACTTGATTGTTACAAGTTTTGTGGCTTTATTATTACATCAGGTAATCGGGTCTCTCTCTCTGTCTCTCTCTCTCTCTCCAAACACACACACACAGACACATGCAGGTAATCTAATACCATTTTAAGTGTTTTGAGGCAGTTCCTTTCACTGCCCACTCCCTCAAACTGTGCTCTGGAAATGGGCCATAGATTTCTCAAAACTAGATTTCACAATCTGTACCAGTCACTATTGCAACTTGCAATTACCATGAATTATGTGGACATGGGTACTTTATTATTAAGGTCTTCTGACCTGTCCATTAAATCCAATGAGAACGGTTTTATGTCTGGGTATTTTGAAATGAGGTGTAAATTATATCTCCATCTTTAATGCAGTGATCAAGCTTATGACCTTATTTTGCATTACTGAAGATGTTATACATTTAAATAATCTTCTTAAGGTATAATTGAAGATCGTCTCTTCAAAAGATTCAACATGCCCATGGAAATTAATAATGTATTCTGTACTTTCCTTTCAAAATCTTGGTGTGTATACTATTAAAGACAGAGTCAATCATCACATTGAATGAGGCAGCCCTCCTTAGGGAGAAAACAAACAACAGCTAAATAAGTCGTGAAAGACCTGTCTGTTGTTTGTAATTAGAAGTACAAATGCTAAAGATTGTTTAAAAGATAGCAAATACAAGTGTGTCTTGGGGGGGGGGGGTAAGTTAACATTTTCATAAAATATGCAGATTTTGAATTTAAGTTTTAATTTTTCGTCAGTATAAAAATGAAATAAAATTTCACAGTTCAAATAATTTCAGAGAACAGTCTGGATAGTCTTGAAACTTTATTAGTGAGAGTCGTATAACAACTGCAAGGAACCAGTCAACCTGTGCAGATCAGGTGATATTTCTTATCCTGTTGGTTTGTGTTGGTGTAATTTTACAAGTTTTGCAATACAAAATAACCATGTCACTGCATTTTTAGACAGAATGACATTTTATTTTACATCTAAATTGACAAAGAAAATACCTTGTAACTTGGCAGATTCTTGAAATGGTATTTGTTTTATTTTGTAAACATTTATAATAGAGTGCAAACAAGAAATATTTCAAATAAGCAAGACTGTGTCCAAAACTACATTTAAAAAATGAATATCAGATTCTGCAGTAAGTTATAAATGGTGTCATTTATAAAAAAAACTACTGTATTACCTTGCAAAATTGAGCGAAAATTGGTAAAACATGACGAGTCTGGTACTGGACAATTATCAATAAAAAAGTTTTAGTTTTATTCCTGGGGATAAATTTGCTGATTTATAGTTCTATGCAACAATGCTTTTAATCAAGTCTACATTTTTTGTCCAGTGTCAATAAAATTTAATACAAAGATTTATTTCAACAAGATTTGGGTTGAGTGTGAGCTCTAAGGGTCCTTTTTGCAATATAAAATGCACCAAATTCTTGTTAACACTCAAAAGTCCACATTTCGTATCATATTTTATTAATTTGAAATGACGAGTAATGATGCATCCCAACAAGATCTTAGATGAAACCACTGATTTGTGTAAATGTAGAGTAATGGCACTTTTTATGTGAAAAGTGTACCAAAATTCATATTCTTAAACATTGTGCCATATAAATTGTGCATGTTCCACCATGGTGGTGGTAGGGGCATATAATATTACCATTACATCAAATAAATTATGTATGTCACACCATGGTGATGGTAGGTGCATATAATATTAACATATTACCATATACATTTAAATTGTGTATGTCCCACTATGGTGGTGGTAGGGGCATATAATACCATTATACCATATAAATTGTGCATGTCCCACCATAGTGGTGGTAGGGGCATATAATGTTAACATATTACCATATAAAGTGTGTATGTCCCACCATGACAGTGTGAGGGGCATATAATACTATTATACCATATAAAGTGGGTATGTCCCACCATGACAGTGAGAGGGGCGTATAATGTTACTGTATCCTTATCAATCTGTCTGTCACAACCAGGTCAGGTTGTTTTTAGGTCAGTTTTTAGGTACTGTGGTGGAGCATCTGTGTACTATAAATATATTTCAAGTTTGTCAGATATTAACCCAGAAATGTATTTTGATATATGTTATATCCAAGTAATATCTGTATAATTAGCATTGTACAGCAGTATTTGACAAAGTTATATCTACAATTAGCATTTGACGGCAGCATTTGACAAAGTTATATCTGTCTAATTAGCATTGTACAGCAGTATTTGACAAAATTATATCTATATAATTAGCACTGTATAGCAGTATTTGACAAAGTTCTGTCTACAATATGCATTTGGCAGCAGCATTAGACAAAGTTATAGAGTGTATCTGTCTAATTAGCATTGTACAGCGGTATTTGACCAAGTTATATCTGTATAATTGGCATTGTACAGCAGTATTTGACAGTTATATCTGTCTAATTAGCACTGTACAGCAGTATTTGACAAAGTTATATCTGTTTAATTAGCATTGTACAGCAGTATTTGACAAAGTTATATATGTCTAATTAGCATTGTACAGTAGTGTCTGACAAAGCTATATCTGTATAATGAGCATTTGACAGCAGTATTTGACAAAGTTATTGCTTTGGATCATCTTAGTAATCCTTACATTTTTGTTATTCTTTAATATACAGTCTCTCGTAAACTATCTTCCCAAATCTCTTCATATTAGAATTGAAGCTTTATTGAGAGATTCTTTCTGAAACACTAGTTCTTCTGCGCTATGCACATAATTAAGGAGGATGCTGCAATCTAATATTGTTTAATTTCTCTTCACCATGAAATTTCTGTATTTTCCGGTCTATATTTTTTTAAATATTAATATTAAATTCCTTGCTAGATTTGCTATGACATATTGGGATTCAAAATTCGAATGTATATGTTTTGAAAGATGCATAGTTAGTTGAATGTCTTTATTACATACCCATTTAATCTTACATGCTTCATCTGGCACTTGATACAGGTGTTTAATCCATTAATCTTACATGCTTCATCTGGCACTTGATACAGGTGTTTAATCCATTTGTCCATATGATCTTACATGCTTCATCTGGCACTTGATACAGGTGTTTAATCCATTTGTCCATATGATCTTACATGCTTCATCTGGCACTTGATACAGGTGTTTAATCCATTTGTCCATATAATCTTACATGCTTCATCTGGCACTTGATACAGGTGTTTAATCCATTTGTCCATATGATCTTACATGCTTCATCTGGCACTTGATACAGGTGTTTAATCCATTTGTCCATATGATCTTACATGCTTCATCTGGCACTTGATACGGGTGTTTAATCCATTTGTCCATATGATCTTACATGCTTCATATGGCACTTGATACAGGTGTTTAATCCATTTTTCCATATCACACACCCAGATTTGAACTCCTTGTGTGTCATCTTAGACATTAGCGCATTGATATTTTTTAATGCAGTGAATCAAACTTATAAATCCCAATTTGTTTTGAATTTCATTCATACAATAAAGCTAAAAATATTTCAGAAGTGTAAAAGAGGGGGTATGTTATAAATGCAAAACTGCATTCATGTTTTGTTGTGGGCAGGGGAAACATCTTGTTTGATATGGCTAATGAATACATATAAGCCTGACTGCCTTTATGTATCCTTAAGCCATATCGAACTCATTCTTTCTGCTGACTCAGAACAAAACATGTATGTAGTTCTCTGCATATATTTTTATCAATATACAGTATGAATTCTGTTTTACCATATTATATCACATGGTCATTTTATTTTCACATCAGAATGGCTGACAATGTAAGCAGGGCTGTTACTGGAGACACAGACTGTGACTCTATTGTAAGCCTAGAGGACATCATGGTGAGAGACAGTCTCCCAGATGAGGAAGCCACTATATATAAGGCCACCCGTTACAACGACATAGAGATGATAGCACGACAGTTTCGAGATGGTGTGGATGTCAACATAAAATATGATGGTACTCAATGATGCATATATGTAGCTACCAATACAAAAAAAAGTATTTACTGCTGACTTGTGGCAAACTAGCCGCTAGTTGATAGTTAACTAGCCACTTGGTAAAGGTCTGGCATGCAAATTAGATTGTACTCAACTCTCAGGTATGGAAAGTGACACTCAGCTAGCTGCTCACCATATTTTACCTTCCAACTAGTTCTAAATACAGACTAGCTGGCCTTTTTTTAGACACATCTTATCTTCCAACTAGTTCTAAATACAGACTAGCTGGCCTTTTCTTAGACCCTTTTTGTTCCTGGTATGTGTCTCATGATGATGTTTCAACTAAGAAGGTCTTGACTTTAAAAAAGACTGTTTTATATCATTCTTATTACTTATTCGTTTTAATGAATTTTCAGGGGTAACAAAATACTGATTTATTTCCAAATGTAATTTTACTTGGTATTTATACTTGCTTAGAATGAATTTTGGCTTTAAGTAAATTTCACCCTTTCAGGGCCCAAATACCACTTGAAGAGTTCCACAATGACCCACAGGATATGTATGAGTGGTTACACACCACTGCATGTAGCTGTCCTGCATGCCTTTATGAAGGTAAAGGTCATATACACAACACTTCATGTAGCTCTCCTGCATGCCTTTATAAAGGTGAAGGTCATATACACACCACTGCATGTAGCTGTCCTGCGTGCCTTTATAAAGGTGAAGGTCATATACACACCACTGCATGTAGCTCACCTGGGTGCCTTTATCAAGGTAAAGGTCATATACACACCACTTCATGTAGCTCACCTGCATGCCTTTATCAAGGTAAAGGTTATATATACACACCACTTCATGTAGTTGTCATGCATGCCTTTATAAAGGTAAAGATCATGTAACTGTTGTCATGGCAGCATAACCAGACCTTCAGCCATCTTAATGTTACAATCATTGAACTTTTCTGCACAATGTCATAGAATATGCTGTGTGACACACTAGCTATTCATCATACACTTACATGACACACTAGCTTTTCATCATACACTTACTAGGTTTTCAGCATATATATGTACTTACTTGATACTAGCTATTCATCATACACTTACAAGACACACTAGCTATTCGTCATACACTCAAATGACACTAGCTATTCATCATACACTTACATGACACACTAGCTATTTATCATACACTTGGAGGACACACTAGCTATTCATCATATACTTACATGACACACTAGCTATTTATCATACACTTACATGACACACTAGCTATTCATCATACACTCACATGACACACTAGCTATTCAGAAATGGTTTAATAACCAGTTATATACAGAAATAAATAGTCTTATAATATGAAAATACAAAAGTAGCATAAATACTCGCTTATAAGTCGACATTTTTTACTGCAGATTCCATTCCTGCAGAGTAGAGGTCGTCTTATAAGCACAAGATAAAAAGAAATTGATAAATCTAGGGGTAATGTTGGAAACTTTAGACGTTTGCAGTACATAAAAGTACTGTCATTTCAAATATATTTACATTTTCATGCCACTATTCCCATTAAGAAATGCATATATGGTATGCACTGTGTTTATCTGTTTCATGACGGTATTCATTACACAATACTTGTATCTACAGTTATTTGGATTTTTATAATTTGAAAATATTACCAGTAAATTAAATACTACCTACCACAAAGTGAAGTGTCCATCAATGTTGTTTACCATGGGTGTTTCCTAGCACATATATTACTTCCATTTTCGTGCAAATTCAAAGAACCAGTATTTGATTTAATATTTGTGTTTTACTGTATAAACACTGTGTGTGATGCAATAAAAGTTTTGATTTAATTTTGTATTTTCCTTTTCCATAAGTCAGATATAATTCCCAAGTGATATTTTCCAAGTTATCTGCCGTTGCATGTGGGCCGATAAGCCCTTGGCTTGTAAAGGTAGCATTCAAGTAGACAATCCTTTTGATTAAGCTGCGAATTTAATTCTTGTTCAGTGCCTATTAGTAGAGTTCTACAACTTTCTGTGCATGTTTGACCTTAATCCCTTAGCTTGTAAAGGCACCAGTCTCTTTGTTTTCCCACATGACAACCCTTTGATCAAGCCATGCCTTTGATGCTTATTCAGTGCCAAGTAACAGAGGGTGGTTATTTGAACTCCCTGCAATCTTGCCACACAATTGACAAGTGCTTAGTTGCATCCTTTAATAGATTTCACTGACTTTATTATCAAAGTGTTACTGACAGAGCCCTGGCTCAGTCTCTACATAAGCACCCGCATATGACAGTAAAGCCAAGGAATTGGAGTTGGACGATATTTACAATGACTAGACGACGAGTTACAATGACTAGATGATGATGGAGGATTTCAGAACTTTATCAGGCAATGATAATAAATTCTTGGACTTTGTACCAGATGACATTAGATAGTGACATTTAACTCATTAACCCCTAGCGCCACGTTTACGCATCATGAGGTTGTACCCTACTTCCGAGCTCTGTAACATCAACATCATTTAAGATACACTAAAGTGGATGGTATTGCAGGAAAGTAGACAGATGTAGCTCTACAATGATACCAAATAATGTCAACTTTCTACTCGCATTAAAAAGTACAGCGAACAAAATGCATTTTTTGAGACCCAATTTTTTTTAGGTTGAAAATTGACAGTTGCGGAACCGGAGTTTGTGTTTCTTAATTTTAGACTTTTTGACCTTAAATCTAAAGCAGACCCATCTGAACTGCACACAGACAGATGAACCTTTGTAAAAAGTAGGATAAGTTTGAGATTTGGAGAAAAAAGGGGCCAGGACACAAAAATTGTGTGTCCAATACGAAAAAAAAGAAAGAAAAAAAAAATAAGTCCAACTTTTACCCTTCTGCACATGTGTGAGCATAATAGCCAATGAAAAACAATGTTTCTGATACAACTAAGCATCCGTCTAAACAATAAACTTTCTAAGGCAGATGTGTTTTGCTGCATTCAGAAGTAACCCCAAAAATGCGTTGCCTACACCCCATTTCACGCGAAAATTAAAAAATCTCCCATGGTTAATGAGTTAAAGGATACTGTGAATCACATAAATGTGGGCATGACTTTCATTGTTTATTTGTAAGACATGTGGAATTAACATATTACGGGATAATGTGAATCGGATCATTCTGAACTACTATTTTTATACCAGTATGTGACCCATAAATGAATTCATGGATTTATCATATAAATGGATTTAAAATGTCAAGCATTATGGACTTCAATGGATTTTATTACTCGAAGACGGACAAATTGTAAGTTGTTGATTCATTTGTGACATATATTCCACTCAATAATATAATTGTATTTTACACTGGTTTTGTCTTTATTTTTCCAATCAATCTATCTAACTATATTTTGGCTTGTTTATTTTTCCAAACTACAACTCTGACTCACTGACAACAAGTCACCCCTTCAGACAGATCTGAATTGCAAAATACACCCTGACTTACAGGAGGGTCAAAAGAGAAAATTTTTTTTGCAGCTCTAAAAAGGAGAGGGGGGGGGGGGTTGACATATAGTCAAGTTGACTTATAATCGAGTATATACAGTAGTCTTGATTCAAGACTGTGTTTCATTTTGGTTGAGAAAGGCACAGGGTATTCATTGATATCATATACAGGTATGTTAACAGAGCATTAAATTTGGCATGTATTCATTTGTCATATTTAATAATATTCACAAAATTTCCTTTGTTTTCTCTGTTTACAGACAATTGAGTTTTTGGTGGATGAGGGAGCAGATGTGAAGATTAAGGATGCATTTGACAGGACGTCACTTCACTTGGCCGTCATTGCAGGCAGACACCAGGTCATTGCCTATCTCATTAACAAAGGTCAGGATATGGTTTTTGTAATACTGATTCAAGGTATAGGGATAGGAATTGGGTTTTTGTAATGTGGATTCAAGGTAAAGGGATAGGAATTGGATTTTTATCATGTGGAATCAAGGCGTAGGGAGAGGAATTGGGTTTTTGTAATGTGGATTCATGGTGTAGGAATAGGAATTGGGTTTTTGTAATGTGGATTCAAGGTGTAGGAATAGGAATTAAGTTTTTGTAGTGTTGATTGAAGGTGTAGAGATAGGAATTGGGTATTTGTAGTTTGGATTCAAGGTATAGGGATAGGAATTGGGTTTTTGTAATGTGGATTCAGGGTTTACAGATAGGAATTGGGTTTTTGTAATGTGGATTCAGGGTTTACAGATAGGAATTGGGTTTTTGTAATGTGGATTCAAGGTGTAGAGAATATGGATTCCAGGTTTACGGATAGGAATTGGGTTTTTGTAATGTGGATTCAAGGCATAGGCATAGGAATTGGGTTTTTGTAATGTGGATTCAAGGTATAGGGAGATAAATTGGGTTTTTAATGTGGATTCAGATCGTAGGGATAGGAATTGGGTTTTTGTAATGTGGATTCAAGGCATAGGGATAGGAATTAGGTTTTTATAATGTGGATTCAAAATGTAGGGATGGGAATTGGGTTTTTGCAATGTGGATTCAAGATGTAGGGAGAGGAATTGGGTTTTTGTAATGTGGATTCCAGGTTTGGGGATAGGAATTGGGTTTTTGTAATGTGGATTCAAGGCATGGGGGGAATAATTGGGTTTTGTAATGTTGATTCAAATCTTAGGGATAGGAATTGGGTTTTTGTAATGTTGATTCAATTCTTAGGGATAGGAATTGGGTTTTTGTAATGTGGATTCAAGTCATGGGGGGAACAATTGGGTTTTGTAATGTTGATTCAAGGTGTAGGGAGAATAATTGGGTTTTGTAATGTTGATTCAAGGTGTAGGGATAGGAATTGGGGTTTTGTAATGTTGATTCAAGGTGTAGGGAGAAGAATTGGGTTTTGCAATGTTGATTCAAGGTTTAGAGATAGGAATTGGGTTTTTGTAATGTGGATTCAAGGTTTAAGGATAGGAATTGGGTTTTTGTAATGTGAACTCAAGGTTTAAGGATAGGAATTGGGTTTTTGTAATGTGGATTCAAGGTGTAGGGATAGGAATTGGGGTTTTGCAATGTTGATTCAAGGTGTAGGGAGAATAATTGGGTTTTGCAATGTTGATTCAAGGTGAAGGGATAGGAATAGGGTTTTTGTAATTTTGATTCAAGGTTCAGGGATAGGAATTGGGTTAGGATGTCTCATTACCAAAGAGTTTCAAAAGACAAAACTTAAAATGTTTTACCAGAATATTTTAATAGGAACCTGCGGATGTCTATTGCCGGCAAGGATATATTGCTCTTAGGTTATTTGGACATAGGGACATATATAATATATATATATATATATATATATATATATATATATATATATATATATATATATATATATGGTGTTTTTTGTACATATTAAGATGTACATACACGGTGCTACTTGTACATAGGAACATGTATATACATGGTGTTATTTGTACATAGGAACATGTGTATACATGATGTTATTTGTGCATGGCAACATGTGTATGCATGGTATTATTTGTTCATAGGAATATGTGTATACATGGTGTTTTTGGTACATAGGAATGTGTCTGCATGATGTTATTCATACATAGGAACATGTGTATACATAGAGGATATTTTCTGTTCCTATGTTAATACTGGATATATTTCATCGTGTAGTACACAAAAGCGTGATATTGTAATGAGTGGCAAAGCCACAAGTTAAAATATATCGTTTTTGGTACCACAAGATGAAATATATCTTGTATTTATGCAGGAAAAGAAAATTTTCTTTTTATTATATACCAGACTTGCTCCAGAATCGAAGCTTAGATTAAACTCTCTCTTCAGCACAACACCCCACCCCCCCTTTTTATAAATTAACCTCACTTTCATAGGCTGATCATATAAATATCAATGACTTAAGAGCACAGTAGGATTGGGATAACCTAATCTGTTGTAGTGAATTACATTTTTGACATTTTGTAAACTATTTCATCATACCTGACCACAAAGTGAGTCCGATTCAGCAAGCATCACAGCGGGTTTATCATTGTTGTTAAGGAAGTAAGGAGAAATAAATTCATAGAGATGCAAACAGAGTCGAATCAGATTTCTTCAGTGTTCTAGCTCACAAAGTGTTTTTTTTTTTTTGCTGCAGCTATAACTTCTGTAGGCACACACAATCAAGCATCGCATGGCATGATGGGAAATCTTGTATTTTCACATATAAGGATATATTTTTCACATGTGAAAATATAGGAATGAAAAAAATATGAAAATTATTTTGCCAATAAGTTTCTATATATCACGCTTAAGTATATAATAAATGATATTATTAAAACAGAAAAATGTGTATACATGGTGTTTTTTGTACATAGGAACATGTGTATACTTGGTGTTATTGCATTTGTTTTACCAACCATTTTCTACATTACAGGTGCTGACCTGAATGCACAGTCGTCCAGTGGTCGGACTGCCCTACACGAAGCTACATTGGGGGGAAAATGGCCAATAGTTCGCCAGCTGGTGTCAGCAGGAGCTAAACTTGATCTCTTTGACCTAAAGGGGACAACTGTCTTGATGAATGTGGTCTTTACCAAAAATGTCAACACAGAGATACTGGAGTTTCTCCTTAATTGTACGTCTTCCATATTAAATAATTATTTTAATTTTATTCTTCCTGTTTAACATCAGTGCATTAGGCCTTGCAACTTATATTACACTAATGGTTATTTACTCCAAACAAGCAATGTGTTAACAGACCTGCCAACCCTTACTATTTGACTGTGTCTTACTGAAATTACCCTTAAATTACAGACTTGAAGAATAATAGCCAAAAATATGAACATACAATCATTGCAGTCAAATCTGGATATTGGCTTGTCTGATTTTGGTGCAGATCCAGGTTTTCATCTTACATTCAGTGGAATTGTGTTAGGAACTAGATTAACTCTACAGAAGTACCTCAGACACTTTAATCTACTCATGTTTTTTTCATGCAAAACATCGGTTTGATCAAGCTTTTGCTTCTATCTAGGAATGTCATCTAACATACGAATGCATCGACAGCAAAAAGGACAATCAGTCCCTTTAAATGTTCAAAAAGTCAGTTTAGAAGTATCAAAAGGAATATTCAGATTTTTGGCAAATACCAGGAAAGACAAGAATTATCCTGGATATGTTTATTGGATATCATGTATCGATCTGAGTATTTTTCATGGCAGGAGAGATAATTACCACTGCCATGTGAGATTTGGAAAATAATGACAAGGATTATGTCAGCATGAGAGGTCTAGCAATAAGTCTTTGACCTTCTTAGGGTTTGGAACTACAGTTTCTGTGATCTTCCTCATGTACAACAGCTCTATTATATTCCATTATCAATTGACACCTCTGAATAAATAGTTCATTCTTGTTTTAATTACGATATCCGTTGTCACAAGAACCACATGGCTATGCAGTGTTATTTACATTCTAATTAAACCATGCCTTGAGCTCTGGCCAGGTTATTCCAGTGACACCTGTTTGAGGGCAAGATTCGACAGACAAGATCAAATTAGTGAGGCATAAGTACAGTACACTATAGAGCATATACCATAAGTGTGCTATGCAGCCTGTGAATTGTGAACTATTTAATTGTTTTCTTTTATTTCATGTTGGAGAAATCAGAAAATACAAGCACATACAAATGCATACAAAATAATTATAAAAATTATAAAAGCAGTCATATTAGTTTATAACAATTTATTGACATGGTAATTGAATAAGAATTGGTACAGCTATGTGACCTGTTTTCAATTTTACCTCTTACATCTCATAATCACAGTATTACTGGTACTTAAAGCAGTTTCAATGACATAGTCCATATATAAGTTAATTCAGAGTATAAGATGAAGCCCAGACTTCCAGGTCAAAAAGTATATATTTATAGGCGAGAGAATACGGTACATAATACATATAATTCTACTACTGAATAAAGACATGGGATCCCTGACCATATACCCATCTTATAACAGGAACTGTGTTATCATGAAGTGCCATATAGTGAGGGAGTGATGTATCACTTTCTGGTAGTTACTATGGCTCCTGCTATACAGCATCATCACTTTTAAGATTTTTTTTAAAGATTTTTAATGTCAGATATGGGGTGGGTATGTCAAATATGAGTGGGTGTCAGATGTGGAGTAGATTTGTCATAACACAGTTTACAAGTAATACATTCCACAGAAGCCCTGTACATGTATTTGGATTTTATCTCATTGTAAAATTGGAATCAGTTCAGTATTCTCTCATTATAATGCCATCCATGGGAACCATAGAGTATACTGCCTTATAGTGATACCACCTTACAATGAAGTACTTGATACAGTGCTCCCTCATTATAATGCTATACATTAGAGTCATATAATATACTGCCTTATAGTGATACCACCTTACAATGAAGTACATGATACAGTACTCCCTCATTATATTGCTATACATTAGAGTCATATAGTATACTGCCTTATAGTGATACCACCTTACAATGAAGTACATGATACAGTACTCCCTCATTATAATGCTATACATTAGAGTCATATAGTATACTGCCTTATAGTGATACCACCTTACAATGAAGTACATGATACAGTACTCCCTCATTATAATGCTATACATTAGAGTTATATAATATACTGTCTTATAGTGATACCACCTTACAATGAAGTACATGATACAGTACTCCCTCATTATAATGCTATACATTAGAGTCATATAATATACTACCTTATAGTGATACCACCTTACAATGAAGTACATTATAGAGTATTCCCTCATTATAATGCTATACATTAGAGTCATATAGTATACCGCCTTATAGCGAGACCACTTTATAATGAGGTACATGATACAGTACTCCCTCATTATAATGCTGTCCATGGGAGCAATACCATTTTATAATAAAGCACATTATATATATAATTTTACTTCTACACAATGAAATGGGATCCATGACCATATCTACATTATTAAATGAACTGTGTTATAATGAACGGTCTTATAGTGAGGGAATGCTGTACAGTAAAACATGGTTAATACATAGGTCTCATGATGACAGTCATGAAAGGCCTTGTAGTGAGGGAATGCTGTATAGTAAAACATGCTTAATACATAGGTCTCATGATGACAGTCATGAAAGGCATTGTAGTGAGCAAATGCTGTATAGTAAAACATGGTTAATACATAGGTCTCATGATGACAGTCTGAAAGGCCTTGTAGTGAAGGAATGCTGTACAGTAAAACATGGTTAATACATAGGTCTCATGATGACAGTCATAAAAGGCCTTGTAGTGAGGGAATGCTGTACAGTAAAACATGGTTAATACATAGGTCTCATGATGACAGTCATGACTACATCACAACAGAAGTAAGTATTAACTGTTTTACATAAGTATCACAACAGCTAGGTCCAGACTGAAAAATTCATAATTAAATTTAAGACTATGTCAGAAGTGAGTATATAATAATCAAGGTTGACTGTATCATAAAACTGTACATGAAATGTTTTGCCATATCTTCCAGCTGGCTGTGATGTTAACCAAGAGAATGGGAAGGGGGCTACTGCACTGTTCTTAGCGACAGGTATGAGAGATCTCAGTACCATGAGGATTCTGTTAAAACATGGGGCAAATATTAATCAGGTAAGTTATGGTGTGTCTCTTTTGGCAGGATTCTGTTAAAACATGGGGCAAATATTAATCAGGTAAGTTGTGGTGTGTCTGTGTTAGATGGATTCTGTTAAAACAATGGGGCAGTATTAATCTGGTAAGTTATGGTGTGACTGTGTTAGGATGATTCTGTTACAGCATGGGGCCAATATTAATCAAGAAGTAAGCTTACGTCTGTGTTAGCAGATATTACATTCTTCATTTAAATTGAAATACTGTTAATTCATTTACTGTAGTA
The DNA here is from genome assembly GCA_029931535.1 of Margaritifera margaritifera. Classification (NCBI taxonomy): domain Eukaryota; kingdom Metazoa; phylum Mollusca; class Bivalvia; order Unionida; family Margaritiferidae; genus Margaritifera; species Margaritifera margaritifera. Next base: position 3,419,827 of record JAQPZY010001520.1, on the reverse strand, counting down.
TCACTAATTTTTGTAGTGTACCAATTTTCAGGGATTTTGTTGTTGCACCAAACAACGAATTTAAAGACCGAATGAAACATTAACCACATGTGATAAATAAGCACCCCAAACCTCCAAATTTTATAACTGTGATTCATTCCTAGAGGTTTACAAAGCTATTTGATATATCAATATAATTTGTGTAATCTGGTAATCAGATATTAGCTTTTATATGTGTTTGTTTTATTTTAACCCTTGTAAAAAAAGAATTATAATGCATTTTATATTGTGCACACATATCTATATGCTATTTGGTTGCTGTAATTTCTACTCACTGCCTTAAATTGTATCTCTGATGTCACAAAGGCATTGGAGCATGTGGGAATATTTGACCACCAAAATGTTTCTACTCATCCAGGTACAGATACAAGCCATTCCTTTTCAGCTGTTCTGATGTTGCATAAGAGTCACCACTGGAACACACTCTTCATGCATCCAGTATGACAATTCAGCACAGTCTGAATGAGCTACCCGGAATATCACCAGCAGTTGGAGCCACATGAGCAACCTCTTGACCAGCAGTAGGAGCCACATGAGCAACCTCTTGACCAGCAGCAGAGACCCCAGTAACAGCCCCAATAGCAGCATAAATCCAAGGAACAGCACCTACTCCAGCCGTTGAGACCTCAAGAATAGATCCACCACCACTAGTGGTCTTATGTACACCCCCCCCCCCCACCTGCAGCAGAGGTACCTGGAACAGCCCCTTTACCAGCAGCTAAGGGCCCAGAATTATCTTGAACAGCATCTGCTGTTGATGACATTTTAAACAAATCTCTTTCTGACATGTTTGAGAGATCAAAGGAGTTGGCAGTTTCAAAAGCAAAGAAAAAGAAAAACAATTGTTCATGCAAGAGCCCTCACAGAAGATGAGTGGCTACACCAAGCAGAAGCAAAAGAAAGGAAAAACAAGGAAGCAGATGAAGAAAAGGAAAGGAGAAAAAGAGAAAGAATTATAAAAGGAGAGAAAAAGAACTGATACAAAAAATTAAAGAAAAAGACTAAAAGATCTATGGAAAATAAAACTGTTCCCAAATGATGGACACTTGAAACTGGCGATGAAAATGATTTTGAATACCCTCGCTGCCTTAGTGTATTTTGTCAGGAGGTTGCGGATCAAATCAAATCCCATCAGGAGGTTGAAGAGGAGGTGTGGGTCTACTGTGATGTTTGCCAAAGTGGGTGCATGAGGAATGTTTTCCAGCTGGGTATCAAACCTGTTTTTAGCAGGGAAAGGCCCTTTAAACAGCTGTCTGCTTGTTAAATGAAGCAAAGGATTGTTAATACATACCTCTGGACAAAGTATAACCATGGATACAATGAACATATTTGCATGCAAGACAGAGTTAAGGATTAAACTATTATATCTCACTTGGAAATTCTTCATTATGTCTCTGGACTACTTTTTCTGATTTCGATTGGAATAGTCAGGCTAACATTAATTCTTTTAGCTGATGAAATATGGATCATGCTGGGGGGAGGGTACGTTTCACAAACACATTCTTTATTTATGATATGTCTCTAATGACATTGTGAACTGTGTATTGTATGATAAAAGAATAATTTTCCTGTATTAATTGATGGAATCATGATAAGTTTCATAAAGAGAAACCATAAACTCATTAAAATAAAATAATATTGGAATAAGATGGATTGAAAATAAATTTCCTTGTTTCATAATCTTCAAAAATATTACTTAAGAATTAGTTTTGTATCCTGGCATAATTTTATGTATATTAATTTAAGGTGAGTTGTAACAAATCCTGAATACCTTCTACAGTGGTGATAAGTAATTTGATAGTTGTAGGCATGCACCACTATGATGCTAAACAACTAGCAGTTGGTGTTGCATACAGACTAGAGCTGTAGTCATTGAACCGTATGAACCAGATGCAATAGTTGTCTTTGATGGCACCAAAAAAAAGTTTCAACTTAAAGCACGACTCTGCTAAATTTGTTTCCAAGATACTGTTGGAAAAGTGAAAAACTACTAACATTCTTATCATGGCCAAATTTGATGCAGAGGTTGTAAGCAGAAAAATTGGTCTACATCAAATATGTGTGGTTGAATTTAGATGCAAACCTAGCGATGTAGATAAAAATGAAGGACTTGTTTAAAGAGTTTCCAAACACTGAAGCTTTATTTATGTAGTTGTTATGACTAGGGATAATGTAACAAAAGAAAATACTCAAACAAGCTTTCAAGATTTAAACACAAATATTTAATTTCCTAAAATATTATAATATTTCAACAAACAATCAAAGTGAAAGAATTAAAAATAACTTATAGTATAGAATATCCTTAAAAGTCCTAAATTGTTCTAAAGTTCACTGATCCGGAAGTTAATCCAAATGTTCCGAATGAAGTAGGTTCCAAATGAAACCTTCACTGTACTGATGTACTAGCAAGAATCAGTTACATCCAAGTGTTATTAATTCCAAGTAGTCCTTGTGAATATGGAATATCACACAAGTTCTAGAAATGTTTCCGATAATTCCACAGAGCTGAATAATTCTTAAAGTTAAAGAAACAGTACTAAATTCAGAATGTACTGTATAATAATAATAATAATAATAATAATATCACTGAAGCAGAATAACCTAACAAAATGAACCAATCTTGTTTATGACCTCTCAGGCTGACAAACTATGCTAGAAATGCTAAACACAGCAATACATCTTATAATAGAACAGAATAAGAAAAACCAATTTAAACTGTATTGCAACTTAAAAACAATTTAATCCTTCTAGAAAACAGTCTTCTCCGAACCAATCAGAAACTAGGTTATGTGTGACACCGCTAAAGTACCTGTGCACTGATGTTATTACCAGTCAACAAAGTATTGACTTCTTAATTGAACCTAGAATCTAGGTCAGAAGTTCAACCCTCACGCGCTAAATCACGTGATATTACTAATGCTACAACCGACAGTATTTCCCAAGACCAATGTACTGAGTCACATTGAAATACTGTATATGTACTTTTTGCAAGATGACAGCTGTTAGACTATTATGCAGAGATCATAAAACTATACCATTATTTAAAAACAAAATGATACATAATTCCATAACAGTAGTTCATAACCTATTATGTAGTTGCTACTATATTTTCTAATGAAATTTGTGTTTTGCCTTTCACAATGATTAGAAACACAAAGGAAATTTTTTTTCATTATATTATTTATTTATTTAGCCATGTATGGTCATATTTATGAGTGAATATGAAAAATGTAATCTGTAAAAGTTATCATGCTTTTTATTAGATGGATTATAATCATGTTCATTTGATGAAATAAAGCAGTAAATGTAATATCTGTCATGTTTGGTAAATTTCATGAATAAAAAACAGCAATAAATATTGCTGAAAATCTTTAAAATCAATAAATATTGTATACTTGTACTCTGAAAATCTAAAAAATCAATAATCTATATTTAGTGCAGTGCAGTTAACTGCAATATTAGACCTAAGAATCACAATAGATTGATCAATATAATTAATAGTTTGTATATTTAAATTATTTTACCAGTTTAATGTTTGTATTTCATTAATTTACATATGTTAGGGTTTAAGCGTTATTTTTTTTAAAAACTAATAATTGTCTGTTAATTCATGGAGAAGTTTAATTTTACCCCATGTTGAACCTCTAGGAATGATCCATGCATGATTACATGATGCATACATGTGGCCAAAATTGAGGCTGCAAATTGCAATTTCGGTTATTTGTCAATACTACTTCCAGTTTTAAGCAATAACTTCCACAGATAAGTGTCAATATTATATTCCATTTAATGTTGGTCCAATAATACTCCACATCGACATTGTGTCTTGCCCTTCCAAACTTGTTACGGTTATAAGTAAATGATAAACATAATTTTTTCCTAATACAGAATCTTTTGTATATTGTTTCCTCACTTGAAATGTTTAAGTATTTAGATAATAAATTTTTTTTAAAAATTGATCAAACATTAAACTTGCACATTTTTATCTCCAGGCAGATACAAGTGGCTTTACACCTTTCCACCTGCATGCAGAAGAAGGGGGAGGAGGGAAGACAGCCTGCTTCCTTATACATAGTGGGGCTGATATTAACTGCACTGATAAAAAAGGTACAGGAATTATGTACAATGGTCCTTTGCCATGACAAACTTTCCTGATATGAATTCCACAATATGAATGATTTGTATGACCCTGCACTCCCCATCCCCAAGTCATAATGGGTAATGCCCATTTTCCACAAGTGTGAAAATTACATGAATGATAATGATTATACTATTTCAAGTAGTAGTAGAACATTTGAGGCATATACCATTATATTGCATGGCAGGAATTACATGGATAATAATGGTTATACTGCATCAGACAGTAGTAGAACATTTGAGGCATATACCATTATATTGTATGGCAGGAATTACATGGATGATAATGGTTATACTGCATCAGACAATAGTAGAACATTTGAGGCATATATGGTATAGTAGGAATTACATGGATGATAATGGTTATACTGTTTCAAACAATAGTAGAACATTTTAGGGATATATTGTTATATTGTATAGCAAAAATTTTTAGTGGTGGTGAAATTTAGCAATTTAATGGTTTCAGAATGAGATCGCAAAAATAAATCCCATTAAATATTATAATTTGTTAAATCCATAATTGCCCTATTTTGTCCTTGAAAAATACCTGCTATTTGGCACTTTATAAGTGTCCAGGCTTCAGAAATTGTTTAAATTGCTTCTGGTCCAACTTAACAAGAGACTCTACTTAGTTTTACCATGCGGATCAAAACCAGTAAAACTATAAAGAGTAATGTCTTCAAAGTCTAAACTCATTCATTTCCAATTTATTTGAAATAACATTCAGATAATCTGTAAATAAATTCTTGAATTGTTTTCACAGCACCATTTTCTCTAAATAATGGAACCAGAATTTTTTTCACAGCACCATTTTCTCTAAATAATGGAACCAGAACTGTTTTCACAGCACAATTATCTCTAAATAATGGAACCAGAGCTGTTTTCACAGCACCATTTTCTCTAAATAATGGAAACAGAACCATTTTCTCTAAATAATGGAACCAGAACCATTTTCTCTAAATAATGGAACCAGAACTGTTTCAGGATTATATTTGTTATTGAAGTTAGAGGAGATATTGAGATATATACCAGGGTTCATGCTGGACTCAAATTTTGCGATGAAGTGATTTCTCTCTTCCACTAGAACTGGGCACAGTATGGGCGATATTATGGAGAAGTGAGTGTAGATTGGTCTAAATTAGAATGTTTAAAACTGTTGCTTGAAACAGTAATTTTACTAAACATTTGAGCAAAATAGTATAACAACAAAATAAAGATTAATTAAACTTTATAAAAATATTTAATTTTTCCTTAGTTTGTTGCGGAATATTTGTTGTATGACTTTCTTTTTTGCAAAAGATGGTAGCCTTGAAAATAGGTTACTATTGAAAATGGGTTACAGATATTGAGGTAAAAGCCCTCTCTTCCTACTTTGATGAAATATAACACAAACTTGTTTGCCTTTACTAGCAATCAGCCTGTAAACCTCCACAGAATAATAGCAATCAGCCTATACATCTCCACAGAATAATAGCAATCAGCCTGTAAACCTCCACAGAATAATAGCAATCAGCCTGTAAACCTCCACAGAATAATAGCAATCAGCCTGTAAACCTCCACAGAATAATAGCAATCAGCCTATAAATCTCCACAGAATAATAGCAATCAGCCCATAAATCTCCACAGAATAATAGCAAACAGCCTGTAAACCTCCACAGAATAATAGCAATCAGCCTGTAAACCTCCACAGAATAATAGCAATCAGCCTGTAAACCTCCACAGAATAATAGCAATCAGCCTATAAATCTCCACAGAATAATAGCAATCAGCCTATAAATCTCCACAGAATAATAGCCAACAGCCTGTAAACCTCCACAGAATAATAGCAATCAGCCTGTAAATCTCCACAGAATAATAGCAATCAGCCTATAAATTTCACAGAATAATAGCAAACAGCCTATAAACCTCCACAGAATAATAGCAATCAGCCTATAAATCTCCACAGAATAATAGCAAACAGCCTATAAATCTCCATAGAATAATAGCAATCAACCTGTAAATCTCCACAGAATAATAGCAAACAGCCTATAAATCTCCACAGAATAATAGCAAACAGCCTATAAATCTCCACAGAATAATAGCAATCAGCCTATAAATCTCCACAGAATAATAGCAATCAGCCTGTAAACTGCCATAGAATAATAGCAATCAGCCTGTAAACCTCCACAGAATAATAGCAATCAGCCTGTAAACTGCCATAGAATAATAGCAATCAGCCTGTAAACTGCCATAGAATAATAGCAATCAGCCTGTAAACCTCCACAGAATAATAGCAATCAGCCCATAAATCTCCACAGAATAATAGCAAACAGCCTACAAATCTCCACAGAATAATAGCAAACAGCATGTAAACTGCCATAGAATAATAGCAAACAGCCTATAAATCTCCACAGAATAATAGCAATCAGCCTATAAATCTCCACAGAATAATAGCAATCAGCCTATAAATCTCCACAGAATAATAGCAATCAGCCTATAAATCTCCACAGAATAATAGCAATCAGCCTGTAAATCTCCACAGAAGAACAGCAAACAGCCTATAAATCTCCACAGATAATAGCAAACAGCCTAGAAATCTCCACAGAATAATACCAATCAGCCTATAAATCTCCACAGAATAATAGCAAACAGGCTAGAAATCTCCACAGAATAATAGCAAACAGCCTACAAATCTCCACAGAAGAACAGCAAACAGCCTATAAATCTCCACAGAATAATAGCAAACAGCCTAGAAATCTCCACAGAATAATAGCAAACAGCCTATAAATCTCCACAGAATAATAGCAATCAGCCTGTAAATCTCCACAGAAGAACAGCAAACAGCCTATAAATCTCCACAGAATAATAGCAAACAGCCTGAAAACCTCCACAGAATAATAGCAAACAGCCTGTAAATCTCCACAGAATAATAGCAAACAGCCTATAAATCTCCACAGAATAATATCAAACAGCCTATAAATCTCCACAGAATAATAGCAAACAGCCTATAAATCTCCACAGAATAATAGCAAACAGCCTTTAAATCTCCACAGAATAATAGCAAACAGCCTATAAATCTCCACAGAATAATAGCAATCAGCCTATAAATCTCCACAGAATAATAGCAATCAGCCTATAAATCTCCACAGAAGAACAGCAATCAGCCTGTAAACTGCCATAGAATAATATCAAACAGCCTATAAATCTCCACATAATAATAGTAAACAGCCTATAAATCTCCACAGAATAATAGCAAACAGCCTTATACATCTCCACAGAAGACAAGCAATCAGCCTGTAAACTGCCATAGAATAATATCAGACAGCCTATTTATCTTCACAGAATAAGAGCAAACAGCCTATAAATCTCCACAGAATAATAGCAAACAGCCTGTAAACCTCCACAGAATAATAGCAACAGCCTATAAATCTCCACAGAAGAACAGCAATCAGTCTGTAAACTGCCATAGAATAAATATCAAACAGCCTATAAATCTCCACTTTACTAGCAATCAGCCTGTAAATCGCTACAGAATAATAGCAAACAGCCTATAAATCTACACAGAATAATAGCAAACAGCCTATAAATCTCTGCAGAATAATAGCAAACAGCCTATAAATCTCCGCAGATCAACAGCAAACAGCCTATAAATCTTCACAGAGAACAGCAATCAGCCTATAAATCTCCACAGAAGAACAGCAATCAGCCAATAAATCTCCACAGAAGAACAGCAAACAGCCTATAAATCTCCACAGAATAATAGCAATCAGCCTGTAAACCTCCACAGAATAATAGTGATCAGCCTGTAAACCTCCACAGAAGAACAGCAATCAGCCTGTAAACTGGTATAGAATAATATCAATCAGCCTATAAATCTCCACAGAATAATAGCAATCAGCCTGAAAACTGCCATAGAATAATAGCAATCAGCCTGTAAACCTCCACAGAATATTAGCAATCAGCCTGTAAACCTCCACAGAATATTAGCAATCAGCCTGAAAACTGCCATAGAATAATAGCAATCAGCCTGTAAACCTCCACAGAATATTAGCAATCAGCCTGTAAACCTCCACAGAATATTAGCAATCAGCCTGTAAACCTCCACAGAATAATAGCAAACAGCCTATAAACTGCCATTGAATATTAGCAATCAGCCTGTAAACCTGACAGAATATTAGCAATCAGCCTGTAAACCTCCACAGAATAATAGCAATCAGCCTATAAACCTCCACAGAATATTAGCAATCAGCCTGTAAACCTCCACAGAATAATAGGAAACAGCCTATAAACTTCCATAGAATAATAGCAATCAGCCTATAAATGTCCACAGAATAATAGCAGTTAGCCTTTAAACGTCCACAGAATAATAGCGATCAACCTGTAAACCTCCACAGAATTATAGCAATCAGCCTGTAAATCTCAACAGAATAATAGCGATCAGCTTGTAAACCTGCACAGAATAGTAGTGCTCAGCCTGTAAACTGCCATAGAATAATAGCAATCAAGCCATAAACCTCCATAGAATAACAGCAGTCGGCTTATAAACCTTCACAGAATAATAGAAATCAGCCTGTAAACATCCACAGAATAATAGCAATCAGCCTGTAAACATACACAGAATAATAATTTATTCTGATTATGCTTCAAAGGCATTGAATTTTCACTTCAAGCTTCATGTGTGAATTTCATCAGGAATCTTGAAGACTGAAAGATAATTGCAGCCATGAACAATCATTAAATTGACACATAAATCAATCAAAGGCATGAAAATGTTGTGTTCAAACTGTTTTACATTGCTGTTTGAAGTTGAGCTGATATTGTACTCAGAATACAAAAGCCCACAGTAGCAACAAAAGGGGGTGAATGAAGATGTAAACTCTAGAAAAGGTGAAATCCTCATCTTTTTCTATACATATTTGGGCAAAATGACAGTCACTGGGGTGACTTTTTTGCCTGAAATGCCCCTGAGTGTTGATTCTTAAATACTGAGTCAGTCACCTTTTTAGATGAGATAATATTGACATCTGATTACTTGTTTCACCCATATGACAGGAAATTATTGTGTATTTTATGTCCCTACTTTTTTGTCATCACAGGCTGGTTGTTTTGGGTTGGTTGTCAAATGACAGTTTGATCATGTCACAGTCTCCATGCTTACAATTAAAAAAATTAAGGATGTCATGGAATATGCAAAGAATAATTACTTATTCGTTTTTCTTTGAAGCCAAAAGGTTGAGACATATAATGAGTGTATGGGCTGGCACTGGAAAAAGAAATGTCACTCTTGGAGTTACCTTAATTTTATGCTCAGCTCAGCCTTGTGGAAGACAAATAATGTAATCCCATGACTGGGAGATTTACTTGTCCTAATGCCCAACACAGCCTTGTAGAAGACAAATAATGTAATTCCACGACTGGGAGATTTACTTGTCCTAATGCCCAGCACAGCCTTGTGAAAGACAAATAATGTAATTCCATGACTGGAATATACTTGTTTTAATGCCCAGCACAGCCTTGTAGAAGACAAATAATGTTATCCCACAACTGGGATTTACCAGTACTTGTCCTAAGGCCAACACCAAAAGAAATCTGATAATCATAGGGATGACTTTCATGATAACATTATGAATAATTTTTGTCAAGCCTCTGAAAGTTGAGACTTGTGTATCAGTTTTTGTCAAGCTTTTGAATGGGAAGACTTTGATATCATTTTTCCAGTTTGTGATGGCCACAGTGTGTCCAGTAGTATCATCATAAACAATTGTGAAGATGTCATGTTCCAAGTTTTTGAAACTAGTATATCATCTACATTAATTGCTGTATTAAACTGAAACTTTTGTAGGATATTACTGTTTGTGGGATATTACTGTATGTAGGATATTACTATATGTTCGTATGATATTACTATATGTTCATAGGATATTACTATATGTTCATAGGATAGTACTCAGTGTTTGTAGGATATTACTATATGTTTGTAGGATATTACTATATGTTCATAGGATATTACTATATGTTCATAGGATAGTACTCAGTGTTTGTAGGATATTACTATATGTTTGTAGGATATTACTATATGTTTGTAGGATATTACTCTATGTTTATAGGATGTTATATGTTCGCAGGATGTTACTATATGTTTGTAGGATATTACTATATGTTTATAGGATATTACTCTAAGTTTGTAGGATATTACTCTATGTTTTCAGGATATTACTATATGTTTGTAGGATATTACTATATGTTCATATGATAATACTATATGTTCGTAGGATATTGCTATATGTTTGTAGGATATTACTCTATGTTCATAGGATATTACTTTATGTTCATAGGGTATTACTCAGTGTTTGTAGGATATTACTATATGTTTGTAGGATATTACTATATGTTTGTAGGATATTACAATATGTTTGTAGGATATTACTATATGTTTGTAGGATATTACAATATGTTTGTAGGATATTACTATAGGTTTGTAGCATATTGCTACATGTTTAAAGTTTTAGCCAGATATGGTAGGAGTTCCTATCTTGCCTGCATAAGCAGAAGGCTCATCACATCATTCACATGTGAGATACTGCATTCAGGCTGCATCTCATAACATCATTCATATGTGAGATACTGCATTCAGGCTGCATCTCATAACATCATTCACATTTGAGATACTACATTCAGGCTGCATCTCATAACATCATTTGCATATGAGATACTGCATTCAGTGGAAATTCTTGTTTGTTATTTGATTAGAACAAAGGTGAGGGAGTCACTGTAGCTCAATTGGCAGAGCATCAGATTCATAATCCAAAGGTCATGGGTTAAGTACCCACCCGGGTCAGCTGCCTCGGTGTCAGTGTGTCCTTGGGAAAGGCACTTAGCTCCTGTTTTGTGGACATGATACAGCCAATAACATTTTAAAAGTGCTGTTAAAATCACAAAATAAATTAAAACAAAGGTGCTGATTCTTTCAAATGTTACGATTTGTCAAGACTAGCAGATGAATGTATTAACTTTGTTACATTGATATTCCAATTGATTACGATTTTGGCCTCATTCATGACAAATTTGGCTTGTGGTTATCCTGATTACACCTTATACTGATATTATCTTTATGTACTTACTTAGAGCTCTGGATAAGCATTATACTTGCATATTTTATAGACAAATCAACTAAAAATGAAAGAAGAAATGGTCTTGACTCAGATTTTTAGTTGTACGGAAATGTGAGTATGATAACACAAACAAGTAGGAATGGATTATTATCAAATCCAGTCTGTGGATATATCTAATACAAGCATGATGCTGATAGGAGTTATAAATTTAACCAAAAGCATATGGGTGTACCTTGACATTGTCTTAGACAAGCTGAATGATTTTTGATCCGTGATATCAGGTTCAAGGTCAAGGGTACACAAAGAATTTCTTCCAGCACTTAGGTATCTTGTGAACTTATTAACTCAGACATGTAAGAAAACATTTTTTTTACCAAATTGGGTATGTTCGAATTTCTAAAGAATATCAGAGATTGTTTTTCAGTATGCAGCGTTTCAAAAGAATAAAAGGACAGTAGTAATGGACTTACCTTGGATTCCTATAAATTCCTTTCAGCCAGTAGAGTGTCAGTCCTTTCGAGAGACTCTTGTATTTTTTTTAATAAGCCTGATGAGCAACTTACTAAGAATACAGGAAAGGCCTGATCAAGAATTGGAGGGGTCCCTGGACGTCTAGCTGTTCAACTTTTTGAGCACAATAGGAAAATAAGATGATTTCCTCCAAAATCTTTTTATCACTGAGAGTGAACTAAAAATATATTTTCTAGTGCATGAGTATGAAAAAAAAACTATGAAAGATAACTCACTAAATTTGCACATTTCATATTGGATCATAAAATGCTTAAAGAAAATCAAATTTTCTTTCTTTCAGGAAGATCCCCTCTAATGAAAGCAGTTAAATTGGGAAATATACGCCTTATCATGATTCTACTAAAGGCTGACTGCAACTGTCAACCACAAAGCCTTCTGGGACATCCTAGACTTCAAGAGTTGTGTGAACGTGTGCCACAGTTTCATACATGGTTGGAAATGGAAGTGAATTCTCCACGAACACTGAAACGTCTGTGTCGACAAGAGATCAGGACACTTTTGACTCCGTACAGAACCACAGAAATCCCATTTCTAGAAATCCCAACAGTTCTGAAAGATTTCCTTCTTGCCAAAGATGTTCATAGTATAAACTGAAGTCCTCTAAACCCATTGGTTATATTTATATTTTGTCAGTCAATAGAATTTTGTTGCTAATACTTCCTACCATGGAGGTTAAGAGATCAAAATAAAGGATACCAAACTGTCATGGAAATCTTTTTAGATGAGAACTAATTTTTACACTTTTAATGATTCATATCTATTTATATACTGACTACCACAAATAAAACTTGCCCCACAAGTTTTTTCATTGTATTGAAGAAGAATAATTTATTGAGACCTGGCCAGGAATTTAAATTCTTTTCTATTTATATACTGGCTAACACAAATAAAACTTACCCCACAAGTTTTATCATTGTATTGAAGAAGATTAACTTATTGAGACCTGGCCTGGAGCGTTAATTTTTTTCTTTTTTAAAAAGAATTTTTTTTTCATGAACTCAATCTCAAGCTTAAAATCTGAAATTATAAAGCTAGTTTTAAAGTTAAATAATTTAATTGAAAATTTACAGAAATCAAGAGTGGTGTACTTTCATAAAATTGTAAGCTGTTCATTGTTTGATATCCATGTATAAAAGAGTTATTTAAAGTTTGAAATTTTTGTGTAAGTACAAGCTCATGCCCAGAGTTTTATAACCATTACACCTGATGAAATTTCTTGAAACTTTTGGGCATAAAGCTCAAGTGCAAGCTGAAAACTTAACAATTTGGGCATACTGAAAGCAACCAAAGAACTTTCAGAACTTTCTTAATATTTGTTCTACTGCTTGCATGCAAAATTTGGATAATGCAGATTTAACTCAAGTACCATATCTTAATTCACAGTTTTTCGTGCTTTTAAAATTCCAAAATTACAGGTCCTGGCACTGTATTCTTGAAACTTTATGATCAAGAAACTCCATCTCAAGCTGAAAGTCTGAACATTCTCATTCTCCGTAACTTCTTTTAGACTGTAGTTTGAACTCTCAGGATATTCTGAAACATTGGGTCCTCTACTAGCATGGTAATTTTACATACAGTGGAACCTCACTATAACACACTTTTGATGTAACACGGTTGTTTCATAGCTCCACATTTGTTTTTTTTGTCTTAGATGTCCGGAGACTACTCAAGATATCAGCCAAACTGACAGATACAAAATAATTCAGTTAAGTTTCAAAAACCTTACAGCTTACAGATCATAATTAATGTTCTTCTTTAACAGTAATTAATAATTTTCATTGAGCATGAGGGTATCTTAATCCCAATTGTTATATAAATTGGCAGGTTGTACAATTATTACTACACATTTGACTGGTGTTTTGTTTACCCTCAGTCCCCCCTTTCCCAAGCAGATATGTGCATTCGTTGCATTTTCAATCATTTTCACTATATTATGGTTTAGTACATAATGTGGTCAGCAGTTAGAGATCCAAACTACAGATCACCTTAAGGGCTGTATTAGTTGTTCTGGGTGTTCAGCAGTGAGGGATCCTTAAGGGATTTCTTAGTAGTTCTGAGTGGTCAGCAATTAGGGATACAAACTACCAATCACCTTAAGGGCTGTCTTAGATGTTCTGGGTGTAATTATTTAAGAGTACAGTATCACATTTTCTAAAATAAATTCACATTGTTATGGTTGCAGTATCAACCCTTCCAGAAGGGGAGATAATGCATCATAATTTAGACGGACTCTTGCCATATTTTAAAAGCTTCTGTGATATTCAATCTCATATTTTTGTAATAACAAAAGCCTCTGCAGATTAATTGTTCCTGTCATTTTCACAAATTATAATTAATTATACCTGATTCAAACAGTCTTGGATTTTAATGACTGTCATTTTTGGAAAATGTTGTAAACTTTCCAAAGATATTTCTTTTATGTGAACATTGTATACTGAGGTTTAGTTTTTTTATATTATTTTAAACTTTGTTTATTTATTTGTTTAAGACAATAAAAAGGGAATTCTAGGCAACAGGCATCACATGTGAGTGTCCACCTCTCAAACACAATACAAATGAAAATTTTATTTACAATTCATGATTTTACATATTTGAACATTATTGTAATACAATCAGATTTTATAGATGATTCAAGAGGGCTTTTGACTGTATGGGACAGTTTATCAGCTTTTGACTGTATGGGACAGTTTATCAGCTTTTGACTGTATGGGACAGTTTATCAGTTGTTGACTGTATGGGACAGTTTATCAGCTTTTGACCATATGTGACAGTTTATCAGTTTTTGAAACAAGAAATTTCATAGTTTACTGGGCTGAAAATAAACAGAAAGTTTTTAATGCAAAACTTGAAAATTCTTGTTATAATATTGGGGTCATTTCATAAGAAACCTTCAACTTTAAGTACAATAAGGTGAATGTTACTATTATTTTGATGGAAAATCATACAGAGGCCATACAGTAGTTGTTTCTTTTTTATCTTACTAAAAATGTTCATGTATTCAATGATTGTAACCTGTTAAACAATTTTATAGTTAAGTGAAATTGCAATTTGTTATGAAGCATTTTGTGTTTTTGCCACTAAACAGCTTTAAGGCTTTATTATTGCTGTTATCTGTTGAAATAAATGGCTCTTCAAATCAATCCTTGACTTTCTCTGAATTCACAGATGATGCGGGTAGACTTTAAAACAATTGATTTGATTTAGTATTTTTTTTAATTCTATGACAGGCACCATTTTAAAAACGTATGTCCTCAGTTCACAGGAAAAGCCTTTGAACCTGAGCTTTTTTATTTCTGTTCATGTTTATGTGGTATTTTATTTCTGTTCATGTTTATGTGGTATTTTGTTTCTGTTCATGTTTATGTGGTATTTTACTAATTTCAAGAATATCAAGAAAAATGTAACTATATATTCAAGGAAAGAATGACAAAAATTTTCACAAAATGAATGAAAATAAGGACATTTCAGTTTCACAGATTCATGAAAATAAGATAAAATCACACAGGTCTATATATGGGTCACAAATGTAAGCAGTTATGTCCTAAATTCTTGTGTAGGGTTTATGCTTACAAGATAAAATTGCTGGTTAATATGCTTGCTGTAATATTTCTAGTGCTGGGAATCAGGTGAAATTTAAAGATGGAAGATTGGTTCATCAGAACAATATCATTACTTGGTAATGGTGAAGTATCTCATAAAGTTAAACAGTTTACTGGCTCATTTGTCATCAGCCATGTTGTTGGTGCTTGAATTATACATCAACCATGTTGTTGGTGCTTGGATTATACTAAACAATGTAAGGCTATATTAACTTTTATTTTCATATTTTATTCTTCCTAGAAGATTTTGTCTCAAAAATCAAACAGTTTAAAAAACAAACTATAATCCTTTATATTCAATTATGAAAAATCATGAATGAACACTTGATCATTTGACTTTTCCTACCAATCTACAAACAACTATTTGGATGAATTGTAACACCACTACAGATTTCTATTATTATACCACATAAAAGTAACAGTGTCAGTGATTGGGACACAGAATGTCACATGTCACAGAACAAATGTCAGGTCTCCCTCACATGATTGTGTCTCCCTCATGCAATCGTGTTTCCTGTCTTGTTTGATTCATTATAAGAAAGAATGTATTTCCCTTGTTTGGGGGCGATATGAAGATTTGTTCACCCATAACAACTCGTATTCCAATTGGGCATAGCTCTTGTGGAATACGACTTGGGTGAACAAGTCTTCACAACTCCCCCATATAAGGGAAATAAATGCAAATTTGAAACTGGTAGCAGTAGTAGTCAAATCTGTAGTGTAAATTTGGAACTGGTAGCAGTGGGTTTGCAGGACTTCACGATTTTTAGTCTGATTCAAAGCAATTCTAGGTTATTGATTGATGATGTCTATCCATCTGTCTATTCCATCAGGCATCTAAGTTGGTATTTAGATGTGTGATGTGGAATACTATACTCTAAGTTGGTATTTAGATGTATGATGTGGAGTACTACACTCTAAGTTGGTATTTAGATGTATGATGTGGAGTACTATACTCTAAGTTGGTATTTAGATGTGTGGTGTAGAGTACTACACTCTAAGTTGGTATTTAGATGTGTGGTGTAGAGTACTACACTCTAAGTTGGTATTTAGATGTGTGATGTAGAGTACTACACTCTAAGTTGGTATTTAGATGTGTGGTGTAGAGTACTACACTCTAAGTTGGTATTTAGATGTGTGATGTGGAGTACTACACCTTCCAGTGAAAATTAGGTCACTGTGACCTATATTTCATGGTCTAGTGATTTGGGTCAACCTTTGAATTTTTCTCATTTTTGTTCAGCACACATTAGTGGGAAGCGAGACATAGCAGTCATTTTTATGGCATCATCATCGTTGTCATGGCACCATCATTGTTGTCATGGCAGAATCATCATTGTCATCAACACTTTGTTAATGTTTGGGCAAAAGTTTTTGTTTTCCTATATCTCCTAAACTTACAGATAAATTGTCATCATACTTGGTATGAATGGTTATGAAGCTAAGAGAATTCATTTTACAACATGCTCACTCACCCTTTTGCCTAAGAGATGATGTCACAATAATAGAAAATTTGCATTCAGATTTTGGTTAAAGTTTTTTCATTTGCTTTTATTCTAAACCGTTTGGTAGATTCTCATCATACTTTATAATAATAATAATAATAATAATAATAATAATAATAATAATAATAAAGTCTTTATTTTACGAGGGTGACACAATTAGTACAAAAACTATTCTCCCTTGCAGCCCTCAATTATCTATGTATGTACAGGCAAATATATAAAATACAACTGGCAAACATGAACATACAAAAAAGGTATTATGGATTACTGTACACAAGAGCAACATGCACGATTGAAAACTTTTTCATTCAGACATACACTCACACACAAGTAAAGACATTTTATATACTATATACATATATCATTTTCAACAAAGTTGGCCATAACCAGTTTTAGACATTATCTGGATTGTATCCATTTCATACATCTGTGATGAAAGAAAGGCACTGATGCTGCTTCTTTAACATCTTTAGGTAGACAGTTCCAAATGATTGGACCTGAGAAAGCCAAACTATTTTTATACAATTCGGTTTAAGGCTAAGGAAGAAGAAAGTTATTAGATGACATAGAATGTAGCATCGGTAGACTAGAATCTGTATTGGCATTATTTGTCCTTTTACTAAACATATCATTTATATAGTTGGGCATAGAACCATTAGAAACTTTAAACATAAATTTAGCTTTTCTTAAACATATTCTTTCATAGACAGTCATGATCTTCAAATCATTCATACATTCATGGTCATTATCAATGTTATTGTCAGGGATAATTCTGACAGCTCATTTTTGAAGTCTTTCCACTTTTAACATATTTGTTTTTAGAAGCATTACCCCATATGACATTGCAGTAGTCCAGATGAGGTTGAATATAACTTTTATAAAACATTATCCTCTGGTTAAAGGTTAGGAATTCTTTAATTTTTTATAGTAACCAGATATTTTTTAGCCATCTTTTTGGTAACATTACTGATATGCTCTGACCATAACATATTGTTATCAACTTGAACTCCTAAAATTGTATCCTGCATAACATTTTGTCAGTTCCATGTCATTAAAATTTATGTGGAGAATATTATCTTTAATTCTGTTACATCTCTGATGAGTGGTTATCAGCGTCACCATAGTTTTGTCTAAATTAGTGACCATTCCATTATCTTTACACTATCTGGAGAGTTTTACAAGAGCATTATGTAACTTTCTTTCTACAGTATTTTTATATGGGCTAATATCATATAAGGTGGTGTCATCAGCATAGAGATCTGTCTCAATGTTTACTGTATGCAAATGTAGATCATTTATAAACATAATAAATAGTAGTGGCCCTAAAACAGATCCTTGAGGTACTCCACATGTCACAAGTTTGTCATCTCACAGGACACTGTTTATGTCAATTTTTTGTTTTCTTCCTTTCAAATATGACTTAAACCAATTTAAAGAGTTGTTGTTGAGCTTATAAAGTTTTAATTTTTCAAGTAAAATATATGATCAACTAAATTAAAAGCTTTACTAAAATTAACCAGCACAACTTCCACTAGATCTCCATTATCTAAAGCTTTGAGACATTTTTCAAGCATACTAGCAAGTGCAGTTTCACATGAATGATTTGGGCGAAAGCCTGATTGTCTATCATACAACAGATTGTGTTCATCAAGAAAAATCATTAGGGAGTCATGAGAATGTTTTTCGAGAAATTTCGATAAGACAGGAAGGATTGAGATGGGTCTGAAATTATTTATTTCATCATGAGGACCAGATTTCACTTTTGCCTTCTTCCATTTGTCAGGAAATGTATTTGTTTTTATACCAAGATTACATATATGTTATGCTTTCTTAAATGAAAGGTGCTGCTGTCCGTAATAATCTTGGTCTAATGAAGTCAGCACCGGTGGACTTTGTTACTTCTAAATTGTGCAGGCATTTGAGTGCTTTATCATCCATTATGAAGGGTGTTTCATAGAAAATACTGACAGGGATATTTTTCCTTACAAAGGTGTGAAAGTTCCTCATGATTATAAAGAGTAATTGGTTCTTTAATATTAATTATCAATGAAAAAGTTATTTAACTCATTGGCAATATCTTCATTGTTATTGATTCATACACCATCTTTTCTTAAGGTGCAACAATTATTACAATGGGAATGGGAATGACCTTTACCAGCACCAAATTCTTTAAAAATTTTCCAGATGTTTTTTGGTTATTATTTTGATTCATCAATCAGCTGTTGGTAATAAGATATTTTTTTTATAACCTTATGTGCCTTACAACTTCATTTCTCATATTTTTATATTGGTCAGTGTTTCCTAGTGCTTAATATTGATCACATGTTTTTATTGCTTGTATGATTTCTGGTGTAATTAAGTTTGGGTGAATAACATATTTATCTCTGTGCTTTTTCAAAGGAGTGCACCTATCAATGACATCTATAAAGAGCGAGTACCACGAATCTAAAGTATCATTGACTTCATCAAACATTTTTATAATATCCCATGGAACATACTTTAATTCCTATTGGAACTTCTTCTCATTAAAATGTTTAAAAGATCTATATGAAATTGTATGGTGAGATGATTTGGAGGTGAAAGCTTTGGTTTTACAGGTTAGAAATGTGGGGTAATGGTCACTCAGGCCAATGGAGGGGACATCAATAAAAAGCACATTATTTGAGGAATTGGAATAAATATGGTCAATTAGAGTTTTACTTTTTCCAGCGACAACCCTAGTAGGTTCCGTTACGTGCTGAACCAGTCCAAATGAGGTGATGTAATTGAGCCATTAATTTTTAATTTGTGGGTTTATTAAGTCCCTGTTCATGTCCTCAAAGAGGAATAATTCTTTATCTTCATTTAGAACTTTTTCCATCTGATCTTCAAATATTTCATTCCATTTTACAGTGGAATTTGGATTCCTGTAGAGGTAACTGACAAGAAAAGATTTGCTATTTTTAGGTGAAACTTCTAACCACATGCTTTCAAAATCATTAGCTTCCAAATCCTCCGTGCATTTACATCTAATACCCTCATGCACATAAACCAACAAACCTCCTGATCCATCAATTTTGTCTGCTGTTCTTATTCTTCTAATGTTGAGGTGACAAATATGCATACCTTTACCTCTTAATCCTAGGTCCAACACATTACAAGTATTTTGGGTCAGCAAGGGAGATAAATATGAATCGGATACACACGAGTCAAGTAAATCATCATCATTTAGCAGAGTACTATTTTTATATCCTTTTTTCATATTGTTATTACTGCTTACATCGACAATTGTAGCTCTGTCATATACACAGATTTTGCAATGAGAATCTAACAATGTCTCATTTGCAAGAGGGTTTCTGACTTCAGTCTTTAGTTTGCTCCTTATGTCTGCAGTCAAAAGTAGAGTGATATGTTTCACCACACTTTAGGCACAGCTGGTGATACTTTCCCACTCCCTGATTTTACACACTACAATTCTTGTTCGTGTAGTATATTGTTCAGGTCCTCGGTCCGTCCATCTTGTAAAAGCACATAATTGGAAATTGTCAACCAACTTCACGTTTAGGTAGCTTTTCTCTATAGCATCTAGGAATCATTTTACTCCTGAAGATGAGAGATGGATTCTGTTCCTTCCAAAGTAGCAGAGTATCGGGTAGCCCTCTTTCTTGCAAAAATGGTCATCTATGTTCACATAAGTCAGGCCATAGTCTTTGATTAGACTAGAGATGATGTGATTGTACTCTGATACATCAGTCTCTTTGGAGGCATACACCACAGACAATTATCCCACATTGTGATTTAGCATTTCTAATGTGCAATAAAAGCTGATGAAGCTTCTCCTGAAAATACTCTAGATCTGTTCCACTAGAGGCATTATTGCCTCCAACAGAGATAATTACAGATGAATAGTTTTCCAGTTTAAAGAGCTTAATTCTTACCTTGGGGTCAAAGTCAGTTATAGAAAATGTGTGTTTAGGTTTTGACTCTCATTTGCTTATATTTCCTAAACTCCTTGATATTTTCTCATAGTTCTTGGCTTGATTCGTAATGAAGCTAGACAATTCATTCTACAAAATGCTTGCTCTTTATGGTTGTAGTCAAAGTTGTTTTCATTTGCATATATTTCCTAAACCTGCTGATGGATTTTCTTCATCCTTGGGATGAATCATTATGAATGCAAAGACAATTCATTGTATGGCATGCATGCATGCCCTTTGATTTTGGGGTAAAGGTAACAGTCGTACAAAATCTGAGTTATGGTTTTGGCTAATGTTTGTCATTCGCTTTTATTTTCTAAACCTTGTAGTGGAATTTCTTCATATTTGGCGTGAATTATTATGCTGCTTACACAATTCATTCTGTGACATGGCTGCTTGCCCCTGAGACATGGTTGCTTGCCCCTGAGACATGGTTGCTTGCCCCTGAGACATGGTTGCTTGCCCCTGAGACATGGTTGCTTGCCCCTGAGACATGGATGCTTGCCCCTGAGACATGGTTGCTTGCCCCTGAGACATGGATGCTTGCCCCTGAGACATGGTTGCTTGCTCCTGAGACATGGATGCTTGCCCCTGAGACATGATGAGAGTCGTAGAAAATTTTTATTATGGTTTTGGTTAAAGTTTTTTCCATTGCTTATATTTCCCAAACCCCTGGATGGATTTTCTTCATTTTGGATGAGTGATTATGAATTTTAAACAATTAATTCTGTGACATGCTTGCTCAAGCTTTTAACCTGATGGTCAAGGCCACACATTTTACAACGATGCTTTAATTGTGGGCTCAACATGCTACCCTGGTCTCCTTGTTTTCAGGCACCATTGCCTATAGAGTTACGTAACTTAGCATGCAATTACAACATGAGAAGCACTACATCCATCAGTGAAAACTATGTCACTGTGACCTATATTTCATGGTTCAGTGATTTGTCCTTACCTTTGTGTTGAGCCCAGTTTCTCTAGGTCAGAGTTTGCACCTAGGTCATTTTCTTAGACACTACTGCTCGTAGAGTCATGTAGGCTGGTATTTAGATCTGTAATGTGGAGTACTCATACCTGCCAACCAATACCCTTTTGGCATAATCATCAACCAATAGCCTTTTGGCATAATCATCAACCAATAGCCTTTTGGCATAATCATCAACCAATATGCTTTTGGCATAATCATCAACCAATACGCTTTTGGCATAATTATCAACAAATACCCTTTTGGCATAATCATCAACCAATAGCCTTTTGGCGTAATCATCAACCAATAGCCTTTTGGCGTAATCATCAACCAATACGCTTTTGGCATAATCATCAACCAATATGCTTTTGGCATAATTATCAACCAATACACTTTTGGCATAATCATCAACCAATACACTTTTGGTGTAATCATCAACCAATATGCTTTTGGCATAATTATCAACCAATACACTTTTGGCATAATCATCAACCAATACACTTTTGGTGTAATCATCAACCAATACACTTTTGGCATAATCATCAACCAATATGCTTTTGGTGTAATCATCAAGCAATACCCTTTTGGCATAATCATCAACCAACATGCTTTTGGCGTAATCATCAACCAATACCATTTTGGCGTAATCATTACCCTGTTTTTTTTCAGTGAAGTATGTTTTACACTTGCCTATATATGGATTATGCTTATTTGGTACACTAAAAAAAAAAAGGCAATAAAAGGTTGTGTTTCTCGATTTTATTATCATCTCTTCAATCCCACACATCACATAAATTTGAGAATATTCTAGAAAAGAAGGCTTCTGCAAAACAATAGCATAGGAGTACACTTGTCCATCGCAGACCTACATGTACTTTCCTAACACTACCATTATGTTCTATTTATGGCAGCTGTATATGGCAAATTACCAAGAAAACAGATGAATTTATTCACTCTGAAGACATGTCTGGCAGATTTTGTTATATTAATGAAGAGAACTGATTAGGGGGCCAGTCTATACTGTAAATATTGCCAAAAGATGTTAAATGAAGCGATGTGACTTATGAATGTTAAACAACCGTGAAAGAGGAGAGGGATCTTTTTAAACTTTAAAACCTGTTGGATCAGAAAAAAAATTGGTTTTGTGGGTTTATCACCATTTTTCAGCACATGATAGGCTATACTTGGCGGCCAGTATATTTGGTGGAGGAAGACCCAGGGAAGAACAACCAACCCACAAGAAGCTGCTGGCAAGCTTAAGCACATAATTACCCCCATTGGCCAAGCCGAGACTCAAACCCATGCGGACAGAGATGAGATGTCAGTGATCTGTAAAAGGCAATCGCCTTAGACCACATGGCCACCCCAGGCTCCCTTAGAAAAAGGACAAATCAATAATGCTGTTGAAATTTGAAAGAATAAATATATGAGTGATGTAACACAGCACTCCAATTTAGCACATCACCATGCTCGTTGCATGATTTGTGGAGTTGACTTTGTGATCACTCAGTAGAAAGTTAGATATGTAGACTAGTTAAAGTCTGTGTTGCATGTATATGTAGATTAGTTCAAGTCTGTGTTGTATGTATATGTAGATATGTAGACTAGTTAAAGTCTGTGTTGTATGTATATGTAGATATGTAGACTAGTTAAAGTCTGTGTTGTATGTATATGCAGATATGTCGACTAGTTAAAGTCTGTGTTGTATGTATATGTAGATATGTAGACTAGTTAAAGTCTGCATTGTATGTATATGTAGATATGTCGACTAGTTAAAGTCTGTGTTGTATGTATATGTAGATATGTAGACTAGTTAAAGTCTGTTGTATGTATATGTAGATATGTAGACTAGTTAAAGTCTGTTTTGTATGTATATGTAGATATGTAGACTAGTTAAAGTCTGTGTTGTATGTATATGTAGACATGTAGACTAGTTAAAGTCTGTGTTGTATGTATATGTAGACATGTAGACTAGTTAAAGTCTGTGTTGTAAATAGCAAATATAAATGTACATTTTTCATAGTTGATACGTGATATATAGACTACACTTTTTTATGCTCAGATTATGCTTTTTTGCCACTTGGATGATGCTTATACATCTCTAGGGGCTTGCATGTATGAGTACTACACCTTTCAGTGGAAATATGGTCATTGTGACCTACATTTCATAGTCCAATGATTTTGGTTAACCTTTGCATTATACTCATTTTCTGAGGCACTATTGCAAATGGAGTCACATAACTTTGTATGTAATTGTGTCATGAGGATTACTCTCCCTTACTACAACATGCAGGTTGGGGCCAATAACATTATATACCGATTTGCCATATAATGTGAAAGCTCCTAAATGAATATGTACACATGTTGTATGTCTGTGCATGTGTATGTGTGTGGGTACATATAAAAATGACAACCCAAAAGATCATTAATATTATTTATCTACATAAAATATATGTCCTTTTACTTCATAGTAATAAACTTTATATGCTAATCAAATAGTTACATTGATGGAAATAAAGATATCCTTCAGAAATTTTGTGTTGTTTGACTGATTCATAGTTCTTGATCAATAAAAAAATGTGTCACCTAGTTTAATAAATTATTCAGTAAATGTTAATTCCTAACCTAGCTCTGACATAGGTTGGCAAGTCTTATATGGTCAATATTATTCAGAAAATATCACTCTTTCTACCACATTCCTTGTATGACAAATGACAATAATCATGGAGCACATGTGTGAGAACCAGGTGTATTCTTGTAAGAGATCTAACTGGGATTTCAGTAATTATGGAGCAACAATGTGAGAACCATGTCTGGTCTTGTATTGTATGAGATCTGCCTGGAATTTCAATCATCATGGAATACATGTGTGAGAACCACGTGTTCTCATATGAGATCTGCCTGGGATTTCAGTAATCATGTTGTACATGTGTGAGAACCACTTGTATTCTTGTATTGTATGTGATCTGCCTGGGATTTCAATAATCATTTGAAAATTATACTGATTTTTATTATGCCCACCACAAGGTGGAGCGTATTATGTTATGATGTCCATCTGACCGTCCTTGTGTCTATGACCAATTTCATTTCCACACAATAATTCCAGTTGTCCACCATGTATAGTTACCTAACTATGAGGATGGACTGCACATGGGGCAAGGAAGAACTTTGTCGATTTTAGGGCCAATAAGTCAAAGGTCAAGGTCATTGGGAATGAAAGAACAAAAAATGGTTTCTACACAATAACATTAGGTCTACATCACATACCAAGACCAAACTTTCTGGATTGCTTGCACTTGGGGTTAAGCAATAAGTATATTGATTTGGTGGCCAAGAGGTCAAATGTCAAGGTCACTGTGACTGAAAGAAGAAAAATAGTTTCTGCAAAAAATTTCAGATATCTATAAAGATCAGGGATTATTAAACACATGGCAGGTGCACAATGTGCCATTCATGGTACACTTGTTTTTTTACTTTTGTAATGGTTGTTGGCATGATGCATTATATTCGAAATCATGTTATAATGAAGAGAGCTACAACTTAGCCATCAGTGAAAACAAGGTCACGGTGACAATTATGTCAAGTTTCAGTTACTTGCGTTGAGCTCAGTTATTCTATGTTTGGGTTTGCATTTATGTCATTTTCTCTGACTCTGTTTGCTCATATAGTCACATATATTGGTATTTAGATGTGTTAATCCATGGTCCAAAGCACTTAGATGTGTCAATCCATGGTCCTAAACGTTTAGATGTATCAATCCATGGTCCTAAACGTTTAGATGTATCAATCCATGGTCCTAAACGTTTAGATGTATCAATCCATGGTCCTAAACGTTTAGATGTATCAATCCATGGTCCTAAACGTTTAGATGTATCAATCCATGGTCCTAAACGTTTAGATGTATCAATCCATGACCATAGCATTTGGATGTGTCAATCCAGGGTCCAAAGCATTTGAATGTGTCATTGCATGCTCCAAAGCAAGCTCCATCAAGATTGGAAGCCATGAATAAAAAAAATTAATTTACAGTATTCATGATGTGCAATCTGCCATTAGTTGGTTTCTTGTATGCAAATTAAATTATGAGTAAATTGCTTAATCTTCAGGTGGGAAAAAGTTGCAGATTGAATCAGGAAATGTATGTATTAAAGTTGATCATTAAATATTGATAGCAAAAGATTAATGTGTCATTAAAGTGAATGGAGTTTTTCTATTGAAAACAATACGAAATAGAAATGAAATCACTGCCATACTATTTAATTTGGAATAAGTTGCAGTTTGATATCAAGAAGTCAATTATGTGGGCACCGATTAAACACTGTCTTTTTATATACAAAATTATAAGTTTAAAATGAAATATTTTAATGTCTGGTGTAAATAAAAATGCATTTTAATCATGGAAAAATATTTTAAAAAACTACATATAAATATTTATATTAAAAAATGAACTTTTTATATGCAATATTAAGTCATAGTTCAAGTGATATCAGTTATAATCATATATGTAAAGTCATACCATGACTGAGACAGAGATGAGGGGGGGGGGGGGGGGGCGGCTATAGTGCAACAGGTATCCCATACAGTTACACTGTGTACTTCTATATTCAGAATCTAAACCACCAGACAGTCTATCTAAATACTGAAACAGTTCACACCTTGGAAACAATATCAATATATCATATTGCTCAGTTTGTTTCCATTGTACATCTTGTCCTTGTTGTTCTTGTGATTATTAATACTGGAAACTTCACATCCAGGGAAGGTCCTTTATACCAGTTACACACTTAGCCGGCCTTACGGCTATAAATAACTGAATGTACACTCCACGAGGTCATGGGTTAAGTTTGTTTCTCAAAGCAACGATGACTCATATTCACCTGACTGGCATGGTTGCTAAAAATAGGTTATGAAAGGGCAGTTACTCGTCCAACACTAAGCGCTCAAAGAAGGATTAATGTCCTTTAGAGCATCGAATTTGGACATTGGACTTGCACCTAACCTGGGTACAGTCCTCGATATATGTTTGCGTTGCCAATATATTCTTTTATTTTTATTCCCCCGCTGATAATCCGTCGAAAATAGATTATCATTAATTAATGACACCCTACTGAGGTTGTGGCGATATCGACAATTTAAAACTTTAACAAAATTGACCGGACTTTAACCCAGGCTAGTCTGCACCATGTTTAGTAATAACCCTAACATGTTTTCCATGTAAACTTCCTAGTACTTCGTTTACTGCCTCTTCAATAATTGCATTAGAGAACAATTAGGTCTGACCTATAAGTAAATCAGACAATAGGAAAATTGCTAAAATGTGCTACAATAAGTAACCCCTAGAAGTTCTGAAATAAACTACACTAAAATAATTGTTTTTAAAAAAAAGCGGGGGGTGGGAAGGCTGGCATTTTTGGGAAAACAAATTCCGACCACCAAATAGCTTTAAAAAAATTAGTCCTGTTCTAATTTCTAAAAGAAAATAAAGGAACTAATTACAAAAAAAAAAAAAAAAATCCTGGTTCCATATACAATAGCTGAGACTAAATTACACGGAGATTGGAAAATCCATACCTATCCCATCATATATGACCCCGTTCCCTATAGTTTTACAGGGATATTGGAAATTCCCTGCTTAGCCCATCATAGATCACCCCGTTCCCTATTGTTATAAAGGGAGATTGGAAACTCCCTCCTTAGCCCATCATAGATCACTCGTTCCCTATTGTTATATAAATGAGGTTCTTAATGCACTGTAAGACCGTAGATGGATTTTTGAAGGGGGTTGAAAAACTCATTCACGGCAATATTTTATAAGCGACATTGCTAGTTAGTATTGAAATTGCGCTGCTGCTCAATTTTACTCCATCATTCATTTAATTTAGCCATTTTGATACTTTAAAAATCAAGGTTAATTTTAGAGTAGCTTAGAGGTCTTCTCACCTATATTATCTTTGTCACTATCGATTACAACATTATACAAAAATATATCAGAATGGAGGGGAAAAGTTGCACTTTCTTTTGCTAATGATATAAGCAAAATATTAAATCTTAATTTATAATAGGAAAAGGTAGAAAATATGAATTGCTTTCCAAAAGAACACATGTACAGCTAACTTCAATCTGTCACCTAGATAAACACAGCTAGGTTTCTAGCCTAAGGGCACCCCTGCTGTGCCTTAAATATTTTTTTTCAAAAGCCAACAACAAGAAAAACCCAAACAACAACAACATTTTGAGGACAAAATGCATATTAGAACTGGAATCTTCTCCCTGTTGAATAATATGCATTCATCTCTGTAATGATGTATATGCATCTCAGCCAATGACTAGATTTATGTGCCACCAACCGATTATGTGTAATTAACGTATTTGTCGTATGTCAGTCAAACCCTATCATTTGATAAGAGTTATGGGCCGCCAACCAGTAATATCGTTGCGATTTACAGACGCACTTGAAACTTCACGAACGTACTGACCGAATATCCGTTACCTAACCAACTTCCATTATATATCATATACTAAATTTAAATGGTTGTAGTTTCTACATTTTAAAACATTTTTTTTTCATGAAATTTTCTGTATATACACTAAAATATTAACACTAATTCACATGGCGTTAAGTCTCATCATCAAATACTGGGATTTTTCTTTGATGAGTTATGCTAAAGAGTTGGCGTGGTTAGCTCTTCTGTGGTTATGCTAAAGAGTTGGCGTGGTTAGCTCTTCTCTGGATATGCTAAAGAGTTGGTGTGGTTAGCTCTTCTCTGGCGATAGGTCAGTTAGAGTGGAATCCGTTTTTTTTTACTTGTAAGAAAATATTGCCATATTTTCTCGATCTGACGGTAGGGCACTAAGTTCAGTCTTTTAGCTTACTCGTTCGTTTTTGTTTTACAAGAGAAAGACAGAGGTGATTGATTAATAAAATACCCAGTATTGGTTGGCTTTTAAAAAGCTTTTTTATAACATTTACTAACAACTGATTAAACTTTCGCAATATTTCTTTATCACAGTTTTCTTCCTGACTTATACAATTATTTGGAGCACAACAGCTTATGCATTGCAGAAACTTCTAGAAATGAAACATTGCAAGATCGGATAAACACCAGGTCTCCTGCCTATATTAGATTTACCTACCCCTATACTAAACGGGAATAGGTATCGTCTCAACGAAACGTCTGCCCGATTGTTTGACTATATGACCTACATTGACTGTTATATGACACGATAATGACTCAGATATTGACAGCAAGCCATACAAATAAATTAGTAAGTCAATAAAAAGGAAAATATATATATATAAAAAAAGGCGTGTATTGATGAGCACGGTTTGAACAATACATGACGATGAACATATTCAGGCTTTATACAGATAGTGTCATAGACACTATGTATCTCGCAAGTCTTGTCTTCAGTCTTCTTTTTTAAAGGGGTGGGGGTGGAGAGTGTAACCATATGTACTTGACAAATAATCCACAATTTCTTCTGCAAACGTCCATAAATAAAAAATGAAGGGGAAAAAATGCACACGCAATTTATTATATTTTATGATCGCCTGGGGCGCAATGTGTCTTCCTCTCCTGTCGAAACACATATCCTTTCATGCAACCAAACATTAGGTAAATGTAATTTATCATTAGTGTAACGTCCAATCATTGTAATTTGTTCAAATTGAAAATACTCGAACTCATTCAAAGCAAAAGTAGAGAAAATCAATAAAATAAAAATACATTTCACAAATGACTAGAAAATCCACAAAAGTACCGATTTCGCCATATATACAGATACTGTGGAAAATATACATTTGTGGTCAACCCTGGTCACTGCGTTTTTGTTATAATTGATATTCTATTTTAATCTAAGTATTTAATATTATTTCGCAGCATGTTGTCCCTCAAGCATTTTATTTATTTTTTAACCGCAGACTTAAAATAACCTCGTCTTTACTAAACGATACGCTGACAAAGATAAGCTCTTCAAAAAGTTAAATCGTGATGGGCACCAAGGGCCTGATTTAACAAGCTGCAAGTCCGAATTACTGACGTAATGGGCACCATGGACCGGATTTAACAAACTGCAAGTCCGAATTACTGTCGTGATGGGCACCATGAACCGGATTTAACAATCTGCAAGTCCGAATTACTGACGTGATGGGCATTATGGACCGGATTTAACAAACTGCAAGTCAAAATTACTGACGGTAAAATTTTAAGAGGAAACTATTTCCTTAAAATATCATGCATGTGAAACAAAATACAATGGAAGTTTCTAAAACTGTTCTTCGAATTGCCAAAATCTCCAGTGTTGTATTTAAAACCCAGAAAAAAATATATAAATAGGCTATAATTTATTTTGTAATATTAAAAAAAAAAAGAAAAAAAAAAAGGAAATATATTTTGTAAAGAAGACGTTTAATATGAAATTTGACAGGAAGATATATAAGCTTGCACGATCTGGCAATTTTCTTTTAATAACCCCACAACCCACGCACACCCCCACAGTAGGATGGTGTTGTGGAATGGATATTTATGCTGTTCTGTAACAAACTTGTTATGTAACAACATTTTTCTATAACAAACTAAATATAAAATGCAATTCTTCAGCAGATAAAAAAAAAAAAAAAAAATACAAATAAAAATAATTTATAAGTTGCGCGATATGCGTCTCTCTCTCTCTCTCTCTCTCTCTCTCTCTCTCTCTCTCTCTCTCTCTCTCTCTCTCTCTCTCTCTCTCTCTCTCTCTCTCTCTCTGTCTCTCTGGGCCCAGGGTGGCCGAGTGGTCTAAGGCGCTCGCCTTTACAGATCACTGACATCTCACCTCTGTCCATTTGGCTTCGAGTCTCGGACTCGGCTAACGTAGGTATGTGAGAAAGCTTGCCAGTAGCTTCCCGTGGGTCCGTGGTTCTTCACAGGGTTTTCTCGGGTTCTTCCTCCACCAAATATACTGGCCGCCATGTATAGCCTATCATGTGGTGAAAAATGGCATTAAACCCATAACAACCAACCAACTCTCTCTCTGCCGGAAAAAACGCAGGTTAATCTGCCTAACTTATGTAGGATTCATATATAAGGTTTCGTCAAGGCGAACATTACTTTTTATTTACTGTCAATTGACAGAGTTGTCAGTTTTAAAATAGTTGTAGGAAAAGTAATTTTTACTCTCTCTCTCTCTCTTTTCATAAACAGGATTAAAATACGACTTTATATATATATATATATATATATATATATATATATATATATATATATATATATATATATATATATATACACACACAACAATTGGTCTACAACTTAAATAATGTTTTCGAAAGGTATTTTTGTAATGACAGTATATCATTTTTAAAAAAATCTTTCTCTCTTCCAAAATATGTAAAATCATTTGCCATTATCGATTAATTAAATTTAATATTTTTACTTATTTATTTATAAGCAACAACAACAACAACAACAACAACAACAACAACAACAACAAAAAGCTATGAAACAATATAAAATAGGACAAAAATTAGAACTGCTAGATATGCGAAAAATAGAATTCAACACATGAAATACTTATATCCATACTCTAAACCAAATTTCAAACAATAGGCATCTTCTTCTTTTCAATATATCAAATGCATTTTTAACTTAAATAAGATAATAGTTGCAAAATAAAGATGTTACATTTACCTTAAAATTATTACATCGATCTATGTGTCCAATGTTAACTATCATCCATTCTTAATTTTCAGAAAACGGCAACATCTTTTTGTACTTTTACATTATGATGTTTATATATTTTTAATGGCGTTTGGATGCTCACAAACATTGAAGACAGGTGAGAAATGTTTGTAAAATTTACAACATTTCCATAAAGGTGCATTGGAACTAGGTCTTACACTAACATGGTCTAAGTGTAACTAAATTTTTCAGGAAAATAAAATTGTATAAGATTTTCATTCAAAATTAAAGACAGAAGCAGTTCACATTATCTAATTGAACCTAATGATGTTAGCGGGAGGAAATATTGCGTAAAGCTGGAAGTTCTAGTATTTTGCACTGCTCTTCAGATTTCGGTCACTATGTCTGCAGGATTTTACACTAGAAATTTCATTGAACAAACATAATTTGTATATGCTTTCCGAAAATATCCCATTAAAATTCTATCAAATTACCGTGCTTTTGTACCACAAATACTTTACATAAATCAAATGCTTAACAAAATGTTTGTCCGTAATGTATTTGACATATACGAGGAGGATGTAAAGTAAATGGAATCAACACAAACTCACAAAGCAACCAATCAACAATAAGCGGTTAGAGGGGTCCTTAAATTGGCGCAATTTGCCCTACCACATTATCCCGCATTTTTGATATGCATGGCCTTCCCTGTTCAGCTGTGTACGCCATTTCGAAGCTGACCTACTGAGAAGAAGAGCGACAGAAAAACGTCATTTTTGTACCCTTTTGTGACTTATCAGACCTGAAACTACGCAGTAAAATATTTTGGAAGAATTCTAGGAAGTTATAAGCCTGCCAAGTAGAAGCATTATCATGTCTGGTGAGGTCTTGTGAAAGGATAATGGTGTGTCTTGATATTCCGAAATACTGCAAGCATCACCCGGACGTGGCCTGGTCACGTGGGACATACTATTCTGCATGTTTTTCTGTCCTTTCCATCGATTTAGGCTATGACAACTTATTTTGAATGTGGGGGAATACATTAACCAATGTTCCAGTAATTGTGGAATGTTTTTAGAAGCAGTGACATTGCTGAAATTGTAAATGTTTTTTCACCTCGGGAGTTACGTAGCTGTGATTGACATATCACGTGCGTAAATTAGTTTGCAAGGTATCGGTATTTTCGGGCGTCATTGACCCTAATGTCTTGTCACCAGGAAATGTAACTGCATTTAATATTATAAACAACCAGCTTCTAGAAATATACTTTAAAGGGAAAATCGTTGACTGATCTTCGTTTTTTGATCACCATGTTGCTATCGAGCGTAGAAGTTGTTGTATGTCGGCCCCCATCTCGCTGAGACTATGTTGTATTGCCGCTATGGCACCGGCCTTAACCGAAGCGGCCACACAGTCTCGAATTTCACTGCCTTCTTCCCCTCCCCCAAACGTCAGTGAATCCCCCACCCTGGGGTTGGAAGGATTGGGTCAGGGCAAACAAAGTTGTCACCTTGACAGTGACGGTATAGACATAGTTTCTGGTGACCCAAGCAGGAAATCGCACAGAGATTTCACTTCAAGACCAGTGTATCGGTCAGGGACAAAATTATTGAAACAACTTAATGGACATGCCCAGTTACTTGTGACAAGTGAACATAATTCGACACAAGTGAAGAAGTTTTCAAGCATTTATACGCAGGGTAAAACTGTTCTGCATGCAAATACTACTCCATCCACAAAACTGAATGGATATCCCGTTTTAGTTGGGAAAACTACGATGAACCAGCCCTCCAGTACTGGACCCAATGGATCAAGAAAATATCCACAGACATCTTTTAATGGCAACAGCGCAGTGAATGGCCATAGTTGTGTAAAACTTCCATCTTCCCAAATTGTAACACATTATAAAGGTTTACCTTTAATCAGTGTTGGAAAGATAGTACCAGGTCAAAGCCAGCAAATGTGTCTTACTACGATAACAACACTGGCAACATCGTCTGTGACTTTGTCAACTTCACATTCCCACACATCAATGACTACCTTGTCGAAGCTGTATCCATCGGGTGAGGTGGCATCTGGGGGAGATTGTTTGCCATCTTCTGGCATGGATGAAATGTCAACCCCAAATTCAGAAGATACACAGGATATGGAGACAGATTCCATAAAGTTGACTGAATGTGCCACGAGAATGCAACAAAACTTGAATTCGAGGACACAATTTCTTGTACGGAGGTTAAGGCGGATACAAGGGAAGCAGTTAGAAATGCATATAAAGAAACAATTGGGAAATTATGTTGAGTTTCAGCACAAGAATCTGCAGACAGTTGCTAGCAAAGTGATCAAGCCACCGAGTAACACTTTGAAGACCGATTTGTTTCATTCAGAAGATGTTAAAAATTTATCAACAGCTGCACTTGTCAATTTGGTAAGAAAATTGCAGTCATCTCAGCAGGCAAAATTTACCTTGAAACCAAACAATGTTCCAAAAATGGAAACAAAAGGTGTGCTTGTGATGGATGAAGCTGTTTCAGCAGAGTCTGCAAAAAAGAGTGAAAAGCTGTGTACAGTCTTGGACCATTGGAAAGCCATGACTGATTCCGATGCCACAGAGAGCAGTTCAGGTGGTGAAAGTTCTGATGAAGAAGACTACATTGACATCAAGAGTCGTTCAGTTTCTTTGTAAGTAATAAAAATTAAAATGCCTGGACTTCCATTTAAACAGAGATGTTGATCGCTACCGGATGTAGAGTATGTAATTGGTGTATCTAATAATGGTCTTGCCTTTCTACTTAATGTTGCTGCTTGAGAGCTCTGGATGAGATATGATTTCTGTTCTGCAGAATAAAAAAATGTGGTTCTGGTTACATTGAAAAAAGTTACGGTTGATAGGTCGGCACAAACTATTTTTTTTGGTGGGAGGCAGACTGATTTAAATAAAGCATAAACTCGCATCCTGAATTGAACATTGATCATAGTTGAATCCCTTTGTTAATTTTTTTTCCCAAATTTTTTTCTTCTTTTATTTCAGAAATTAACTCCTCCTCCTCCCCCCCCCCCCCCCATGTAGGGTCGGCAGGAAAAAATGGGTCGGGCGGGTAACCAGAACCACACATACTTTTTTTATTTTGCCCTATCTGTAATTGAATACAGTCTGTGTAGTGGTCAGGTAGGTTAAAGTGTTGAGACCAGTGTGCCCACCTTACTGTGGATATTCGTAAGGTGTTCTTTTATTCTCCCTTTAAATTCCTTTTCAGACTTGCCTACATATTGTGTGTTGCAAGTATAGCAAGGGAAGTAAATAACGTTAGGTCTAGCACAGTGACCTCTTAACTTGGAAGTATGTTCAAAATTTGTTCAAGTGCTTTAAAGCTTAAGATTTATCCATTTACATGGAAAAGATGCAATTAACAGTATCACAAACTAGTACTTAATATGTGAATGACAGCATGTATTACACTCCCAGAGTCGTTAACCTTCTGGTTAGGATTTAGTAGATCTGAACAGTATTTATGTTTCACTTTAGTTAAAGCTGCAGTCATAGTTTGAGTTGGGTAGCCTATGTTATAAAATTGGATGAGATTAGAAGCGGGTTTCTTAAAGTCCGATCCTTTACTGGAGACACAACAAAATAATTGACTATATGGACCTGATTTCTTGCAATGGAAGCGGTGGCAGGAATCATAATGTAGATAATGATGTTTACAGTATAGATCAAATAATAATATACATTTGTCCTGAAATACCATAGTATCAAGGCACATTATTCTGTCCTTGGAATGTTACATTGTAATCTCGATGTATTTGTGATAGTTGTTGCAGTATTGATGGATTTTGTTTAATTCCAACTCTGTTCTGGTCCATATCATAGTTATCTTCTGAGAACCTTAGATAAATAAAGGTTTAGAGAGTGCGGATTTAGCAGCTTCCGTTCTTCATCACCCATAAAGGTGATGGCATAAGATGGGGGTCACTGGTTCCTGTGGCATTGCTGCGGATTTGTAAGTAATGAAGGTAAAGTTTTTGCAGTGTAATGCTAGTTTTTAGCTCTAATGGGCATATACCACAAGAGCTTATAAGATGGTTGTTGTCTGTCTGTTGGCATATACCACAAGAGCTTATGGGATGGTTGTTGTCTGTCTGTTGGCATATACCACAAGAGCTTATGGGATGGTTGTTGTCTGTCTGTTGGCATATACCACAAGAGCTTATGGGATGGTTGTTGTCTGTCTGTTGGCACAAGTTTGTTATTGCTACTGCTCCAAAACTACTTTGAGGATTGCCATGAAACTTGACACACACATTCATCCCATGGTCTAGTTAGCCCTAAATGAAAATTGTGCCCATCTGATGTCCAATATGGATGCCACAGTGGCCATCTTGAAAATCTTGTCACTACTACTCATGAATGGAAAGTCATATTGACCTGGTCTTTTCACCAGAAGACTTGGTATGATATACAATTTTTCCCAAATGAAAATGGTGCCATTCTGATATTTAGTATGGGCACCACAGTGGCCATCTTGAAAGTCTTGTTTTGGTTGCTCTGTAAGAATGGATGGTCATATCAACATAGAGTTTTCATAAAAGATTTGTGATGTCTAGTTGGTCCTAAATGAAAATGAGACCGATCTGATCTCCAGTATGGCTGCCACAGTGGCCATCTTGAAAATCTTGTTATCTGTTCTCCTGAACAAAAATGTAATATTGCCATGGGGTTTTCACCAGAAGACTTGTGATATCAAGTTGGTCCTAAATGAAAATGTTGTCGATCTGATGTCTGATATAGCTGCCACAGTGGACATCTTGAAAATCTTGTTATTCATAATCCTTCTGAATGAAAAGTAATATTGGGATGGGATTTTCACCAGAGGACTTCTTACGATGTCTAGTTGGTCCAAAGTGAAAATGGTGTTGATGTGATGTCAAATGGCCAGCTTGAAAATATTGGTATTGCTACTCCTTCAGAATGTATGGTTGTATGAACATTGGGTTTTTACTAAACAGCTTATGATATCTACTTTATCCAGATGGTGTCGGGGCCCTGGGTGGCCGAGTGGTCTAAGGCACTTGCTTTTACAGATCACTCGCACATCTGGCCATCATCTGTACAAGATCGAGTCTTGGCTTGACCAATATGGGTATCTGAGAAAACTTGCCAGTAGCTTCCCGTAGATTGGTGGTTCTCCCCAGTGTGTTCCCAGGTGCTTCCTTCACCAGATATACTGGCCGCCATGTATAGTCTATCATGTGCTGAAAAATGGCATCAGAGCACACAAAACCAAACCTAATGGTGTCAGTCAGACATTCAATATGCCTGCCAGTCGCGTCTACAGTTGAGGTCTCGTAGCGCTTGTCTCATCATCTGTCTTTTTTCAGGTAGGCAACTGTTTACACATCTGAGTACTTTGGCTTGACATGAATGGTTGTTCAACTAAATTTGATTGGCACATTGGGCCCTGGAACAAGCATTATCACGGTTGAACCTTGCATTCATGAACGAGTTCTACAAATCCGTGTTTAAAGTAAGGGCTCCTCGAAAACCCAAAATGGCTTACTCCCAACATGGTTCGTCTTCAGATGACGATTTAATTCGGCAAATACTGGCTGATGATAGTGATAATGACAATGAATTTTGGAGTATATCAAAATATTAGAGCTGGAAAGTGTTACTGGAAATACCAGTGAGTAATTTTGAACCCGAAAATGATGTTGAATACGAGTCCGATGTACATGCTGGATTGACAAAAACAGACGGCATGCTGGTCAACCCCCTATTAAGCAGTATTTCGATATTCAATGTCGAAAAGGCAGAATGCCAAGCCTAATTAAAATACAGGCAATTTAAAAATAAGAGTTCAATTTTCATTTCTTTTCTCAAACAATTATGCCTTGAGGTATCTTGTGGTTCAAAACTATATAGCACTTTAAAGGTTAAGATAAATTGAATATATAAGAATCTAAAAAGAAATTAAAAATAAGGATAGTTATTTTTGATCAAAATACCTAGGTCTGAACAAGCTGACTAGGGCATTGATGGACTTTAAACCCTAATACGAAATTGTGGAACTGAGAAATCTGGCATAGTAGTCTGCAAAGCACTCTTGTTCATGAAAAATCTTATTTTGGAGCAGAGATATCCAAGAGACAGTATCAATGAGCTGTTGAAAATTGTACATAACCATAAAGAACAATTTCCCAACTTGTTCAAGATTGCTT
This sequence comes from Margaritifera margaritifera, assembly GCA_029931535.1. Classification (NCBI taxonomy): domain Eukaryota; kingdom Metazoa; phylum Mollusca; class Bivalvia; order Unionida; family Margaritiferidae; genus Margaritifera; species Margaritifera margaritifera. The sequence continues at coordinate 3,382,127 of JAQPZY010001520.1, read as the reverse complement.
AGCTAGCTATGCATGTGTGATAGGGGGTTCTCGGCACAGAACAATATTTATACACAGATGAGGAACAAATGAAGCTCAGAAATGATCAACATTTTAATGCTTACATACCTAGAGGAGACATTTTTTGAGGATTTTGATTTCAGTGGAGCCCTAACAAAGTGGAGCAGGAAGAAAGTGACATATTTATGTGTTAGGTAAATATTGAACTACGGCCGTTTCCTCTTCCCCCTAATTTTGGTGACAAAGGGGGAAGCTCCCCCCTTTAAATAAAATCCTGGCAGCATCTCCGGGGGGGGGGGGGGGTGGGGACTGACAGACTTTTTGTGATGTTTGTAAATGAAAATGGTGCAGATCTGACTTTTAATACGACTTCCACTATGGCCATTTTGAAAATCTTGATATTGCTACTTCTCCTAGATGGCTGGTCATATCGACATGGTGCTTTCACCGAAAGACTTCTTATGATGTCTGGTTGGCACTAAATAGAATTGGTGCCAATCTGATATTGAACATGGCCACTACGGCATCCATCTTGCAAATCTTTTTATCATTGCTCCTCCAAAACAAAGCAACATCAACATGGGCTTTCCACTAGAAGACTTCTTATAATGCCTTGTTGGGCTTAAATGAAAATGGTACCAAGTTGACAAACAATATGTCTACCACAGCAGCTAATTTGAAAATCTTGTTGTCGCTGAAGAATGTCAACGATGGTTTCTTTACTCCGCAGTTAAGAGGAAAAAGTGGTCTTGTCCTGAATTCCTGGAAATTCTTTTCAGCCAGTAGAGTGTCAGTCCCTTCGATGGACTATTGTTAAAAGGAATATGCTTCGATATGAGAGACAATATTTAGGTTTATTTGTAGCCAAAGTTCTGCCTGCTGATATTATCCCATTGTGGTATTTTAGTGCATAGGGAAGTGATGACCATTATGACCAGGAAATTCATCGGGTAAATTGTTGATAGCTTGAATTTTATTTGTGAAATCCGTGGCATCTATAATGTACAAGGAGATAGTTTTTACCAATTGTTTGATATGTTTATCAATTACGCTACTGATTTGTTTCAGTATGGGAATTATTCCCATTAATGATAGGTCTCCTGGGGATTTTTCTGGGAATAAGGCTTCTATGTATTGTAAATGGCCCAAAAGCAGCTGCACTGGCAGTGAGAGGGTATGTAAAACTTGCACTGACAACATATGGTGATCATTTGAACCAGTGAATCAACATGTCCCTTGGAGGAGTTAACGGATAATGAAACTGGTCAAGGACCGGACCACCCCCATCAGATGGGAGGGAATGTCTCTACATTCTTCCTGAATTTGACAAATACACTCATTGAAATTCCATCCTGTACCAGTTTGGGACATTGTTTGCAATAACTGAAAACCATTTTTCCTTCAGAGTCAATAAATTCAAGCCAGGGATAACTATCAACCCAATGCAGATGAACATTTATCAGCTTCTTAGTGTTATATTTGACAGTTTTTGTTGCCACATAGTCTGGCTTACGTCTCTTTGGAGAAATAGTTACCTCGCACTCAGTGACAGTATTATGTTTTACCCCTCCACTTTCACATGAAATTTCACTCTTTGAATCTTCCTTATAAACTTCCTTGAGAAAATGCTTTAGTAAACTCGTTTTATCCACAGTAAATATCACCCTGCTTGACAACTTCTAAAGCGATCATGACATACATTTTGTTCTTTAAATATGAAGAGACAGCTTCTTAATTAGCGTAATTTTGCTTCAAATGCAATATCAGATGTGGAAGTGAATACCCTGTATAATAAATTAAAAATTAAAGAATCATCACTGCCATTTAATCAGTTCATAAAGGAACTGACACTTATGTTGGTGAAGTGACTTTCATTCACTTGATTGGATTGACTCGCTGGATTGAAATCAAAGCGCGAGTCATTTGTGAGGATCTTGTTTACACAATACAATGAAGCCATTTTAAACATTGCTAATTAATCATACTGTCTTTGTTTTGTTTGACATGTTTTGATTGCAGTGATCTCCCCAGAAATTTTCGTTAGCATCGGGTTACGCGTGTTTGGGTCATAAAATGTTTTACAAAGCGCGCGTTAACGTCATAAAAGTGAAACAAAGTAATATCAATGAAATAAAAAGAAGTGCATATATTTACATAGTATTTTTTATTTACCTAGGTTATAACAGTAACAACAATGCATATCTCATTTATTTCTTAATTTAAATAAATGATATTCGTCTTTTCTTCATTTCACCATGTAAACTGACTGCAACATCACAATTAAAGTCTTTTAAGGGTTGTCCTTCAGTACTGATTTTCATCAGGTAGTTCAGTACCCTCTGTGACAACCTGTCCCTTAAAACACTCTTAATTATATTCATTGAGGAGAATTACCTTTCACAATCTGAAAAAAATGGAACATAAAATTTATTAATGGATGTAGAAAAAAGAGACAAATATACCTGAATCCTAATTAAGTTGATTACCATGGAAAAATTCTTCCGGCACAATTTACCCAGCATACCTGCAAAATATATATGTAATTACATAGTCATATATAATTTATGTAATTACATAGTCTTATTTTCAAGAATTTGATATAGACCGGGTGGAATAAACTTTTGAGGTCATGACTTCACTGAATAATAAGTAAGAATATGGATGAAATTATTTTAGTTATATTTATAAAGGAATACTTTTTATTTATATCTTTTCAAAAGAGGTAAAACTGGAAGATAAAAATTGTTCCGTTTATTACTTGGATAGACAGAAAAGAGAAATGAATAGGGCAGCACTCACTTAAGTTAGCAATATGGAAAACTTACCATCCGATCCAGCAATTTCTACCCAAGGGAATAACGTCTTCCATTCATTATTAAATCCCGTCCTTCGTTTCTTGATATCATTCTTTTTGGAAATCATGCTGGCGCTATTGGAATCAGAATCACTGCCACTATTCGTGACGCCAATTTCTGATTGTCATAACCAGGCCAACATGGGGCTAGCCGGGCGCTGGGTAATTTTTCGTTTCCTGGAAGGTGGTGTGTTCATTTTTCACAATAATTTTTAATTTAATCAGTGTAACTGCTTTGGCTGTTAATGAAAATGACTGACATATATATAACACACTACCAGTAGACTCCATTGTTGCTGGCCAATCACGTGACTAGGTGCAGACGAAACCCTCACCAAAGGTCGCGCACAATGGATAATGGTTAAGTGAGTGAACAATTATCCTTAATTATCTTAATAAAATACCCCAGAAGAGGTAAGAACAGGTGTCATTTGAGTGGGGCTTTGAATTAGGTGACAGGATGTTTGTTTAACTCATTAACCTCTGAGCCACACAGCTAGGTATTCCCCTACAGCATACTTGCAGAGGGATCACCTAGAGCAGTGTTAACCTTACCATTAGCTGTATCCCTGAGACTCACTGACAGTACTTGACTTGCTGATTTTTACAGAGGGGGCTACATGAAATAAATTAGTTATTTTTTTGCTTTGTATTCCTTCAATTAAGCTAAAGTTTGGCACAGCTGTTCTCAATAAAATTATGTAGATAATGGTATAAATTTCATGCAGCATGCAGAAATAAAACTCATCCATAAAGGCAAACAAAAAATTATTTACTTACCAATTTGCTTCTTTTATCATTAAAAATCCATTAAATCCATTGTGAATTCACACTGAATAATTAAAACCTTCAACACATGAAATAATTCACAGAAATTCCATTTGTCATCTCTCTTACAAACTTTAACCTCATGTGAAAACTGCATATTTCCTCATACTTTACTTACCTTTCTTCCTTAGAATTCTCCACTAAACGTTTAAAAACTACTGAAATACTTTGAACAAACTCTGAATTATGTACACTCGTGCTAACTAAATTCATTTTCCCAAACACAAGCAAGTCTTTATTTACCGATTCTTCAAAATATCTACAAGATATGGTTTAATCCACACATAAATGAATATATCTCCATCAGAGTCTGTCAGGTATGTGTCTACTTCCAGTGGCTGATTCTTGTCATTTTGCATCATTTTCAAATCTAAATAACTCCACTATTTCTGGCGCAATCGAAATCAAATTATTTTTCCTTTGTTCTGCAATGTTTCCTCTATCTATGTAAGCTTTAATTTGATTGGTTAAACTGCTTGCATAATTAGAAAATAGTCTGGAATCAACCAATGGTTTGTGCCGCTTTAACTCGTCGTTCGGGATACAGGCCTAGACTAATACTGCCACTCAAACGAGGCGCCCGGGATTCAAGCAAGGTAAACTGCGCCGAGTTATAGTGGCACTCGGGAGATGAGGGATGCAAAGTGCGACGACTTATTGTGGCGGCAGGGGTTAATGAGTTAACAGATTAATTTTATAAGGGTAGTGGGAAACATCAAAGCATAGCGGCAGGTTCTATAGCGACGGGGTTATCTGAGTTTGAAACGATAGCGTAGTGGGCCCGCTACGGTAAAGGCCCTCGGGAGAACACTGGATTGGCCAATAATTTTGGTCCCTTAGCGCAATATGCAGTCAAGCAGTAATGGAACATGTGCACATCATTCAAATTATCAGTGACCACTGGCAGGTGTGATACAGGATGTAAATAAATACATGTAGAGGGAGAGAATCCAGCATTTAGTATGCCTGGAGGACATGAATGGCCAGATAAAGGTAGATAAAGTGATTATGGCATAAAAATAAGTGCATGTCCAACTTATTTTTAAAAAAAAAGAAGAAGAAAAAGCTCTTGTCCTGGACAAGCAACTGGGGAAATTTTACTTGCCCAACTTCGAAAATGAATAGTCTGGGACGTCAGGCTATGGGATTTGCTCAGCCCTGAGACAAGTTGCTCTGTTTGTAGTAGTAGTGATATTAGTTGTTGTGTTCTTTGGTATAAAAAGCAGCTTTTTTTTGCACAAGTCCTTAATATGAGACAGAGTGCTGTTAAAAAATTTATCTGTTTATTCATCAAACATAATTTAGCCTCCAAGGTTACTTTAAAATATTCACTACAAGTTCACAAGGAAAATAATGACTGATTCTCCAGAAATTAACTGTGCAAAAAGAGGACTCTGTAAAATTGGTAAGAGCCTTGTCATCTGGAAAAACTACACAAAAAACAAATGACTCAATAAGAGAAAAAGACGAAGATCTCATTCACACTGGTCATTGCACATCATAACTCCACAGACAGACGACTTACGGCCATACCTGTTGTGTTACAGTGAAATCGGGTTGAGAAGATCTCTCACTATAGCAGTATAGGCATTGTGCTGGTTTTCATGACATAAATTTTTGTAAACAAAATAGGTCTCCATGTTGCTGATCCTTGAAAGACAGAATGGTTAATTATAATATGGATTTTGATAAGGCCCCCAAAAAGATGTGTTTCTCCTATTGCACTGGTTTTAAATTGGGGTCGGCAGTTTTTTTTTTGTTTGTTTGTTTGTTTGTTTGTTTTTTTTTCAGCATTATATATAAATATAATTTTTCAAGCGCTTCAGAATGCTGGGCAAAACCGGCTCAATTAGATGCACAGATCAATTTTGGTAATGTGATTTTTTTTAAATAAAAAAATATTGGGGTGGGGGAGGTGGGGAAAGTGCTAGGGTCGGCAATGAGAAACGGGGACAGTCAGCCGGTCGGAAATATATTTTTCTTTTGGACTAACTGTCGCTACAAAGGCGGTTAAACAAGTTCATAAATCGGGTTTACAGTCTTTTTGTCCTAGTTTCCCGAGACCTTTCCTACCCCTTTTTAAAAATATATATTCTGACATTTAAGTTGGGGGTGTTAGGTCGGAGCTCATTGCCTATGGAAACATTGATATTTGCCAAAACCACATAGTGTCTGCAAAGAATATCCTGTTACTAACAGGCCTAGCAAACTTAAAAACAACCTTACATCAAGCCCTGCATGAAATCAAGAGTTTGAATATTTATCTTGTCAGAAATTGCGAGTATGTATGTCTCTACAAGACAGATGGTTTATGCACAATAACTCCAGTTTCTTCACCATCTACAATTACCATACTTTGTTGATATCCAGCACTTGTCAGAAATTGCGAGTATGCACATCTCTAGAAGACAAATGGTTTATGCACAACAACTCAAGTTCTTCACCGTCTGCAGTTACCATATTTTGTTGATATCCAGCACTTGGGGTATGGAAGAGTCTATCGAGTTTAGGGTCAATGGGCAAAGGTCAAGGTAACTGATTAAAAGAAGATGGTTTCTGCACAATAACATTACTTATACATCACAGACCTGGACCAAACTTTGTGGATGGTTCTTGCTTGGGGTAAGGAAGAGGCCAGTTGATTTTGAGGTGAAAAGAACAAGGTCATTGATTGAAAGAAGAAAAATGGTGTCAACATAATAACATTAATTCTATATCACAGACCTAGAGCAAACTTTGTGGATGGCTTACTCTTGGGGTAAGGAAGAAACTTTTTGATTTGGGGGACAAAGGTCAACATCACTGACTGACAACCAAATAGTAGTTTCAGCACAAAGATTGAGGTTTTCTTTATAGGGGACTATTAAACATGAGGGACTTCTAATGTGCCATTTACTCTTGTCATTTTCCATTCATTTTCAATCAGTTCATTTCTGCTCTCAGTATTAGGATACCAAATTATCAGGGCTTGGTGACCTAAAATTGAAATAGCCACTAAAATTTTCAAATAGGTATCCATACTGCTACAAAAGTTAGATAGGTTTTTGGAGTGTTGTTTTGTTCCTGTTCAACCCGGCTAATCTTGTCTCTCCATTACAGATATAAAAGAGCCGAGTGGAAGTGGGCCATGGAGCGTGCTAAAATTGTGTCGCGATGGACGTGGTTACAGGCGCAAGTCTCTGATCTTGAATATCGAATTCGGCAGCAAAGTGAGATCCACAAGATGATAAGAGCAAGTAAGGGAAATGTAGTTCTCAATGACCCTCCAGCCCCTGAGGACTTCTCAAAGTCAAATTCACAAACTTCATCGAATCTTCCAGCTAGTGTGGATTCCAAAAATGTGACTAGCGATAAAATGTCCCCATGTAACATTTCAACATTATTGATTAATGTTAGTCGCCAGGCATCAAAGCTGACACAGTCATTGGGAAATTGTCTTTCACCAATTAATAGTGCTACATTGACTAGTGATAAATTCCTATCTCACTGCACCCCAAAAAATGGAGTTGTAGATGGAACAAACTCTACGCTTAGTAACAGTACACATTTGACCTCGTTAGTAGATAGGGTTCTTCCTGGTTCTAGTCAGATGGGACCAGCTGGAGATTTACCCGATAGTTTATCCTCTTCACCTGATCTCAGCCAACCATTGGACATTACTTGCCAGGCAGCACGTTGTCGTCCTTTAAAAAGTTATCGAAAACGGAAATTATTACGGACAGCTGGTTTACATCAGATGAGCCACAAAGCGGCTCGCTTGTCGAGTGTTATGTGTCATTGTTACCCTCCTGTCCAGGCGTGTCCAATGTGCGGAGGGCGTTACAACAATTTTCAGCAGCTCGACTCGGACACGATGCCACTGTTCGAGAAAGTTTCACTATTGGATCCAGCTTTCCATCCAGTGCTGTCTTTCCCACAAGGTAAGTACAGTCACATGTGATGTAAAAAGATTGCCTATTTAAAACATTTTTCATGCAGTTTACTGTTTTTAGGTGGGTACATGGAAATCACAGGGAAGAGAGTTTTCTGCCAATTGGCAGATTTATGCTTTTCAAGCTCTACTGGTCAAAGACCAGAAGAGTTTATATGATGGTCTGTTGTCCGTCGGTTTATTAGCAAAAATGTATTGCTACACCTCCTATACCTTGCACATTCATCCAATATGGCCACCAAATCGGCCATCTTGAAAATCTTGTCATTGCTACTCCTGAATGGATGGCTGATTATATGAACATGTGGTTTTCAATGAAAGACTTGTGTCTAGTTGGTCCTAAATGAAGATGGTGCCAATCTTGCGTCCAATATGGCACTGCAACCGTCTTGAAAATCTTGTTGTAGCTGCTACTTCTGCATGGAAAGTCATGTTGACATTGGGTTTTCACCAAAAGACTTTGTATGCTAGTTGGTTGGAAATGAAATTGCTTGGCAGCCACAGGGGTCATCTTGAAAATCTGTTTATCGCTATTGCTCCAGAATGGTCATATTGACTTGGTGTTTTTTTCATCAAAAGACTGTCATCTCCAAGGACAGACCCAGGAATCTATGCTGACAGCACTTTTTATCTTTCCTTTTAATTCAAAATAAGTGTATGCACTTTAAGGGCTGGGTTAAGAGTCCCCAGGGGACAATGACTTGTCCTTTTATGCAGAGGAAGTGGTGCTATATTCATGGTCTAAGAAAAAAGATAAAAGACCCCAACATTAACAGACAGTGTAGCAACTATGTTCTCAGGCTTTTCTTTCACCTCCACAGTTTCAATACGTGTGTTAATTTGCCTTCACGAGCTGACATGTTGGCTGTCTAGGTGAGTCAAATGCCCACTTGGGCCTCATGTCTACTGAGCTGCAACTGTACTTATGTGGAAGAAGGCAAAACTTTTTAAAGAAGTCAAACCACTGTGCTATAATAGTCAGTTAGGCTTAAACTACCAGTTTGAATCATGATATCAGTCTAACTAATAGACAGTTAGGGGTAAATTGCCAGTATGAATTCTAATACCGTTCTAACCAATACACGGGTAAACTAACAGTACGAGTCGTGATACCAGTCTAACTAATAGATGGTACCCCCATTAGTCTACCCGACTTCCAGGATGAATCACAATACCAGCCTATAATAGATAGAGGTAAACTTCCAGTATGAATTTTAATACCCGTCTAATTAATGGACAGTTAGGGGTAAAGTGCCAGTATGAATAATGATACCAGTCTAACTAATAGATCGTTAGGGGTAAACTACCAGTACGAGTCGCAGTACCAGTCCTACTAATAGACAGTTATCAGAGTTGCTGCCAGGCCGCGGGATCGCGGGTTTCTCACAAAAGTGATAGAGAGTCACACAACTTTTAAAAGCCAATGGGGGAAAGATCGCGCAAGTTATCTGTGCTTACCGCGATTTCTCGAACCCAATGCGCGACTTTTTTATTTTTTATTTTTTAATTAGGTTGATCAGATCGTCTTTTTTGACTTTTCTCCATGATCTCAATTAATACTATATCTATGGAGAATATTGTTTGAATACAAGCACCTATATGATGGAGATCTGTTGGAGTATTGCAGAAACTATGGAGGTATTCCGATTGAATAGTAAATTGATCCATCGATCGAAATGTCTAAAGCGCGACAGTAGTGTGTTATGTTGAAACAAAATATAACAGATTTCTTTAGGAAACTCAGCGAGATGGAAAGATCATCTGTTAAGGACGAAACTAGGGAGGATAAAATATCTGACGGTTTGTTGCCAATTGAACATAGCGCAGAAAGCTGTGATACAGAAATAACCGGCATGATGTCGTTTACTACGGTTTAGGCCATGCAGAAATTCTGATACATCGACAGAAATATCCAAGGAACAACATGCCTGAATTGTGGAAAATTGAGTTTTGGATACCTGAAAACCAGTTCCCGAAAATATTCAGACTGGTCATAATTGCAGCAGTTCTTGCCTTTACGAAAAACTGATTGTGAAAGGTGATTCAGTTCTCAAAGCAAAATTCACACTACTCGGCGAAATAGGGTAACCACAGACCTTTAAAACTCTCTCACTGTAGTAAGAAAATGTCAATATCTGAGAACAAAACAAAATAAAATCCTATAAAGATATATAATTCGGATTAAGTATTTTTTTTTCTTCACATTTTTTTTCTCTAAGATATTCTAACATTTTCCTACTACAGTGATAGAGTTTCAAAGGCCATTGGGCTAACATCTGAAACAATGAATAAACTGATGACTATACAGATGTGTGTGGTCCAGTAAATTATTTTCAGTTTGCAAAGCCATATTTGAAGGGCAGTGATAAGAAACGAAGAAGAATATTTAACAGCTGAGCAACAATTAGGTATGCAGCTACCTTATACATTTATTGTCAAAGAAGTGATACAAAATCATTAAATGCTTGTTTTAAATTAGGTGATTCTACACCTTATAATAATGTTGTCACCCATCTTCTACCATTCAGCTTAGTTTACCCTTGCCCCCCTCCCCCGATGATCCCCCCCTCTGAAGGTAGGTGTGGGGGACCTCCCCCTCTTAAGAAAATTTCTGGCAGCATCTCTGAGTTAGGGGTAAACATCCAGTATGAATTGTAATGCCAGTCTAAGTAATAGACCATTGGGGGTAAACTTTCAGTATGAATCGTGATACGAATCTAACTAATCATCAGTTATGGGTAAACTTTCAGTTTGAATTATGATACCACTCTAATCGACCATTAAGGGTAAACTACCAGTATGAATCATGATACGAGTCTAACCAATAGACAGTTAGGGGTAAACTACCAATATGAATTATGATATGGTAGACTGCAGATACAGAGATTCCGCTAAGGTTGTGCAACTACCAGTACCTCGCACCGGCAAGGACGGAAAAAGTCTGTACAAGCAAGTCAAATGGTGTGCACTCGATTCAGTTTAAAATCAACTGTGGCATTCTTTTTACTTTCTTGGGTCTTTTTTTATGCACCCATAGGGAACTTTCTTGGACCAAAGATAAAAAAATAAGTGTTGTTGACACAAGTTTTGTCTTTATTCATTAAAAGTTGTTAGCACATAAAGAATTGTTGAAACATACTGAAAGAGGTCTCTCCATAGATACTGTTTTGGTATTAAATGGCCCCCTTTCAGAATTGAAAATTTCCTCTTGATAATGTCAGAGGGCAAAGTCACAAACGTGGCGGACAAATGTGAAATTTGACCAAATTGTGAATCTTACGGGCTTGACTGACAGATTATCGATGCAACAGAATGCTAAGCACTGGGACCTCTTGTATTTTTTGCACATTTTGAAGCCCAGTATAGTGAAGATAATCCAGATATAGTGTTCATAGAAGTTTTAAAACATGCAATAATGAAATGAACTCCTGTCTTAACCCTTTACATCATAGCGTCTCTTGCTGTGTAGGCTGTCGATAAACCTGCCAAAGCTAGAGTGCAGTGTGCTATAAACAGAACACCTGTTACCTAAATGACTCTATGTGAATATGCCCGCCTGTAGAAATTTGTAGCAGTGTAGTATATGTTCAACATAAATTTTAACCCTTTTCCTTTTTTGTACATGTTTGTTATCTACAGATAGATTTAACAGTAAAATCTGATCTTTATACTTATATAATTATTTTTTCATGGAAGAATTTTGTGTACATGCTTTAAAATCTTGAGAGAACTCCTTCACCATCAAGTCAGTGAAGCTATGTGACCAGCTGTAGCTGACTTTTCTCAGCCTTTAAATCTACAAGTTTGTTGTCTGCATCTGAATGTGATAAATAATCAAAAATCTGTGTTACTTGCATCAATATCGGAGCCTATATTTGACTTCTTCAAGTCTTTGTAGTCCTAATTCTAATTATCCAAACTCAAGAAAGTGCTGAACAAAATCTGCTGCCTCCTTCTTGGAGAGTGGAGAATCCTACCTAGTTACTTTAAATAGCAGATTACGACTATATATATTAAATATCAACCACGTGATGCAATGTAATGGTCATTACCTTAGTGCCTGTAGATTCCGATAGGGGGTTTTCCCTGAAGGTGACACTTTGAAAAACAGCTGAATTTTACTGTAGGCGTCAAAACATGCTTCCATGCGGATAGTGCACAGGCTTCCAAATGCTTGTAAGCGAATCAGATGGAGGAGTCCGAAAGCGCTTCTGTGAGAGTACTGTAGAGGTGTTCAAAGCACTTATATGAGGTAAATGGTTAATATAGAAAGGAAAGTGTAATCTCTTTCTTGATTCTTTCAAGATGCATACAAAATTAAAGAATTTTAAATGTAAAGGCATTGAGAATTGTTACAGTTGTAACCGCATTAGCAATCTGGTGGCATATATATTGGTGACGCAACAATACGCACTTAATGTTCTGAATTATTGCATGGACAAAAAAGTATTGCTATTAGGACTCCTAGCTTTAGGGCTGTGACTGCAATTTCTTCCAAGGTAGGAGGCCTAGACTGCAACTTTCAAAATCCTATGGGGAATCCTGCTCCTGTAATTCTTTACTTTGAGGGATTTCAGCTTAGTTCTGCCATGTAACATGCATACGATATAATACATTAAAAAAATTGTAAAGATTTTGCTCCATTGTCATAGTGCAAAAGTAGCCTGCTATTGGGGTATTGCACTGATCATCGTTTGTGACACAATGTTTGATTAGTTAACTGTTTCTCCGGTCTTTACTTGTGTGGACTAGCACGACTTGTCTGAAATATATCTAAGTGCCCATTATACCCATGCGATGCATTGTGATTTTATGTTGGCACATCAGAGCTTTAGATGATGTTGATTAACTTTGAAAATGCCATGTGGAGTCAAACATTGATCACTCTATAGTCGCAAAGAAGTATAAAATACTGGGATTTAAGCTGAGGAAAAAAGAAAGAACTAAGTTTATTTTCCAAAGTAAAGTAAATAAATCGAACATTGACTTGGACAAAGCATTGTTAATGTTAGCGCATAAAAGCTTTAGCGGCCATCGATTACCTTGAAAACGCCATGCTGGGTGTGTGTATAGTTAGAAATAAATATCAAATACTGTGATTTAAGATCAGAAATAACATTAGGAATCAAGTTGGTTTTTCCAAGAAAAGTGAATTATTTGCCAGTCTCGGACATGAACGTGTTATTTTGTTTATATATATATATGTGTGTGTGTGTGTGTTATCATAATAGACAATCCATAGTCGCGCAAAAGATGACCTCTAAATGTACCTGAGATACGAATATATATTCACACTGCTTGAATTCTTACAATTATATTTTAGTTCATGCATGAAAAAAGAAATTATTAAATGAAGAAAATATCTTTCGCATCAACATTTAATGAATATTGAATATTTATGGGGTAATCATATTTGTTCTGCCTCAGTGCGTTCGTTTTACAGTAAATTTTGCATGTAAACGTGATTGAATAGATAAGTTGCCGGTCAAGCTTATTCTGGCCGAGTCACAGAACAACAAAATTCACAATTCAAATGAAATGAGTTTGTTAACATGAGCAATCAAAGAATAGGACTGTTGAGGTTTATAAGGATTATTATTTCTTACTTTTCATACTGAAGCCAAACCAGACAGGCATTTGTGTAGAACTGGACATTTTTTGCATCAGTGGTGTAGGAGTATGAGAGAATGCAGTGAAGTAGGTCAATCGGGCTTTACGGTTATATTTTTTCACTGAACATTTTCTGACAAAAAAAACAAAAAAAACATCCTTTACATTTTTTCTTATAACTTACTTTCAATGAAATTTTCCTATCGGCAATATTCATTTTACCTCCTATGTGTAAGTGTATGAAACATGAATTTTGCGCCATTTAAGAAGGTGACAAAATAATAAAAATCCATCAAAAATGTATAAAAACAAGAATTTTATTAAATTTACTCGCATGAGAGCCAACAGAATAATCCTTAATGGGAAGTCGACAAAGCTTTTCATTTTGATTCAGTGTTTTTATTCCACAATAAATTCTAATGTAATAATAGCCGAGTTCTGTTGGGTTTACTTGGTCCATTTCCAGGAATGCAGTAAAATTTCATAATATTATGCACACACACATCGGTATATGTGCAAACTTGATGAGAAGTGAAGTTCTCAAAATGTCCAGTTAGCTTGAAAAGCATCCAGATCTTCATCATGGTCAATATCACGAGTCAAAAATACCAATTAACTAGTTATCATCTGCTCAGTTCATTCGATGTAAACAAGATCACGATCCCCACTGCCTAAAATATCAATTACCCCCACAAAATTGTCATCATAATCGGCATCCACATCACAGCTGCTTCAGTACTGTCTGCCACTTTGAATTACCCGCATTAAAATTCAGTTTTGAAATCAAATTTTCTACTAACCAGCTATCATCATCTATGTTCATTTCGTCGAAGTGAAGCTCACGATCTGCGCTGCCTAAAACATCAAAATTGTCTATATATTCATTAAAATTGGCATCCACATCACTGCTGCAACTTGCTGCTTCAGAGCTGTCCGCCATGTTGATCTCCATACATTAAAACTCTTGTTTTAAATAAAATTTTAAAATAACCAGTTATCATCAGTTCTGTTCATTTTGAAGAAATAAAGATAATGATCCCCACTGCTTAAAATGTTAATTTTCCACACAAAATTGTCTTTACTTTCATCTCGTTCAGCAAGCACATAACTGTCTTCACTTCCCTCTTCACTATAATATTATGATCACCATTTTTTTTCTCTGCACGTTCAAATTTGATTTGGAAATAAAATTTTACAAGTTTTGGGGTCTTTAAACTCATTCTGTTAATGCGTTTGTGTACCTTCTATCTTTATTTCCTTCTTTTAAAAAAGTACATATAAAGTGATGATGTTTATACAGTTAAAAACACTTCTGCGAAGTGGTCGTCGAAATGTAGTGACCATACGACCTGAGTTGTATCCCACTGGCAAAGGTAAAGTACGACCGGAGTTGTATCCCGCTGGCAAAGGTAAAGTACGACTGGAGTCGTATTCCGCTGGAAATGGGTTAGATAAGGCCAGTAAACAATGTGATGGATTTCATATTTCACTTAAAGTGACTGAATTTTAATCAGTTTGAGTGCCTTGATCCTCTTGGCAGATCCAACTGGAAATTGGGAAGGGGGGAGGTCTGCCATAAAACGAGCACCCTCTCCTGAAAATAAGAAAAACTGGTACCATATTTAGCTGTGTATAACACACTTTATTCACCTAATTTTCTTATTTTCTATTTGGGATGCGCGTTTTATAGAACTAAAAAAAAGTTCTTTTTCTATGTCAATCTGACGAAAGGATGAAGGCACTATAGCTGCCTACATGTGTCACATTCACTCCATGTGAAATATTAATTCCATTGCACATTGCATTGTAACTAAATTGTTTACCGGTACTAGTCTTATTAAAGAAATAAATGATGCTTACATATATTGATAATCATGTTCTTTCATTGCTTATGTTAATAAACTCGTTTCATTTCACATCAATGTAGCGTTTTGTTATGTGCCTCGACTGGAAATACATTTACATATTAACTGGTAACTTGTTGTTCTAAAGCTGTGTAAAGTACTGCATTGTAGTGGAACAAATATGATGATTACTGTACACGTAACATTAATGTTCAGTATTCCATAACTGTGGGTCTAATACATTTTTTCTTTATTTATTCTTGGTTGAATTGAAATATAATGATTAGAATTCAAGCAGTGTTAATGTTCTCTTAGAGGCACATTTAGGGGACATCTTTTTTGTGACTATGGTTAGTCTGTTAAGTTAACACCAACACATCGTGAAACAAAAAAAGTAATGTATGAAGTTGGAGAAAAAAAAATTCTTTAGAAAATAAACTTGGTCTGTTGCTCATTTTAAACCACAGTGTTTGATCCTTCTTTGTTACAATAGAGTGAGCAATATTTAACTGACTCGGCGTGGTGTTTTTAAAGGTAGTCAGCACCGGCTAAAGTTTTGATGTGCCAAACATGATTATGAAGTGTCATGAAAGTCAAAATAAGAATAAATATTGGACCTGAACGTTCACATAGCATCTTGTGTTTGATCTTGAAATGCCAGGAATGATGACAGATGAGGACATAGAGCGACTGTTCAAGACTGATGATGATGAAAAGGAATCTGCAGCATTTGATACAATAGACTGAACTAAATCAACAAGGCAAACCTTAAAACGTCCCTTTTAAGGGTCAACCATAAAATCAGAAAGATATACTTTAAAGTTTGCCACTTTTTCATTCTTTCTTTTACGATATCTGTTAAAAAAAAAAAAAAAAGTATTGGTCATAATAGGGTGACATGTACTGACAGGAAAGTAGATGATCAATGCACTATCCAAAATGGCTGAATGTTGTTGCACTACAAATCGGAGCGAAATTATCAAGATTTTAAAATGTGTTATATCACATGCACTTTACATGGCAGAACCACGTTTTTTTCCCCTCATTCTGGGTTGAAAATCAGAGTGCGCATTATACATCAGTGCACGTTGCTCACAAAAATATGGTATTATATATACCCAAATACAGAAGTTTGTACGACTAAAAGCTGTCACAAACTTCATGGTCATACTAAAATTAGTAACAGGATATATATCCACTGGCCTTTCATGTCAATGTTATATGTACTGGGAGGCAAATCTGATTTAGGTGAATAATTAGACCTGATAGTAGTTATCCTCCTTGCACATTGATGCATTGATAGTAATACAATTAAGTAAATATTAGTGTAATTATCTAAACATGTTCGTATCAACTAATCACTTTGCTGTAATTTTTGTTATTGAGTTATTGCCCTTTTTGTCATAATGTCGTGTATGACATAATTTCATTAGTGCAGCTAGACCCCCAGTTTTTGATGGATTGGTACAAAACGTAAATATTGTGGTCATCACTTGAAGATGCGCATATTGACATTAATTTCTTCCTGCAGTTTTTGGCTCGACTGGTCATTGACCAAAAAAGCTTATGGTATGTTCTGTTGTCCATCGTCTCTTGTCCATCCATCCATTAGTACAAGTTTGTTATCGCTACTCATAAGCTACTTGGAGGATTGCCATGAAACTTTACACACACATCCGTTCTATCGTCCAGTTCGTCCTAGATGAAATGGTGCTGATCTGCGTTCTGATATGGCTGATATGCCACAGTGGCGATCTTGAAAATTCTGTTATTGCTAAAGTAATATTGCGATGGGGTTTTCACCAGAAGACTTCTTATGATGTTGGTTCAAAATGAAAATGGTGTCAGTCTGATGTTTAAAATTATTGTCAAAATCGGCATGAAACGGTAAATCGGTCAAAAAAATCTACGTATTATAAGGAGTACAAGTCATTACGGAATGTAGAGAAATATCTATGCAGAGGAATACCTTTTTAAATTCCTCTGGACTTTTATATATTTAGAGGTTCTAGCCATAAACTTGATATTGGGGCAGGTAGACATGAAGGTGACTTTGCTTCAGAGATTTTTTTGCAACTTCCGTTCCAGAAATTATTTACTGTAAGTTCATAGTAACTTCTGTTCCAGAAATAATGTACTATTAGTTCATGACGAACACTATGCATTTAAAAAAAATAATTACCAAGATGTAAGGCAAAAAAAACAACATTAAAATAAACGTTTTGTGCCCATCCATCTTTACAATAAATTCTGTAGCTCATTTTCATCTCAAAGTCTACATTTCAAATTCTATTTATTAGATAGACAAAAACCTGTACTTAATGTTTGATAGTTATACTATAAGAAGTGCGTTGTACTCCAATATAGTGATCTTTTTGTATGTATTTTAGAACGCCTAAATTACTGAATTAAAGAATAAAAATTTACTTTGATTTCCACTTGTATGGAGATGACATTGTAAGCACACGTTTGGTTGTACAACGGGGTGACTTCTATCAGGCCGGGAACATCGTCTTCAGTTAACTCAAAATATTTAAACTTAGTATGTCCTTAGGACTAAGACACTGACTACGTGGGCTATTTTTAGGCACGAGGTCATTACGTGTTGCATCGCATCCAACTAATTTATAACCTGCCCTATACCATTGTATGTTATGCATCCGTAGACCATAAAACCTAATTTGGTACAGATGGTGGATTCACACATGTATGTGTGTGTGTGTGTGGGGGGGGCATTATTCCCCAGCCCTTCTCCAGATACAAATACATTGATCCTTCGCCCCACCCCCAATAACTACCTTACACTCTTCACTAAAGATACCATTTGTCCAATAATCATGTACACTTTTCTATATCTCGCATCTGCACCACACCAAATATTTTCTTTTGTTTATCTATCTTATTCTTATCTTCTTTGCAATCCACCTGTGATATCCTTGTTGATTTAATTTTCTTTTCAGAGTGCTTTCAAATAATGATGGTGTGTTTTTTATTGAAAATGTTGATGATCTCTGTCAAACTACATCTCTGATACTCTTTTACAACTGGGGCCTCAGTGGCCGAGTGTTCTAAGGCTCTTAACATTACAAATCACTCGCAACTCTCCTCTGTCCACGTGGGTTCAAGTCACGGCTTGGCCAACAAAGGTATGTGAGAAAGCTCACCAATAGCGTCCTTTGGGTCGGTGGTTCTTTCTGGGGTATGTCCGGGCTCTTCCTGCACCAAATATACTGTCCGCCATGTATAACCTATTATGTCCTGAAAAATGGACATTAAACCAACAAAACGCAAACACTTTTACAACCCTGATAATCATGGAACTAGCTTGAGTACTCTGTGAACACTGCCTACCACAGTGTGGGTTATTTTCTACACTTGGCTGATTTTGATGCCTCTTTAGAAAATGATAATTGGTACTTGCAGGCCTATTACATATCCTGGTGATTTGCATACTCTTCACACCTGCTCTATACAATGATATGATGTCATTGTTTTCCTCCAGTGTCACCTCTTTTACTTTATGACCCAGTATGTTTATATTGGATATTTAGACTAGAAGCAGATAACAACAGTTCAAGGTCACTTGACTTGTACATGACAGTACACATTTCTGTTGGTATGTAGGTATGTGTATTTAGAGAGTTCAGTCTTGCATACTCAAAGACCTTTCATGCTGAAATATTGCTTTTAACATCACACACCATGATAACATCTTTTAACCAATCATTTTGAATTCAGTCTGTATATTCTGCACAAGCAAATATAATTGTGATACCTGAGTTTACTGTGCACTTGCTATTGCCAAACCCAGTATTAGTGTTCACTGGGTTCATGCTGCTAGACCCAGTATTAGGGGTCACTGACTTGATGCTGCCAGACCCAGTATTAGGGGTCACTGACTTGATGCAGCCAGACCCAGTATTAGGGGTCACTGACTTGATGCAGCCAGACCCAGTATTAGGGGTCACAGACTTGATGCAGCCAGACCCAGTATTAGGGGTCACTGATTTAATGCTACTATACCTAGTATTGGGAGTTGCTGACTTGATGCAGTCATACCTAGTATTAGGGGTCACTGACTTCATACCGATTGACCCAGTATTAGGGGTTGCCAATTTAATGCTACTAAACCCAGTATTAGGAGTCCTTGCTTTGATGCAGCTAGACCCAGTATTAGGGGTCACTGATTTGATGCTGCTAGACCCAGTATTAAGGATCACTGATTTGATGATGCTAGACCCAGTGTTAGGGATCACTGAGTTGATGCTGCCAGACCCAGTATTAGGGGTCATTGAGTTGTGTCCATTTCAGATTCTATTAAAAGCTCTCTATATCTTGTATTTGCTCATGTTCCCCATAAAGGTGACATTGTAACGGAACAAAAAACTGATACTGTCTAATATATTTCATATTATTTACAAATTAAAGCTTTTTTACTCTTGGTTTAATGACAGGGACTTTGTCATGTGCCTTGAAAGATGCATCAGGACTGAAGTACACGTGGTAACTAGTGTACTACTGGCAAAGGCAGGTGGGGGTGGGGATTATACTTGTTTGTGTATAAGCCGTGACAGACTGATTATGGCCAAAGCCAGTTAGCTGATTTATCTTTAACTGACTCGTTAGAACAGGTGACATATAGATTCAGGATAGCAGACACTCATGGACTAGAGAAATTGGCTTTCTACCCATGACCATGTAATGTATGTTTTATGACAAAGTTGATTGAGTCAGGACTAAATACAGAATATGTATTATATCCTTGAAATGGGACATTATCAGTTTAGACAAAAGTATAATAGTGCATTTGATTTCATATTGGAAAAACCATTTCAACTATAACATTTATTTTGCCTCCGTTGCAAAATACGTTCGTTTTGCTTATCAAATTTTCTTGATGATCACTAAAATTTTCAACTGGCGCATTGTCGGGGCTTGAAATTAACTTTTTTCAGTACTAGCAGCATTTTGATAGCTGGAATATTTGTTATTTCTTCAGCTAGCTGGAATATTTGTTATTTCTTCAGCTAGCTGGAATATTTTTTATTTCTTCGGCTAGCTGGAATATTTTTTATTTCTTCAGCTAGCAGTTTACTGGCATGACAGAATTGTAGGTAACATTATAGCTTCCTAGCATCAATATCAAGCATTGATTAGTTTTCACAACTTGCCATTGCTTTGGTAACAACATATGGGGCATTGGATGGGGCACTGGACCATCAACAAGACTCTATGGTGTTCAGATTTTGAAAGATCTTTTCTAAATACAATACAATCTCGGGAATCCAACTAAAATTCATGATCATCATTCCAGAAATGGAAAAAGTTTAGCCTAATGGGGCCCCTACCAGGTCAAAAGTGGGGTAATTGAGAAAAAACAGGTGTCAGAAATATCCTAATATGCTTCTTGTTTATTCAAGAAAATCAAGCACATATCATTATCAAATACACTTGCATCGTGGATTTGTTAATTTCTGCAATAAAAAGTCACTTTTCAGCATTATATACTTTGAATCGAACGTAGAGTCCAACTGCAGCATGGTTTTTCTAAAATTTTCATGTCCAATAAAATAAATGTGTCAACTGTTTGGGACACTGATATTTTAGTGGACAATGAGATTGTAGAAAACCTTGCTATAATCTGATTCCACAATGACTGATTTAAAGTATACTGTATAATGCTTAAAGTTTGAATATTAATTGCAGAAATTAATGACCCAAGCACCTGTGCTCATTTTCGGCCTTTCCTGTAGCGAATCTTCAGTACTGGGATTTGAACTATTCTTGAATTCCTGATGCTTGAAAAAGCACCCCCCCTCCCCTCCCCCCGGAATTTCTGAATTTATTGTGGACATTCGAGTCTGCATTTTTCCCTTTATTTCCAATGTAGCAGTGTTTTTGCTGATGATTTCATCTTGTCTTTGAATTTTCAATAAATGATCATTGTCTGTGTACTGTTGGTTCCCAAATTATTCAAAATCAGGAAGACATTAACTCATTCGGCACCGATCCCGCCTGTAGGCGTGATCCGGTTTCTGCATTCAATGGCCGATCCCGCCTGTAGTCGTGGTGAATGTGTTAGTAACAACGTCTCTGATTGGTTACAAATGGTTTTTTTCCAAGAATCTGACGATATTAAACCAATCAGAAATGACTTTACTTTCCTTTGTGTAAATTTGAATTATTCATAAGCCAAGGTTACTAATTGAGAGCAGTTTTACTACGCGTGTTTCACTTTTGAAAAATCGTAAACAATGGCGGACTTTAGAGTAATATTTGATGATGCTGAGAGCGAAAATGAGGAGTTTCTCGGGTTTGATCTAGAAAATATTGAGCAGGCAGAGGAAAGATATGTTTGGCAGTTGAATATTCTACGAGATTTAGACTCGGACATAGAAGTTTCTGAGATTGAATCGTCAGAAGAGGATGCTGATAGCGACGATGATACAGTTCTTGCGGATCTAGCAGACTGGAATGATCATCTTCGGCCTGTCCAAATCGATGATTTTAGTGGACCAAATCCCAGACCTACGATGAACATGGACAAGGAAAAAAGAGAATTGATTTTTTTTCATTTGTTATTTCCAGAAGAACTGTACTCGGACATTGCAGTCTAAACCAATGCATATGCCCAAAAATGCATCTTGGTATCACCAAACAAAACGTGGTATCCAACGACGCCAGACGAGATAAAAGCCCTTATTGGGGCTCATGTTGTCATGGGAGTCCTTCCAGCACCAGCTCAAGATATGTATTGGTATAAGGACAAACTTTTCCATCCTTCCTGCATTGAACTGAAATTTAGCCGCACTCGATTTGAAAATCTTCAGAAATATTTTCATGTGACTGACACCAGCAATAACCCACCTCGAAGAACACCTGGTCACGACAAACTGGCCCACATTAGATCAATATTGGAGCATATTCGCACCACATGCACTAGAGGATATAATCCACATCGTGAGGTGTCCATTGATGAAGCAATGATCGGATTTTCAGGACGATTGGACTTTAAGCAGTATGTGCCTTTAAAACCGACCAAGCGAGGCATCAAAGTATGGGTTCGAGCGGATCCTCATAATGGCTATGTTGGGGACTTTCAGGTTTATACTGGAAGGACTGACAACAATCCAGAATTTAATCTTGGACAAAGAGTAGTTCTGGATTTGATGGAACCTTTGTTTGGTCTTGGACACCATGTCTACACCGACAGTTTTTTTACACCTCCAGACCTATTTCTTCAGCTTCGACAGAAAGGTACGTATGGCTGTGGAACAGTTCGATCAAATCGAAAGGGTCTTCCATCTGGATTACACAAAGTAAAGCTGAAGGAGCAGGGCCAAAGCATAATTAAACAGAAAGGAGACATGAGAGTTACAGTTTGGCGTGACAAGAAGAATATCACTGTACTGTGTACCAACTGTGACGGTGAGGCCACATCTGTTCGCCGGAAGCAAAAAGATGGTTCCATCAAGGAAGTTCCATGTCCACTCCCAATCAAACTGTACAACATGTACATGAATGGAGTGGACCATGCGGATCAAATGCGAGCGACTTATAGTACTGGTAGAAAGTCCTTGAAATGGTGGAAGTATCTGTTTTTTTTTTCTTTTTGACATTTCAGTAGTAAATTCATATTTGCTAATGAAAGAATCACAGAACCATATGATCATAACCAAAAACAAAAAGGAAAGAGCTAGAAGCCAGTTGGAGTTCAGAATGAATCTCGCACATCAACTACTTGGAGGATTTATGGGTAAAAGGAAAAGAGAAGTAGAAGTTCAACCCCCGCTTCAGCAAGGACAGCATTGGCCAGTGGTCATGCCCAAGAAAAAAACATGCAAAATGTGTTCACTGAACAAAGTTCGAACTGAACAACTGGATGTGAACAATGTCAAGTAAATTTATGTGCAAAATGCTTTAAACCGTATCACTTATTAAACTTTCCTGGATCATTTAAATGAAATAAAGGACTGATGACATGATATTTCTAAAAATGTTGCACATAATTTTGTAAATGTGTATAAATAAGTTGTGAAAGACTTGGACAAATAGCACAAAAAATACATGGCTGTGTAGACAAATTTATTTGGAACAATTGGTGAAAATTTCATGGATTTTTATTGGATATAAGAAGAGAAATTAAGGTAAGAAAGAATGCATGTGCATGATGTTTACAAAATTTTCTAAATATGTAAAAACCCTCTGGCGCACAAGCAGCTAGACACAGCTTAGTGCTGCTGGGGCATAGCAGCAGTGATACTGATAACAGTGCTGGGGCTGAATGAGTTAAGGGTTTCCATTCACACAAAAAATGTACGCGAATCGCGCATTAATAGCACATGGCATGTACAAGACATTGGCCTGATATGTGAAGCTCATGTACAGAAATTTAAGCCAGGCGCATGCACTAAGAAAGGTAAATGATTGAGGGTGGGTCACTGCAGTGCACTACAAGTTTAAACTGTTGTTTTATATTCCAGGGGCAGGGTGAGTTGGTGGGGATGGTTTTGAATTTAAAATAAAAAAATTTCAAGACTAACAAGTCAGAATTTGTGTGCGAGACCACTGATGCAATGGGATACATGTATAACAAACACGCTTATATAGCTTTGGTTTTAACAACATACTTCGTATCCAAAATTAAAATGGTTTATCCAAAATTTTACTTTCTGTTCTTTACCGTACTTGTCTGTATGACCCACTATCTGTTGTCACATACATCATCCATCAACATTTGATGGGGGGGGGGGGGTTCCACTGCCTTTTTGAAGAGAAGTGGGGGACATGATATCCACGCTTCTGTCACTTTCCCATCTGCTCTACAACATTCAAGCTGTTTGAGAGTAAGGGAAGAAACTTTATATGCTTATACATCATCACTAGAAGGTGTGGCATTTACCACATTGGCGATCCTACGTGCCGCATTGGGGATCCTATCATCAAGGTCAAGTTCGTAGCTCAATATTTTGTTTTCCATCACACTTTGTTTCCACTCGACAAGGTTAGAGCTGTTGGGGGTTTGGGGATGCAACTTGGTATACATGTACCTCATCATATGCAGGTATGTTGTTTACTACATTTAGATATTGTCTTCGAGGTCAGTGTTATGGTGTTGTATGTTGAATTTTCTTTGCATTACCTTTTAAATTCCACTCAGTAATTTTAGATCCATTTGAAATGAATGGGTGAAAGTTGGTATAACTATATATCATCACTTGAAGTTGTGTCACTTACCACATTGGGGGTCCTGCCTTCAAGTCACATACCACATTGGGGGTCCTGTCCCAAAAGTCACATTTAAAGTGCTAGTCGTGACTTAAGTTGTCTCACTGCTAGAGGTCTCGTACTGCTTGTCACAACTTGAGTCGCTTTCCAGGTAAGCAACTGTTTACACAACCCGGTACTTTGGCTTGACATGAATGGTTGTTAAGCTAAAATTTATTGGTACCTTGGGCCCTGGAACAACCATTTTTTCATAGATTTAACCTTGTATTCATCAAAGAAGCATATGAGATTATTAGAGCTGGGAAAGTGTTACTGGAAATACTATTGAGTGATTTTGAGCCCGAAAATTATGTTGAATATGGGTACAATGTACATGCTGGATGGACAAAATCCGACAGTATGCCGGTCAACCCACTGTTCACCGGTATTTCAAAATTAACTGTTTAAATGGAGAATATCAAGTCTATAGACCAATTAGGCTATTTTTTTAATGACGATTTTTTGCATTTGATCAAAGATCAAATGAATCTTTATGCACAGCAGAGAATAAATGGGGCAGACTTGATTGTCAACAGCCGCATGAGAAAATGGAAGCCTGTCACGCCTGATGAATTCAAACTGTTATTTTTCCATTGGTTATGGCTGTGAGTTTGGTACATAAATCTGATTTCGATTTTGGACAGCTGAGTATGTGCTATCAACCCCATACTTCAGTCCCCAAAAAATCAGTTGGGATGTATTTCTTAATATTCTAAGAAAGTAACACCTGAACAGGTCATGAACTTGACAGGTGACTGTCTTTGTAAGCTCATAAGTGGACATTAGATGACAGACATACTAGAATAAATAACGAGAAAACTGCAAAGCTTTGTGAACATTTATTACAGACTTTAGGGGTGTAAACTTGTGTTCCTTGACTGAATGCTCAATAACTGTTACCTATTCTACACTTGCGTTTTTCACAACTTGGATATAAAGTTGTAACAGACATCAGGGCTAGAACTTAACACTAATTTCCTTGTAGCCAGAAGGACTAGTTGATTGAGAAATGAATCTTCACTAGTTTTTCCCACAAAACAATGTCAGACACGTAGATTAACAACACCTTTATTTCTCAAAAATCACAATCATTCATAATTTAGAAGTACAAATCTTGCTTTAGAAAACCAACAAGATTCCTTGAAGATAATCATTACAAGCAAAAAAGTTCACAAGAAAAGCAATGACTTCATTCATCAGAAATTAAATGTAAAAAAAAAAAACATGACTCCGCAAACATTTTTAGAGTCTCGTCATGCGGAAAAAAACAAGAGAAAAAGACCTCGCTCACACCATTCATTACGTATCGTAACTCCACTGACTGACGACTTAAGGCACTATCCGTTGTGCTACAGTGCAAGCAGGATGAAAAGATCTCTCATTATAGCAATATAGGCATTGTGCTGGGGTTTTCACAACAGATGCGAGCCTTTGAACAAAATAAGTCTCCATGATGCTAATTCTTTAAAGATGGAACGGTTCTTCGTAATAGGGATTTTGATGACCATGGAACTATGATAGCGGTTTGAAAAGTTCATAAGTCTGGTTTGCAGTCTTTTAGTTCAAGTTTCCTTTGACCTTTCCTACCCCATTTTATATATTCTGACATTTATGTGGGGTGTGAGGTTAGAGCTCATTGACTGTCGAAAAGTTTGTATTCGCCGAAACTGCTTGGTGTCGGCATACAGTAGCTGCTTACTTCCTGGCCTGACAAATTTAAATGACCTTACAGCGAGCCTTACCCGTATCAGATCGATAGGAAGATGATTCATCTTCTCAGAAATTGCGAGTATAACATTCATTATGTTTTTAATTCGTTAACAGCTTCATCAGGCGAGTATATGTCAACGCGGTTTTTGTTAGTATTGCGTGACTACTATGTTAACATGTGCTCTCTACATGACAAATCTGCCTTTATCCAGGTTGCTGCAACAGTGACAGGTTCTGGTGTTTGTTCTGAGAATAAATATGTTGAAAATTATGTCTTTTCGTTTCTTTAAAAAAATGGAAACCTTACGTGACTTTCATTTAATATTTTCAAATATTTTGTACAACATCGGAAAGGGGTGTTTGTTGGTATCACGTGACTATTGGACCTCTGATGTCATGGATATGTAGGCCACGAGATTTGTGACAAGCAATGCAAATAGTGAGAACCAGGTTATATTTTGTCAACACAATAGTTTCGTCTCATCTGTCAACAAATTAAAGACATAGCAAATGTTATAGTTGCAATTCCTGAGAAGATAAATCATCTGCCTATCAATTTTATGTGGGTAGGGCACGATGTAAAGTTCTTGAAGCTTGCTAGGCCCAGTAATCAGATAACCTATGCCTACACCACATCGTTTCAGCGAATTCCATTTTATCAATGGGCAATGCGCTCTAACCTCACACTCCAACATTAATGTCAAAATATCTATTATAAAAGGGGGGGGGGTAGGAAAGGTCTGACGAAACTCGCATTAACAGTCTTTGACAAACAACTTTACCTTATAAACCTAACAAAACCGGTAACGATTTATAGTCGTTTTGAAATACGATCTGTAAAATCCTCATTTGTTCGAACCCGCTAGGGGAGCATTTGAATTTTGGAAATTTATGTGATTAGCTCCGAGAGAACTTAGAAATCTCAGATCATTCAGATTTTCGAAAATTATGTGATAGGGTAAATAGATGCTGACTGGTGACAACCGAAACTCTGATTGCAGTCGGACTATTAAAATCGTTATAACTACTAGTCCGACAGGAAATTTACTAGACTCTGGCTAGCGGACTACTGCTAATTTCGAGACCTGGACATACATATGGTATTGTTGAGCCACGAAAGAAAGGAGTATTTTTTTGACATATTTGAACTTTTTCATTAAAAAACATTTTTAAAAAATACAGATGAAATACAAAGGTAATTTATACATTTACCTGTATTTGCACCTGTAAGTGCAAATATGATAAAGTTACATATGTGACTTGTTGCTTATTATAAAGTTCCGACATCAATAATCATTTTTCATATAGGGTTATCTATTATGTTCAGTAATTAAAATGCAGGCAATTTAAAAGCAGAGTGCAATTTTCATTTCTTTTCTCAAACAATTCAGCACTGAGGGATCTTGTTAGGGGTGAAACGATACACATGTGCCTCGTATTGATACAAGTCAAGATACATAGTCTACGATACATTATCGATACACATATCAACTTGATGCTCTTTTGATCTTTAGAAGGTCTGTCAGTGGTAGGATGGTGCCTTTGTATGTGTGTTGACATATTGGTTATATTTCCTGTATGCAGATTACAGACCGACAGAGACTGAGCATCTGCCCATATGCTATTCTTATCCATGACAATATAACAAAAATACTTCCAAAAAGACTACCTGTCAGTTGTCAGTGATTTTAATTCAACCATTTAGGCCATTTCAGGCTGCTCCACTTGATTGGATGCAGGACTTGTCTTGGCCACCACGCCCTTTGTTTTGCACTGCATGAATGCTTAAAAAAATCTTATTACCAATGTCATGTCTTCACTTAAGCTTTAAAGACATTACGGTGTCATCTTCAAAACAGGATAGTGCAATTTCCTCATTCAAGGAAAATCTCGTCTAGAACAAGTCCTTTTGTGGTAGCAGAGATGACTAACAACCAAATCTATCACATTGTACTTCCTCCACATGCAAAACAACTGCCGCAGCCACAGGCACTTCCCTTCCATAAAAAATGGACAAATTTACACAAGGTGACAAAATCGTGCTGTTTGAAATCTGCCCCCACGCCGATTCTGTGCTAGTTTTATTTATCCCGTCAGCACGTTCAGTCACTGATTACATATATCAACATAAAAAGAGACACTCCAAACTTGTTCCTCATGTATGATTCAAGTACTTGACAGATCATTTAATAACCACTTTTGTGCGAAGTTTCTCTGTTGCTTTCTATCTACTTGGATCGAGTTGGATGCTAATACTTTTGCTTTGTCATGCAGAGAATAAGCTAAATTAAGTTCTGATTGGTGGTTATTGTTTACCCTGGACTGCAACAAATAATAACCACCAATCATAATTGAATGTAACATATTTCACTCGGCGATACACCAGAAGTGTAGCCTTCAAGTTCGATCCAAGTAGACAAGATATGAAGTAACAGAAACACTTACCGTATATACTCGCTTGTAAGTCGAGGTTTTTTACTTCGAATTTCACTCATACAGAGTAGGGGTCGTCTTATAAGCGCGACATTAAAAAAATAAAAAAATCTTGGGGTAATGTTGGAAACTCTAGATGTTTGCAGTACATAAAAATATTGTCAATTCATATATTTTTACGTTTTTATGCCACTATTCCTATGCAGTAATGCATATATGGTATGCACTCTGTTTATCCATTTCATGACGGTATTCATTACACAATACATGTATCTACAGTTATTTGGATTTTATTAATTTGAAAATATTACCGGTAAATTAAATACTACCTACTGCAAAATGAAGTGTCCGTCAATGTTTACCGTGGGTGTTTACTAGTAAGTATATTGCCTCCATTTTCATGCAAGTCCGAACAACCTGTATTTGTATTAATATTTGTGTTTTGCTGTATAAGGACTGTGCTTGATGCAATAAAAGTTTTGATTTAATTTGTATTTTCCTTTTCCACAAGTCAGATTTAATTCCCAAGTGATATTTCCCAAGTTATCTGCCAGTGCACATGGGCCGATAAGCCTTTGGCTTGTAAAGGGACTCACTTTGTTTTCAAGTTGACAATCCTTTTGATCGAGCCGCCAATCTATACTTGTTTTGTGCCAAGTAGAGTTCTACAACTTCCTGTGCATATACTTTGACCTTAATCCCTTTGCTTGTAAACACACCACACTCTTTGTTTTCCCATGTGAGAACCCTTTCATCAAGCCGCGAGTTCAGTGCCAAGTAACAGAGGGAGGCTATTTGAACTCCCTGTGATCTTGCCGCACAATTGACATGTGTTCAGTTGCAGCCTTCAATAGATTTCTGACTTTATGATCAAAGTGTTAATCACAGAGCCCAAGCTCAGTCTTTGCATAAGCACCGTCATATGACAGTAAAGCCGAAAATCGGAGTCGGACGAGATTTACGATGACTAGTGACGACGATTTACAATGACTAGACGACGATGTAGGATTTCAGAACTTTATCAGACAATGAGGATTAATTCTTTGACTTTGTACCAGATGACATTGGATAGTGACATTTATAGGATACCGTGAATCACAAAAAAGTGGACTTAACTTTCATTGTTTATTTGCACAACGTGTGGTATGTGACCTATAATTGAATTCGTGGATTTATCATATAAATAGATTCGGAGTCGGACGATGTTTACGATGACGGGATGACATTGGAGGAATTTATTACTTTATTTGGTAACTCTGATGATGAGGATGAATTCTTGGGCTTTGAACCAGAGGACATTAGACAGTGACATTTATAGGATACCAATTTTATACCTGTATGTGACCTATAATCCAATTCATGGATTAAAAATGTTAAGGTATATGGATTTCATTACACGAAGATGGACAAAATGTAAGTTGTAAATTTATTTGTACATATTCAGCTCAATAATACAATTGTATTTATTCTACATTGGTTTTTGTTTTTATTTGTCCTATCTATCTATATGTCTATCTATCTATCCAGTTTGGCTCGTTTATTTTTCCTATGTGCAGCTCTGTCTTAGTGATGACATGTCACCCCTTGCAGACGAATTTAATTTGCAAAAAACACCTCGACTTATTGGAGGGTCATAGCTGAATTGGCTTTTTGCAGCCATGAAAAGGGAGGGGTCGACTTATAGTCGAGTCGACTTATAATCGAGTATATACGGTATGTAAAAGTGGTTATTAAATGATGAGTAAAGTACTTCATCATACATGGGGAACAAATTCAGGACTGTCTCCTTTATGCTGAACATGCTGATGGGATAAAATAATAAGCATTGAATCGGCGAAAGGGGGGGGGGGGGCATATTTTGAACCACGTCACCTTGTGTTCATTTGTAGAAGGTGAGTTAGTGTTGTTAATAGTTTTGTCTTTTTTACTGACAAAAATGAGTGCCTGTGCCAGCGATGGCTGTCTCAGAAGAATTCTCAATTTAAAGAGAAAAATAAAATAAAATGACTAATAATTATTCCTTACTGCTGACGATTACAGTTGCTTGTATATGGTAGGTGTCGTTTTGTATCGATTCTTCACCTATATATTGATGCGGAAAATTAGTTTGTAGCGGTATATAAAACAAACATAATACAAATTTTATTCTCCCCATTAATCTTTCAATTCAGTGCATACAAGTCTATCGCAGCAGCACAAAGCTGACATGTTTATGAAAGCTATATTACACTACAGGCTATTGTTTTTTTTTTAAAAGGATCTTTCTTTGTAATAAAATGTGTTTAATATGCCAACATGAGGGCGAGGGATTATGCACCATAACTTTCGATCGATGTTATCTGCAGCTTTTATCGTTAACATGGAAACATGTATTGATAATTCGAGAGTATGCATTTTTGAAATGTTCTGCAATTATCTTCATTTTGGAATTCATCTACTGGCAAAATTTATAAATAAAATTTTGATTTTGCTCTTTATTCAAAAGCTGTAAATAGGCAAATTGCTGCTTGGCAATTTATTTTGTATTTAACAAGAGTTTATATAATTAATTGGGTTATTAACCTGCTATTAGTGTGCTTTTCTTTTTTTCTTATCATCTATTGTCGGATCTGGTCATAATTAACATGTACAAGCTTAAAGCTTCAGAAACTTGATAGATTGAAATTCGAATGAGTGAGCATTGCTGCAATAATCAAAGTGAACCTAGCAATATTCGTGGCGATCTTAGAATTAATAGAACGGTTCAAAACAAACGGGAAATAATTGGGATTTACAACCTTTGAAGCCAAAACCACTTCCACTTCCAGGTCTCAGAAGTTAAAGAAGTTCTACCAGGGATACCTGTTTAAAGCCGTGAAAAAGATGAAGCCACGTATTAATAGCAATCACTGAAATTAGAAATAGATTTTATAGCCTTGAGAAACACGTGGCTAAGCAATTTCGGTTGATATACAAACAATTATTGATAGATATGATGTGTTCAGCTTATGCATAATACAGCACAAGTTAAACGGGGGGGGGGGGGGGGGGGGGGGGGGGGAAGCATGAGCAAGAAGAAACTTAGAAAAAGCTAAAACCAAACCGATGTACAAAACTGGAGGCTATTTATTGTACAGAAATGCAATTGTTTCTACTGCAGATAACCATTTCACAACAAAGTTTGCATAATAGTAGGCATTTCAGTTGAATTGCCAAAGATGATGCTGATATGATGTGCAATATCTGTACATGCTAACTGGGTCCACTCTTTTTTTTATGCTGTATATTTTCAGGCAGTTAACCTTCGATTATTATTGCTTTTAATTGTAGTAGTCCAAAATTTGTTGATATCACTTTAAACTTAGTTTTGGTTCCCAAAGATTCAGTGCCGTTTGGGTGATTATGAGCACAATTCCAGTAATTTCACATTGTTGGCCTAATTGCTAAACCCCATATAAATACGCATTTGGTCTGTGTTCTTTGACGACAAAACGTTTTATTTGTATTCATGTCAACTTCTTGAAAAGGATAATTGGGTCAAAATGTAACAAATTAGTAACTAAACTGATAAACAATATTCGCTTGACATTCGGGTACAGTTTGCAGTATTTGTCATGTGGATTAAAAGAATGTACTGTATTAAATCAATTGTATCTGCATTAACTGAAAAAATACACACAAGTTTATCTCCTACCGAAAATATTAAATTGTTTACACTTTTTCATTACTTTCACATGCCCATTTGGTGATATTAAACTTGTCAGATAACCAAACCAGCAATCTTAAATATATTTTTTAAGCTGTTGGTTATAGGATGCAGCAATACGTGTTTCGTAGAGTCTTCATAAAATCAGTAGGTCTACAGTAAAAGTAAACACACCTCAAGTCCCTGAGAAAATGTGTTGCATGGACATGTATATTTGGGTCACAAGTACTAAACAGGCTGGGGTAGTAGAGGTTGTATTTTGGATAGTGCTGTGTATATTTCATTTTTGTGGGAACATGTTAAGCAAACAATTTAAAAGTGACGGGGAGAATGAAAAAGTAAATCACAGCATTTCTAAAAAAATTTTTATTTTAACAACGGAATGAAACCCGCTAATACTTAAATGTGATTTATTTTTCCTTTTGTTTGCTTGAAAGCAGAATCTCTCGCGCTCTCTCTTTAAAATTACTATCATTCAACTTTGTGTATTTTGTGAAGCACCTAAATAATCTCTGAATTCTTTTATCATAAATTTATCTTTCATCTCTCGCAATACATGTATGTGAATGCGTTTTAGTGGGCAAGTATATTAAACGGCATTGTGTACAACTTAAAAAGAGCATTGTGTATTCTAGCTGAGACAACAGGTAAGTTCCATGCAATGTAGTGGACATCCACTGTTACATAATTATATTG
Source organism: Margaritifera margaritifera (assembly GCA_029931535.1). Classification (NCBI taxonomy): domain Eukaryota; kingdom Metazoa; phylum Mollusca; class Bivalvia; order Unionida; family Margaritiferidae; genus Margaritifera; species Margaritifera margaritifera. The sequence continues at coordinate 3,349,269 of JAQPZY010001520.1, read as the reverse complement.
CTGCAACTTCCTAATTAGGGCAATAAAACTTAATCCGTCCACTATGAACCACAATGTGGACAATCCACGATGACCACTATATCTGGTCCATGATGGAAACTGTGAAACGATTGTTCTACTGTGGTAACATGGATTTTCTGTAATCCATGATGCACGTACTGTACTTCAAAACTTTCAAAATCATTGTCATCAGCCAGTATTTGCTGAATGTAATCATCATCTAAAGGTGAATCATGTTGGGAGTCTATGACAAAGCTTATTCCAGGGCCCAATTTACCAATCCAATTTAGTTTCACAACCATTCATGTCAAGCCAAAGTACCCCATATATAAACAGTTGCTTACCTAAAAAGCAACATATGCCATGACAGGTGCTATGAAACCTTTACCAGCTGCACAACTTGTGCCACGACAAGCACTTTAAGGGCTGGATGAAGCTTTGTACACTGATAAATTATCATTAGAAGCTGTGTTGCATCACATGCCTGAAGTCTTATCCACAAGGTGAAGGTCACATGCCAATATTTAAAGGTTTCTTTTGTTTCTGCTTTATATCATCAAAAATGTTTTGAGGTGCAGGAATGAACCATGGTATACTTGTGCATCTCAATTTTATGGCATCTCTTATATTACAGTCAAGATTTTATCTCCAAGGTCAAGGTCACTGATCAACTTAAAAAAAAACCCCAACCTTTTCTGCACTTTTGCTATAATACTATTTAATGAAACTTGGTTACTATTGATGTTGGCCAAATATCTTTACAGCGCTGTCTTAAAAGTCCTAGATTTCATGATTGTGAACTTGTATGACCTCACCATGATAGGCAAGGGAATTTTGTTGTTGACCTATTCTCAAGAACCACCTAATCAGTTTTAACCAAATAAGGTCAAGTTTAGTCTGTCATAGAGACGTTTCAAGTTTGTTTTTGTGAAAAAAATGCTAATCCACATCAAATTTAGCAGCCATTTCTTCATTTGTACAATATTGGTTGGGGAATTTGTTATCTAGACACATTCTTGCCCTAAAAAGATAAGACTGATTTTACATTCTGTTTCAGAAATTTCATTGCCTGTTCATTTTGAGGCCCTGTTAAAGAGTGGAGAATGGCAGGCGAGACCATCACCCAAAACAGTACGGACACTGGCAGCCATAGAGAAGAGGTAAAACAGTTTACTCCTGTACAGATTCTGAGAGTGCATTATTTTATTTGCTCTGCTAGTCATAGACCAGAAGAACTTGTGCTATGGCTTATTGTCTGCCATTGTCTGTCATTCATCTATTAGCACAGGTTTGTTATTGCTACTTCTAAACTACTTGAAGGATTGCCATGGAACTTTACACATTTATCCCAAGTTCTAGTTGGTCCTAAATGAAGAATGGTGCCACTTGGACATCTAATATGACTACTATAGTGGTCATCTTAAAAGTCTTGTTAGTGCTAGCAATGTTGACTTGAGTATTTACTAGAATGCTTCATATGATGTCTAGTTGGACTGAAATAAAAATGGTACCGATCTGACATCCATTATAGCTGTCATGGTAGCTGTCTTGAAAATCTTCTTATTGCTGCACCTGACTGGATGGTTGTATCAACATGGGATTTTTACCAAAAGACTTTTTATGATATCTAGTTTTTCATGAATAAAAATGGTGCTGATTTGACATTCAGTATGGCAGCCATAGCGGTCATCTTGAATTTTTGTTATGGCTACTTCTGAACGGATGCTTATATCAACATGGGATGCTAAACGAAAATGGTGTCCCTTAGACTTGCAGTTTGGCCATCATGTTGGCTAGCATGAGAATCTTTACACTGCTACTCCTGAATTGAATGGTCTTATTATGATAGGGTTTCCTATCATATATAGTTCGTTCTAATGAAAATTCTACACCTTGGATATCCAATATGGTCTTTTGAAAATCTTATAATCGCTACTTCTCCTTAGCAGATGGTCATATTGACTTGGGTTTTACCAAGGGACTATTGATGTCTGGTTGGTCCAAAATGAAAATGGTGCCCTTTGGACATCCAATATGGCTACTGTATTGGTCATCTTGAAAATCTTTTTAATGCTGCTCCTCCTGATTGAATGGTTTTGTTATGATGGAGTTTTCAGTAAAAAGCAACTTCTTATAATGTTTGGTTGGTCCTAAATGAAAATTGTGGTCATGGTGGCCAGATTTTATATTTTCAGCTTTCTCATTCTCTTTTGAAGTTGCCTGGTCAAACATAAATGTACAAGGCTAGATCAATGAAACAGTACAGCAAAAAATATTAAAATGTTGTGAACTTTGATTGGTACAATGTTCAATTTTTTTTAAATATAGTAGGCTTTTAATCCGGCTGTTTTTCCAGAATTTATTAATTTATTGCTGTAGTGACATGGTGTTTTGACTGAAAGCTGTCTTGTGATGTGTACATGTTTGTGCATGAAATTGGTGCCAATCGTACCTCCATTATATCTACAATGATGGCAATATTGACAATCTTGTTATACTACTTTGGATGAACTAATGGCCCTACAGTGGTGGGTTTTCACCTAGAAACTTCTTATAATATCTACTTGGCCTCAATAAAAAGGGTGCTAAACATTAGTAATCATCTTGAAAATCTCGTCATTATGCTTCTTGAAAGGATGGTTCGACATGGTTTTTCACTAAACCATTTCTCACTATATGTAGTTGGTGCTGAATGAAAATGATGATAATGTGATCGCCCAAAATTTGACAAATCTTTTGACAGCTAATTTTCTGACCAATGGATGGCCATACCAACATTTATAACAAATAAAGAAACATGACTTCCCATTTGCAATAAGTAGTTATTTTTATATATCTAACTCTAAGGTGGCTTAGTGCTTACCATGCTTACAGTTGAAAGGATGTGTTTTCATATTATACCATCAGACCAGCCCAAATCAGCTGTCGTAGTGTCTACTAGGGGCAAGGCAGTTTACTCGGTACTTCTTACCCTGTGCTGTACCATAAATCCAAACCAAAGTAACCTACGAAAAGCCTGCCTTGACTGCTATTCTGAAAATCTTTATATCGCTATTTCTTCTGTATGGATGGTCTTACTGAAGTGGAGTTTTCACAGAAACAATATTATTGCAATATGAAGGTAGTTCTGAATAAAAACTGCTCGTCTGACCTCCAATATGGCACCATAGTGGCCATCTCAAAAATCTTGTCACTACCCATCTTGCATGAATGGTAGCATTGACAAGGGGTTTCACTAAGACACTTGCAATATTTAATTGATTTGGAATGAAAATGTTCCAGACCTGACTACCAACATGTCTGCACTATTTGAAGGAGTGTTTGAAAACCAGACCTAAATGATCTTGGAGTCAAGTCAAAGGTCATTGCATGCATTTTTGTACTTCATTTAGCTTATGAACACAGTGACTTGTACATATACAAGTGATATATGATGCAACTTTGTATTTTGTTGCATTCCAGTGAACATGTTGACACTCAATACTGACATTGACATTATTGTCAATAGTAACCTTTGACAACCCAAACGTACCTTCGCTGTGAATTTTGCTATCAGACCATGCTAAATACGTAGAAATCTACTGACTGTTTGGATAATTTTCAATGTTGAATCCCATGGTACTGGCATCCTTGACAATAACGGCATTAAATATCAAGTCCATAGTTGGATTACATTGAAAGGATATGTTAGGGCACCAACCAGACATAAGCAGGACTCTGGGAAAACCACTCATCCTCTTGTCCTGGCTGTGTAAGAATTGGCTGTGCCAAGGAAAACTTTACTACTTACACTTCCCTGGGCCAAGTAGATGCAGATTTTCACCTTGAGAATATCACTGCATTTTCTACCCATAACAACCTCTGAAGCTCAACATTGGTCAACAGCTAACATATGTCAATTATTGTTTACTTTTGCTTATTTGTCAGTCCAGAACATGTCGCAAAGGAAGTCGACTTAGATTTTACACAGGAGCCTGATGCAAACTTGATAGTAAAATGGGTTCAGATCATGAGAATAGTATGTTCAGAGTGAAGACAGCAGGTTAAAAACCCATTTAGTATCAAGCTTTTGTCAGGTGCCCAAGTTTTTTTTAGTAGAAGCACAAGTAGTGGTGTGATAAGTTTACTGTGTTGAGTAAAGTGATGACATGGATGAGTATCTGTTGCAACTCACTCGTCACAAAGGAGGATTGCATGAAAACAATTTTCCCAGAGACCTGCAAAAATGGATTTTTAAAAAAGAATTGGTTTTTCTTTTTGTATAAAGATATATTACTTTTAAGGGCTTCATGTCCGAATTTAAAACAACCCTTTTCTAAAAAGCTTTCTTCATATGAACATTGAACATCTGCAGTTAAGGGGAGTAAAGTTAACATTTTTATTCTGTAAATTAAAATGAGTTACATGCAAATTTATATGACTTTCAATAGTTACACTTGTTTTTAGTGATATATCCTGTGGTTTAGTACATGGTCATATGTCTAATTCAGATGTTATAGGGGAGTCTCAAAATACAAATAGCTTTTGATTTTAAAAATGCACGTTTTCTAAAGCAAAAGGTTTTTTAATTCCATCCATTTAAAGTCGTGAGTGAACCCTGAAAAAATGTACTTCATCCAGGAAAAAAACTGGAAGAGACTTGGAAATTTTTTGTTTCAAAAAGTGTGGAACCATCCAGGAAAAAACCTGGAAGAGACTTGGAAATTTTTTGTTTCAAAAAGTGTGGAACCATGATTTTCACTTGTCCAAGAATTTCGATCTCTTGCCTAGATTCTGTGAGATGTATGCATTTTAATCGATAGGTAAAAAAAAACTAAAGAAATAATGTACAACATATTTGTTTTTTCACAGGGATTAAGTTTTTTAGTTTTTTTATCATCGTTTCATTCTCATTTAGTTTTAAAATTACCTTTCCTAGTGGAGCGTCAGCAACTCTGACTTAAGGGAATTTCTGCACTTGCTGGCTAGTGTTGTGAATATACTGTGCTACACTGGCTAGTGTTGTGAATATACTGTGCTGCACTGGCTAGTGTTGTGAGTATACTGTGCTAAACTGGCTAGTGTTGTGAATATACTGTGCTACACTGGCTAGTGTTGTGAATATACTGTGCTACACATGCTTTATGAGGTACAAAACTCACATGAAACATGCTTGATTAAGTTCTGAATTTTTCAGTTCCATTGACAAATGCACTGGTTACATTTCCAACCCATGCCAGTTTGGGATCTTGTTTGCAATAACTGCAAAACATCTGTCCAGCTGACAAACTCTTTTATCTCTGCAATACAAATTGAAAAAGTTAAAAAATGTGTGCAACGATATCAACAGGCCTAGATAATATTGGACCAAGTCTCCTGAGGGCTGCTGCAAACATAATATCTGATAGCATAGCTTACATATATAATCTAAGCATATCCACCTCCATGTTTCCCCAGACATGGAAATTGGCAAAAGTTACCCCCATTCACAAGTCAGGCAGCAAAAATGTCATTAACTACAGACCCATACCTATCTTACCGACTCTGTCCCAACTACTTGAAAAACATGTTCATGACAATCTTTTGATGTACCTATCAAACTATAACTTAATTCATCAAAACCAATCTGGGTTCAGAGAAAACCACTCTTGTGTGACAGCCTTGGTATCCATGATAGATAGATGGATTACTGCCTTAGAGCAAGCAGAAATTAGTTGAATCCATACTAGTTCATCTTAGAAAAACTTTTGACCTTGTTGATCATGATTTTCTTTTAAATAAATTGAATATTTATCAATGTGACAGTTCAACGATTGATTGGTTTATATTCTATCTAACAATGAGAAAACTGTGTGGCAGTTTTTCTAAAGAAGAACCAATTACATGTGGAGTACCACAGTACCACAGGGATCAATCCTGGGCCCGCTCCTCTTTCTCATTTTCATAAATCATCTGCCACTGAAAATAGGCAACTGTATTTCATCTACTGACTTGTATGCAGATGAAACTACTCAATCAGATTTAAAACAGGTAAAATCAGGCCTAGAGGTCTCCCTTCAGATAGCCTTACTTAGAATAGATTCCTGGTGTAAGGAAAATGACATGAAAGTAAACACTGACAAGACTAAAATATTAATGATTACTACCCAGCAAAAAAGAGCAAAATTGGAATATAACAATTTGAATCTTAAGTTGAATGAAATTTGTCTAGAAATGGTTACCCGTGACAAAATCCTTGGGGTGATGGTTGGCAACAATTTACAATGGAATGACATATTCAAGTCATATGTCATAAAGTCAATTCATGTCTCTGGTTATTAAGCAAGATAAGGCCATATCTATCAACTAAACATAGGTTAATATATTATAAAAGCTGTATACAACCATACCTAGACTACTGTAATGTTAATATATTACAAAAGCTTTATACAACCATACCTATACTACTGTAATGCTAATATATTATAAAAGCTTTATACAAGAATACCTAGACTACTGTAATGTTAATATATTACAAAAGCTTTATACAACCATAGCAATACTACCGTAATGTTAATATATTACAAAAGCTTTATAAAACCATACCTAGACTACTGTAATGTTAATATATTACAAAAGCTTTATACAACCATACCTATACTACTGTAATGTTAATATATTACAAAAGCTTTATGAAACCATACCTAGACTACTGTAATGTTAATATATTACAAAAGCTTTATACAACCATACCTAGACTACTGTAATGTTAATATATTACAAAAGCTTTATACAACCATACCTATACTACTGTAATGTTAATATATTACAAAAGCTATATACAACCATACCTATACTACTGTAATGTTAATATATTACAAAAGCTTTATACAACCATACCTATACTACTGTAATGTTAATATATTATAAAGCTTTATACAACCATACCTAGAAAGGCTAGACTTGTGCACAAACTTTCAAACAGTATGGCCCCATTATATCTCAAGAAACTATTTCAGGCTAGAAAACAAGGCAACACTCCCAATTTAAGATCAATTTCAGCTAACCACCTGTCCATTCCAAAACCAAATAAAGAACTCTTTTAAGAAAAGTTTTAAATATTCGGGGTCAATAATTTGGAACAGAATCCCAAAGGAAATTAAAGTACAAATATAAATGCATTAATTATAATCTAATTCAATGGATGAAAAGTGGAACCTGTTCAATTTGACAAATACATTACAACTTAAATTATAAATTTTCAAATCTTTGTTGTCTCACTATTTTTGTACTGTATATACAGTGTACCTAGTTGGAGCATGTTCTTACAAAAATTTTCTTTTTATTATGTCCATATATACACGTAGCTTATTATCAATGCTTTTTTATATATTATTATTATTATTATTATTATTATATTGTGTGTGCAACTATGTAAATGTACTCTGTATGTAAATATGCATATAATAGAGGGCCACAAGGAGGATTAGTTCCATGCAACTAATTGTGTCATCCTCTTTAAATAAAGTCATTATTATTATTATCATTAGTTCCTTCAGAGTCCATGAATTTAAGTCATGGATAATTATCAATCCAATGTGGCTGAAAATTTTGTTTCTAAGTTGTGTCATATTTGACATTTTTGGCTGCCACAGAGTCTGGCTTATGTCTCTTTGGAGAAATAGTTAACTCAGACTTGGCAGCCTAGCGTTCCATCCCTCCACTTTCATGTGATTTTTCCTTCTCTGAATCTTCCTATATCCTCCCTTGTGAAAATAATTTAGTGAACTCATTTTATCCAAATAGAAAAAGATCACCTCATTCAACAACTACTTCTTCTAAAGTGATCATAACATACATTTTGTCATTTAAATGCAAACACAGACTGCTCATTAATTAACGTAATTGTTTTGCTTCAAACGCAACATTGCACATTGAAATTAATCCGTTCTATAGTCAATAAAGTAAAAATTAAAGACTCATTACTGTCATTTAATCAGTTCATAAAGGAAACAGAGACTTGTGTTGGTAAAGTGCTTTTCATTAATTTCATTGCATTGTCTCCAATTGAAATCAAAGTGTGATTTGCTCAGGGGTATCAGGGTTGAGTATGCACAAAAAAAAACAAGGTCGTTTAAAACTGCTACGAATTAATCATACTGAATTTGTTTTGTTTGAAGTATTTTGATTGGCTGATAATTTGGTTGCTTAGCCCAATATGCACATGAGCAGTAACAGAACTTGTGCACATGTGACAGTTATTAATGACCATCAATGACCACTTACTGTAGTATCACTGGATGTGAATGAATAAATGAAGCGAGGTAGATTAAACAATTCATTATGTCTGGAGGGCATGAATGTCCAGATAAAAGTAGATAAAGTGATAAAAGTATGAAAATTAGTGCTTGCTTGCCTTTTTTAAAATAGGAAAGATGTACTTGTCTGGACTAGTGCCCTGAATTTTGTTTACTTGTCCGGCTTCAAATATGAATAGTCTGGGATGTTGGGCTATGGGATTTGATCAGCCCTGGTATACCCTTCCAGAAGATACCTGTTTCCATCCCTCTTCCTATCCCTTCATATGCACCCTATTCAGTTTTGTCTGTTTGGTATTCATTGTTTGGTTAACAACATGTCATCATTAGAAGGATTGTCATTGGTAGAGTGGTGCCGTTTCATGTGTGTGGACATGTTGGTTGTATTTCCAGCATGCAGATTACAGACAGACTTGATATCTGTTCATATGCCATTCTCATCCTCGACAAGATAACAAAAATACTTCCAAACAGACTACCTGCTAGCCGCCAGTGATTCTAATTGCACCTTTTCGGCCATTTCAGGCTGTTCCATTTCATCGGATACATGACTTGTTTGCTCACGATGCTATTTTTTTTTATTTGCATGATTGCGTCAAAAACATGTTATTAACAACTTTATGCGTTCACTTAAATTTGGAAGGTATTACAGTGTTATCTTTAAAACAGAAGAAATCGTGCAATTTCCTCGTGCCAGGAAAATTTTGTATAGAACCGCTCCTGGTGCGGGAGCTGAGATGAATCAAATCCTGTACTTCCTACAGTTGCAAAACAACTACCGTGAATACAGGATCCCATTGCTATCATTGAAAAAAGAAAACTATTGATAACACACCCTCTCCTTCAAATTAACACAAGGTAACTAACTCGTGCAGTTCAGAATCTGCCCCCTTGCCAATTCCATGTTTTTTTTTTTTTTACACTGTCAGCATGTTCAGTTAATGATTAGATATATCAATGTAAAGGAGACATTCCAAACTTTTTTCCCATGTGTGATTCAAGTCCTTTACTGATCATTTAATAGCGACTTTTACACAGAGTTTCTCTGTTGCTTTGTATCTAGTTGAACCAAGTTTGGATGCCTATGCTTCCAGTATGTCACACGGTAAAATAAGCTACATTAGTTCTGATTGGTGGTTATTGGAACAAACAATAACCACCAATCAGAATTGAATGTAGCATATTCACTGCGTGACACACCAGAAGTGTAGGCCTCCAAATACAATCCAAGTAGACAACATATATGAAGCAACAGAGAAACTTTGCGTAAAAGTGGCTATTAAATGATTAGTAAAGTACTTAAATGGTACATGGGAACAAGCTTGGAATGTCTGTTTTCAAACCACACGAGTTAGTCACCCAGAGTTAATTTATAGACGGGGAGTGGGTGTTGTCAATAGTTTTTCTTTTTTCCTGCCAGAAATGAATGCCTGTGATGGCTTTCTATGATGAATTCTCAATTTAAAGAAAAAAAAAAGGCAAATGACCAATAATTATTCATGACTGCTGAAGATTAAGGTAAATTGCATAGGGTAAGTACCGTTTTGTATCGATATGTGTATCAATTTGGCAAAATTATTGATACATCAATGAATTGTTTCACCCCAATACCCTATATCATTTGTTGCCATCAGTAATGAAATCAGTGCTTGGGGCCAGTACACCAGGCTAGTTCCACGTGTATGAAGACTGTTTTTACAATAATCACACTAATTTACTTGACGAGTTGATGAGTGGTGTAACACTTAACCCGTTTGCACCACAAGCATTTATTGTTCCTCCTCAAGTGCAGAATGTTGGTAGCTACTCGAATAACAATAAATAGATCAGTTAACCATTAAAGGGAATGCCGACTTGAGTTTTACTTGATACATCCAACACAAGACCACTTGTAAACGGTTATGATGGTGACTTACAGTAATTTTTACTGTTCCAACAGATTAGCAACAGTTGAGCTTTTTAGTGATCTGCTGGCAAAGTCACTAACTGTGAGTTATCGGATTAGCATTAATTTTTAGCCCTGGTATTGTATTATGTACTTCATTGTAAGGTGGTCTCGTTATAAGGCATTATACTCTGGCTCCCATGGACAGCATTACAATGAGTACTAAATAATGTAGTTCATTATAAATAATGCAGTCTAACTATAAGCATTGTACTCTATGGCTCATGGACAGCATTACAATGAGTACTATATAATGTAGTTCATTATAAATAATGCAGTCTAACTATAAGCATTGTACTCTATGGCTCATGGACAGCATTACAATGAGTACTATATAATGTAGTTCATTATAAATAATGCAGTCTAACTATAAGCACTGTACTCTATGGCTCATGGACAGCATTACAATGAGTACTATATAATGTAGTTCGTTCTAAGGTAGTCTAACTATAAGCACTGTACTCTATGGCTCATGGACAGCATTATAATGAGTACTATATAATGTAGTTCATTATAAATAATGCAGTCTAACTATAAGCAGTGTACTCTATGGCTCATGGACAGCATTTCAATGAGTACTATATAATGTAGTTCATTATAAATAATGCAGTCCAACTATAAGCACTGTACTCTATGGCTCATGGACAGCATTTCAATGAGTACTATATAATGGAGTTCATTATAAATAATGCAGTCTAACTATAAGCACTGTACTCTATGGCTCATGGACAGCATTACAATGAGTACTATATAATGTAGTTCATTTTAAATAATGCAGTCTAACTATAAGCACTGTACTCTATGGCCCATGGACAGCATTACAATGAGTACTATATCATGTAGTTCATTATAAATATTGCAGTCTAACTATAAGCACTGTACCCTATGGCTCATGGACAGCGTTTCAATGAGTACTATATAATGTAGTTCATTTTAAATAATGCAGTCTAACTATAAGCACTGTACTCTATGGCTCATGGACAGCATTATAATGAGGGAATACTGTATTGTGGACTTAACTGTAAGGTGGTCTCACTAGTGCATTATACTCTGGCTCCTATGGATAGCATTATAATGGGGAATACTGTATAATGTACTTCATTGTAAGGTGGTCTCACTACATGTATATAAGGACTGTACTCTGTGGCTCATAACATAATGGAGAATACTGTATAATGTACTTCATTGTAAGGTGGTCTCACTATAGAGCATTATACTCTGGCTTCTATGGACAGCATTACAGTGAATACTGTATTGCGTACTTCATTATAAAGCAGTCTTACTATGAGGCACTGTATTCTGCGGCTCCCATTGGTAGCATTACAGTGAGGGAATACTGCATAATGTACTTCATTTTAAGTTGGTCATGAACATCATTATAATGAGGGAGTATTGTAATGTATTTCATTATAAGATGATCTAACTATAATGCAGTTCACTCCTTACTCCCATGGATAACATTATAATGAAGCAGTACTGGATAATGTACTTTATCATAAGGTGGTCTCATAATAAGGTGATGTACTCTGGCTCCCATGGACAGCATTATAATGAGGGAGTACTGTATGGTGAATGTATTTTTTTATGGGATACCAGTGTTCATGAATTTTGTTTTTGCTACAAACTCAAAAATGTTAATTTTTCATAAATCCATGACAGTTGATACCAGCAAAATGTATTTACAGTACTTTGAGACATTGACTACTACTGGCTTCTGAACATGGTCGGAAATCATCAAAGTTACATGTGCAAGTTTCAGAAAAAGGCTCATTTAATAGTGTTAGAAATTAGCTGTAGCAAGTAGTGAATTTGCCACCCCAAATTTTAATTTGCTGCCTGGTGCCTGGGCTAAAAGTTAGTGGCAAAAGTAAGTGATCTTTATATCATCCAATGTGGACAATTTTTTTTTAACTTGGTCTATGTACTATGTTATCAGCTGTTGTTACCTTAACCCTATGAAATACTGTTGACACAGGCAAAGTGCTAAAATTACTGATTGATAACCTTGATGTTGTGCACAGGAACAACTCGCTTCTGCCCATGTTCATAATTGTTGTACATATTTACGAAATGGACATTAGACACCTCAAGTGTAAAAGTGATGATAACGCCACGTTGTCGTTTACTAGTATGACAAGGTAAAGCCCGAGTGGTGAATTACATACTGAACTGGCTTGAGTTTAGTATCAGTCTTCGTAATGTTTTACTCCTGTTGAAAATGGGATATCGGGGGATGGGGGGGGGGGGGGGTTTGAACCAAATAAATTCAAAGGTAAATGAGTTGGTGCAGATAAGCAGATGAAGGTCTAGATTAGAGTCCATTGTTGTACAGTGAAGGCGCACTATTGGGTTAACTTATGTAAAAGGTGTATTCTGTAATTTGTAATGAATTCAAAATGAAAAGAGTTTCCTGGAAATAAATTGCTTTTGAAGTTACCAAATTTAATAGTTATGGTAATGTGAGCATCAAAAATTTCACCCTTTTTTTTTTCTCAAATAAATTTTATGTTCAAAATTGTTCTTAGGTATTTTCCTCCCATATTTTGAGATAGTGAAGATGCCCTATATATTTTCCAAGTTAACCCAACTCGCGCTTCCAAAAAGCAAAATAATTGGTCACTGCATCAGTTTGAAATGGCACAATGAACAAGTGGAAATCTGACTCGAAAGAAATCGGCAGTTACTTGAAGTACTAATGTGATGATGCTGATAAAGATATTGTGAAAAATTTGGTGTTCAGCTACTTGGTACACGATTTTGCACGTACACGATTTTGTACTTGGTACACGATTTTGTACTTGGTACACGATTTTGCTGCCAACTTTTAGCCCAGGTAGCCACTATTTACTACATGCTAAAAATGTTTAAAGAAGTTCAGGAGTAAAAAAAAATTGTCTATGATACTGATGAGAAATTATCTGTTTCAGGAAGCAGAAATTGTTCTCCCCACTTTTCAAGGGCTCAGGGCGAAAGACCAGCAAAAAACTGACCAAAAGTGCAGCTGCAGTTCTGCTGACATCAGCAAGTATGTTCATCATCAAAGAAAAAACAAAGAAAATCAGATTGCTTCATTTAGAATCTGTTTGAATAATTGTTGAATCAGTGCATTATCCTCAATTAAATTACAGCGAGAAAGATCTTCTACATTGAAGACCTTGCAAAAATATGAAAACAAATATAACAGATAATTGCAACAACTGCAATAAAAGGTCCGAGACCATGCTTGTTATACCTACCCAGGCATTTGCAACTGAACCTCCTTACACAAACAAATGGGGGGGGGGGGGGGTATACCATGAGTCATCTTGTCTGTCCATCTATCATACTTATTTTTCTCGTGTCTCCTGAACCTTTTGAGATATCGTCATGAAACTTGGTGTGCTTTTGTATCATGACTTGCCATTGTGTCCTATAAAAAATGTGATCCATCTGATCAGCATTTAAAGAGTTGTACACATTTTTTGACCCCACATTAGTGGGAAGCCAGACATGGCAGTCACTTTTCAAATGGTGGCAGCGTCATCAAAAGTTTAAGGTTTTGGTTCAAGTTTCCCATTTGTGTATATTTCCCAAACCTCTTTATTGATTTTTATCATACTTATTGTGTGATACCTGGAGTGATTATTATCATACTTGGTATGAATATTATCATACTTGGTGTGATTATTTATCTTACTTGGTGTGAATATTATCATACTTGGTGTGAATCGTTATGAAGCTAAGGCAGTTCATTCTGTGACTTCGTTTCTTGACTCGTTTATACCATAGGGTCATGGGCCCAGTATTACACAATGTGCATTAAGGTTTCGGTTTTAAGTTTTTTCATTTTTAATATTTCAATTGCCCCAATGACCTTGGTGTCAAGATCTCATATACAATTTTGTTTAAGGTTTTGGTTAAAGTTTTTCATTTGCATATATTTCCTTAACTCCCCGATGGATCTTTCTTCATATTTGTGATGAATCATTGTGAAGCTAAGACCATTCATTCTGTGATATGCACACTTGCCCATTTGACCGTGGGGTCAAGAACACAGTCATAGAAAGTTTGTGTTGAGGTTTTGGTTCAGGTTTGTATATGCCTCCGAGTTCTCCACCATCTATTTATCTAACTTTGTAGATGGCTTGTACTTTGGATATGGAAAAACCTTATCAATTTCGGTGGCAAAGGTCAAGGTTACTGTGGCTGAAAGAAGAAAATGATTACTGTGTTAGTTCTCTGTCACAGAATTAGACCAAACTTTGTAGGTTAACTTGTACTTGGGGTAAGAAAGAAGCGTATTGATTTTGGGGTCCAAAGGTCAAGGTCACTTCAGGGAGAAACGGGGTTCTGGAAAAAATTCAGTTGTCAACTGTCACGAATGTTTGTGGATAACTTTCACATTGGGTAAGATAGAAGCATGTTGATTTTGGGGGTCAAAAGGTCAAAGTCATTGTGCAAGGTAAAAAAATGGTGTTGCATAAAACCTTTAGTTCTAGATCACATACCTTGACCAAAGTTGGTGGAGGGCTTGCACTTCATGTAAGGATGAGGCATATTGATTTTAGAGTCAAAAGGTCAAGATCATTGTGACTTGAAGAGAAAGTTTTGTTTTGCAGAATAACTTTTGTTCTTGAGTAGGTACATCTGCCAAACTTTGTGGATGTCTTGCATTTGGGCTAATAAAGAAGCCAAAAGATTCTTGGGTCTAAAGGTCAGAGTTTAAGGTCATGGTAAGTTTAATAACAAAATAATGGTTTCTGTACCTGTTGGTCAATAATCTCCCAGAGTAAACCATACCCTACTAATGGTTACATAGTAAACTATTAAACACAGCGCTGTATACAATACTCCTGTTTCATTTGCTTTTATTTCCTAAACACCTAATGGATTTTGTTCATAGTTTGGATGAATCATTATGAAGCAAAGACAACTCATTTTGCAGTATACTGGCTCAGCCTTTGGACCATGGGGTTGATTTCACATATTTTACATCAATGCTTTGTTCATGGGTTCGACATGCAAGCCCTGGCTTTCTTGTTATTACAAACCTATAGTTATTATCTCCTTGAACATTTGAGATATCTTTATGAAACTTGCTATGTGTTTGTGTCCCATATAAAAATTGACCTTGTCAGATTAGCACTTTAGAATTCTCTCTCCATTTTTGAAAATTGTTATGCTCATGTATCATGACTTGACAATGTTTCTTGTAAAAGAATGGGCTCAGTCTGATCAGCATTTAAAGAGTTGTTACCAAATAACAAATATTAAAAAAATGTATCCATCCATTTATGTCAGACACTTGATAGTTAATATCTTCTTAACTCATTAACCCCTGGAGATTCTTTTCATTTTCGCCTGAAATGGGGGTAGGAAACGCATTTTTGGGGTTACTTCTAAATGCAGCAAAACACATCTGCTTAAGAAAGTTTTTCGTTTAGCCGGATGCTTAGGTGTATCAGAAACATTGTTTTTGATTGGCTATTACTCTCGCGCATGTGCAGAAGGGTAAAAGTGGGACTTCTTTTTTTTTTTTTTTTTTTTTTTTCGTATTGGATCTCGGATTTTTGTGTCCTGGCCCCTTTTTACTCCAAATCTCAAACTTATCCTACTTTTTGTAAAGGTTCATCTGTCTGTGTGCAGTTTGGACCGGTCTGCTTTAGATCTAAGGCCAAAAAGTCTAAAATCTGGACACAAACTCCGGTTCCGAAACTGGCAATTTTTGACCTAAAAAATATCGGGTCTCAAAAACTGCATTTTTTTCGCTGTATTTTTTAATGCGAGTAGAAAGTCGACATTATTTGGTATCATTGTAGAGCTACACCTGTCTACTTTCCTGAAATACCATCCACTTTAGTGTATCCTAAATGATGTTCACGTTACAGAGCTCGGAAGTAGGGTACAACCTCATGACGAGTAAACGTGGCGCCAGGGGTTAATGAGTTAACCATGCAAGACATTTCATGAAACTTGGTCAGCATGAAACTCCATCTGCTTTTATAACATGATTAGACAGTGTGTCTTGTAAAAGGATGAGCTCTGTCTCGTCAGCAGTTTATTAGTTAGCCCCATTTATATCAATGAAACTTGGTATGCATTTGTATCTTTACAAGAGTGTATTAGTTAGCCCCATTTATATCAATGAAACCTGGTATGCATTTTCATCATTACAAGAGTTTATTTCACATATAAGAATGGGCTCTGTCAGATTATTGTTTCTAGAGTAGGGAGGTATTCCATAAGCACTTGCTTAGTGATAGCTCTAGTTGTTTTGGGTATAAAGATCTGTTTGATATTGAGTGACATGTCTAGTTGTTTTGAGTATAAAGATCTATTAGATTTCGAGTGACAGATTTAGTTGTTCTGGGTAAGAAAGATCTGTTGGATTTCAAGTGACAGATCTGGTTGTTCTGGATAGAAAGATCTGTTGGATTTTGAGTGACAGATCTAGTTGTTCTGGATATAGATATGTTAGATTTGAGTTACAGATCTAGTTCTGGGTATTAAGATCTCATAGACTTTGAGGATTTATGTAAGGTAAAAGACTCCACTGCATTAAAAAAATATTCACATTTATATCGAAGAACAAATGGTTCTAAAATATCTTGGCATGCGGAGTTATAAGGATAGTACCTACATTTAGTAAAATCAGTACTTAACGATATCTTAATAAGTTTTTTTTTATGATGAATAATTTTTTTGTTTGGTTTTCAGTATCACACTTTCTAAACCAGACACTATGCTGTATATAAATGAAAAAAAAAAATTAAACTCTACCTATGCAGTTTATAGTCATTTTACTTTTGTGAAAACGTTAAAAATTCTAATGAAAAACTTTAATGAGTTGCAGTTTCATCCAACAGTGAATAAATACTGTTTCATCCAACAGTGAATAAATACTGTTTCATCCAACAGTGAATAAATACAGTTTCATCCAACAGTGAATAAATACAGTTTCATCCAACAGTGAATAAATACTGTTTCATCCAACAGTGAATAAATACTGTTTCATCCAACAGTGAATAAATACTGTTTCATCCAACAGTGAATAAATACTGTTTCATCAAACAGTGAATAAATACTGTTTCATCCAACAGTGAATAAATACTTTTCATCCAACAGTGAATAAATACTGTTTCATCCAACAGTGAATAAATAGTTTCATCCAACAGTGAATAAATACTGTTTCATCCAACAGTGAATAAATACAGTTTCATCCAACAGTGAATAAATACTGTTTCATCCAACAGTGAATAAATACTGTTTCATCCAACAGTGAATAAATACTGTTTCATCCAACAATGAATAAATACTGTTTCATCCAACAGTGAATAAACAGTTTCATCCAACAGTGAATAAATACTGTTTTATCCAACAGTGAATAAATACTGTTTCATCCAACAGTGAATAAATACTGTTTTATAGATATATTTCATGGATTTAATTGGTTGAAAACTAATATGCATTTATTTCTTTAGAAAAGAAGCAAAATAACTAACTTTACGAAATTAATAAATCTTCTAAAAAAAAAAAAAAAAAAAAAACATTGGAGTAGAAACATTAAGAATATAATTTGTTTAGATCATTTGTAATTTTAATTTACCAAAATGTGACTTCAGAAACAAATCAACAGAAATGAAAATCATGCACAACCCATGCAAATTATAGAAGAGGATACAATCATCGATTTTTGCAGAAGGTTAAAGAACCAAGTTCAAAACAGAGTTACATCCCCATTTATGAAGGCTTGTTTTAACACTTCGGAGTGATTGTACAGTAATTACCAATGTAGACAAAATTGTACGGTTCTGTCTCTATTTAAATTTTACAGTAATTACCAATGCAGACAAAATTTTACAGTTCTGTCCCTGTTTAAATTGGAAAGACCTTAACATAAACAAAAATAAATAAATGAGAAGTGAACCTTTCCTGGACCATTAGCTCTGTCAAATATTACCTAAAATGGTGTTTGATATATGAAGAATGGATAGGATAAAGACTACATGTTATAGGGGATTTTTAAAGGACTAACATGCTGCGTGCAGCTGATGCTGAAGGAGATTGTTTCATATTTAAAAATATCAAATTTTTTTGTGTTGTGTATATCCTAAAATTATATTGTCAGTCAGCTAGAGGCCCATAAAGGATTTTTGCTCATGATTTGGTTAATGCAGGGAACGACAACTCTGTGAGCCCCTGCATTAGGATCCACAAATTTTACCCAGGAACCCAGCTGTTATTCCAACAGAAGAGTCCAGCAGTCTTGGGTCTTGATCACTGTATAACAGCTATGATGAACTATCTAGGTGAGATGCTTGATCAGTGTATAACAGCTGTGATGAACTATCTAGGTGAGATGCTTGATCACTGTGTAACAGCTATGATGAACTATCTACGTGAGATGCTTGATCAATGTATAACAGTTATGATGAACTATCTAGGTGAGATGCTTGATCATTGTGTAACAGTTATGATGAACTATCCTGGTGAGATGCTTCATCACTGTATAACAGCTATGATGAACTATCTAGGTGAGATGCTTGATCACTGTATAACAGCTATGATGAACTATCTAGGTGAGATGCTTCATCACTGTATAACAGCTATGATGAACTATCCTGGTGAGATGCTTCATCACTGTATAACAGCTATGATGAACTATCTAGGTGAGATGCTTCATCACTGTATAACAGCTATGATGAACTATCTAGGTGAGATGTTTGATCACTGTATAACAGCTATTATGAACTATCTAGGCGAGATGCTTCATCACTGTATAACAGCTATGATGAACTATCTAGGTGAGATGCTTCATCACTGTATAACAGCTATGATGAACTATCCTGGTGAGATGCTTGATCAATGTATAACAGCTATGATGAACTATCTACGTGAGATGCAACATGAAAGTACATGTACTTAGTATAGTAAACAAAATGCATACTGCTTTACATGCTTGGTTTTACTTTAGTTGGACGTTAAGACCAAAATGACCTAGGATTGGACCCAACCTTAAGAAAAATCCGTGACCCAGGGGTCAAGAAAACAAATTTCAAAATCCATAATGAACTCCATTGCTGTAGTAAAAATTTTTTTATCATAAATATAATTGCTAAGGAAATTTGTGTTGAGCAAAGGTTATGACAATCAATATGGCAAGGGGAATAACTCTTACTGGTGCTTTATCAAAAGCAATACCAGGTTCACCAAGTTATTCCCCTTATGCTTTCAAAACTAGGCTGAAGAACTAAATAAAAAATTGTAATGAGGTGTTCATTTCCTATTGCAAATTAAATCAAATGAGTTGATGCACAAAAATAAACTCCATGTTTTTTTTAATGCCCCCATTAAGCATTTGGGTTGTCCATGTGTGGATGTGTCTAAACGGCTTTGGTTAAAGTTCTTTCCAACATTTTTAACTCAGTAACCTGTTGTCTGATAAACTACATATTTGGAATAATATTGTCACATACTTCCTTTCTCTCAGTACAACTCTTTTTCCCTGTGTGACCTTGGGTCTCAAATTATAATAGTGACCTGTTTAGGTTAAGGGATGTTCCATTTAAACATACATGGTACTAAGGGAATTGAAAAAAAAAATATATATATAAATGCCACTGTACTTGGATAACTCAAAGAGTGCGTATGAAAAGGATACCGAATTTGAAATTGTGTCTATAGGTGACTGCTTCAAATTGAAAATGCCTTCCCTGGTCTAGTTGGCTTTGGTTCAAGTTCTTTCCAGCATTTTTAACTCAGTAACCTGTTGTCTGATAAACTACATATTTGGAATAATATTGTCACATACTTCCTTTCTCTCAGTACAACTCTTTTTCCCTGTGTGACCTTGGGTCTCAAATTATAATAGTGACCTGTTTAGGTTAAGGGATGTTCCATTTAAACATACATGGTACTAAGGGAATTGAAAAAAAAATATATATATATAAATGCCACTGTACTTGGATAACTCAAAGAGCGCATATGAAAAGGATACCGAATTTGAAATTGTGTCTATAGGTGACTGCTTCAAATTGAAAATGCCTTCCCTGGGTCCCAAGTATGTTTTACTGGGACAGTCCTAAAGTTTTTGCTTATCAGTTTTTATTAATAGCCCAGCTGGTCACAGACCAGAGGAGCTTACAGGATGGTCTGTCATCCATCTGTAAGCGCAAGTTTGTTATTGCTACTCCTCCTAAACTACTTGGAGGATTGCCATGAAACTTTACACACACATTCATCCCATGGTCTAGTTGGCCTAAATGAAAATGCTGCTGCTCGGACATCCAATATGGCTGCCACAGTGGCCATCTTGAAAAGCTTGTTAACACTACTCCTGAATGGATGGACATATCAGCATGGAATATTTGCTGAAAGAGTTTGTATGATGTCTAGTTTGTTCTAAAAGAAAATCGTGCAGATCTGACTTCCAGCATGGCCGCCATGGTAGCCATCTTGAAAATCGTACTGTTGCCACTCCTGAACAGAAGGTCATATTGTCATGGGGTTTTCACCAGAAGATTTATTATGATGTCTAGTTGGTCCCGAATGAAAATGGGGCTGATCTAATTTCTCTGTGAAAATGGTGCAAATCAGATTTCTAATATGGACACCTCAGTGGCCATCTTGAAAATCTTGTTATTGCTACTCCTCCTGAATGGAAGGCTATATCAACATGGGCTTTTCACTAAAAGACTTCTTATGTCTAGTTGGTCCTGAATGAAAATGGTGCCAATCTGGGTCCAATATGGCCACAACAGCAGTCATCTTGAAAATGTTGTTATGGGTGCTCCTTCTGAACTTGGGGTTTTCACCAAAAGACTTCTTATGATGACTAGTTGGTTTGGTTTTAAATGTAGATGGTGCCATTCATACATCCAGTATAGCCGCCATAATGGCCATCTTGAAAATCTCGTATCCATTATGACTACCATGGCATCCATCTTTCAAATATCGTTAGTGTTACTCCTAAATGGACATAGTTTCAGCAGATGACTTCATATAATGTTTTGTTGGTCTTAAACTTAAATGGAGTGGAGATAATAATATTTTCAAAATTGCCACCATGGTGGCCTTATAGAGGGCGAGTTTGCATCATTTTCATTTAGGACCAACTAGACACCATAATACCTTCTGATTGACTTTACACTTAAGAAGAGTTGTGATAACAAGATTATTAAGATGACCACCATGGTGGCCATATTGGATGTCAGATCAGCTCTACTCCTCCCAAATGGATGGCTGTATGACATGGCTGTCTTAAATATCATGCTGTCACTACTTCCCCTGAATGGATGGTCATATTGACGTGGGTTTTCACCAAAAGACTTTTAATAATGTCTGCTTGTTCTTAAATGGTATAAATGGTAATGAAATGGCAGATAAAGCTGCCATGTGCACATCTGTTTACAAATGGAAGATTCCATATACTGGTTTCAAATATTATATAAATCACGAATCACTTCTTATGATGGCAAAATATGGGGAATGAAAACTCCACAGTAAGTTCCAGAGATGCTGCCAGGCCGCGGGATCATGGGTTTCTCGCAACAACGATTGCTAGTCATGCAACTTCTAAAAATCAATGGGGGAAAAGTCACGCAAGTTACTTGCGGTTCCCGCAATTTTTTGTACCTAATGTGCGCTTTGTTTTTTTTTAACATAAAAATTAAAAATAAACGTTTTTCAAATTAAATTTTGGTCGTCCATTTTACCAGTGATCTCAATCAGGCTATACTGAGGTAGAATAATTTAGTGTTTGAATACAAGCATCTGTATGACTGAGATCTGCTGCGGTTTTTGCAGAAACGCTCCAGGGGTTCCGATTTAATTGTCTCCTAGAGGGGTATAACAAATTGATCCATTGAACAGCCATAACTGAAATTTGTAGAGCGTAAGAAGCATCGAGTTTCATGAATGTCGAAACGGAAGATAACCGATTTCTTTACGGTAAGATCATCTGCTATGGTCGATACTTTAGAGCAAGAGGAAAGCTCTCATGTTCTGACGCGAACTGAAGATGTCGCACAAACTGATGGCAATGAAATAGCCGGCACCTCGTCCACAGGGCACGTGGAAGAGGAACCGGAGGCCGAGAAAAAGAGAAAAAAGAAACCGAAATTCCAAGATAAGTGTTTGAGTACCTACAACTGGTTAAGGAAAGAACCAAAAGGAGGGATGTCATGTGTTTTGTGTCGAGAATATAAGAAATATAATCCATTTACTACTGAAAATGGTTGCAAAAATTTTTTAACATCAACTTTGACACGGCACATGGAATCGGCAGATCATGTCCAAGCACTTGGGGAAAGTGTAATGCAGAAAGAATTCCAGTCTGCAGCGGTAAATGCAGTTTCAAAAATGGCGGAAAAAAGAGATGCTATCATTTGTGCCATGCGAACAGCATATTACATTGCCTATGAGAGCCTGCCAATTGGAAAATATTCTAGTTTGATTGAGTTGCAGAAATTGAATAGATGTGAAGCATTACAGTCCTTAAGGTCAGGGGATAATGCACACTATGAATCTCGCAGCACAGGGGAAGAATTCATCGACACTTTTGCGGATTTAATCACAGCAGATCTTGATAAGAAAATGCAGTCTAGTGAATTTATCAGTGTTATGATAGATGAAAGCACTGACATTTCTATCAATAAAAAGCTTGTTGTATATGCAAAAGTCGTTAGTGATGATTTAAATGTACTAACCCTTTTTCTTGGAAACTTGCATGTGAATGAGGTACATGTGACAGTAGATGTTCTCTTCACTGAACTGGAGAATATTTTGAAGAAAAGAGGTGATTCTTTCAATAAGATTTTAGGGTTTGGTAGTGATGGTGCCTCCATTATGACTGGCAAAAAAACAGATGTTGCAACTCCGTTCAAAGAAAAGAATCCCAATCTTGTTTCTGTACACTGTGTGGCACATAGGTTAAACCTATGTTCTTCCAAGGCTGCAGAGGTAGCTTTCTTAAATGAAACCTTTCAAAATGTTTTGAAGGAATTATTCAGATATTTTAAGAAGTCATCTTCAAGGACAGCTGAACTAAAACAAATTCAAAATGTATTGGACTCGGATGAATATTCTATGAAAGAAGTACATGAAATTCGTTGGATGGCATTCTACAGAGCATTATATGCAGTGTACCATTCATGGAAGCCTCTGGACTGCTACTTTGAAAAACACAAAAAGGACAGCAAAACATGTGCATTTATGCATGAAAATCTTACACACTATAAGTTTGTTGCCATGCTTTATTTTCTGATGGACATTATACCATCTTTGGCATCTGTCACCATGACATTTCAGAAACAGCAACTTGATGTTTCTGCAGTGAAACTTGCTTTGGATGAGTTTTATACTGCTGCCCAGAGAGCTAAGGAAGGGAAAAGCCATTATCAGACTCTGTTTTTAAATGAACTTTGATGGATGGTGCTGGTAAAGGAGCTTCTATAAAGGGTGTTAAGCTTGGAACAAAAGAAGGTGAAACAGAAAAGGACCAGAAGGAAGTAAGCAAAGAAATTAATCAGGCCAAGAAAGATTTTTGTGATAAGCTTGTAGATCAGATGAAAAGAAGATTTCCAGCAGAACATACAACAATAGCCACAAGTTTTGCAGCCTTGGGACTAAAAAACCTGTAATTTCTTTGTAAAGAAGAGGTTGCTGATCATGGCCTAACTGAAATGGAGACTCTAATACAACATTTTGGAGAGGACAAGAAAATTGGTAATGCAACCAGTAAAGCTCTCGTTGATGGTGCTGCAACCTTGGCTGAATACAGCCTTGCAAAAAATGTGATCCTACAACAGAAATATCCCAGGGACAACATGATCAAGTTGTGGAAAATTATGTTCGAATATCATGAAGACCAGTTCCCTAATTTGTTTAAATTGGCCAAATTAGCAGTGGTTTTCCCATTACAAACAGCAGATTGTGAGAGGGGATTTAGTTCGCAAAACAGAATTCACACTGCTCTAAGGAATAGGTTAACATCAGAAACTGTGAATAAACTGATGACTATTCAGATACAAGGGGGTCATATAAACGATTTTGAGTTTCCAGGAGGCTTTGAAGAAGTGAAGTGATAAGAAACAGAGAAGAATATTTACCAGCTCAGCAAATTGAATTAGGTATGCAGATACCTTATTTATTCGATATCAAAGAAGTGATAAAAAGTCATTAAATGCTTGCATTAGATTAGGTATGCATATACCTTAAAATAATATTGTCACCCATCAGCTACCATTCGGCATTGTCCCCCCTCCCACCCCCCCACCCCCAGATGTAGGTGTGGGGGACATCCCCCTCTTAAGAAAATTTCTGGCAGCATCTGTGAAGTTCAGAATATCGAATCCACTTTTGGAGAGTGGTATCAGTCATATAGAACAAAATCACATGTATAAAGTGTTGTTGTGTCAGTTATGTATTGGACATACATACCAGACTTGTGCAGAGTGCATACTCGGGCCACTATCATTGAAACACGTTTCTGCCAAGCATGTTGTGTGTCAACTTCCACCCATTGGGACAGTTTGTTTTTGTTTTTGTTGTTTTTAATGGCACTTTTAACACATTATTGGCTATATCATACTTTGAAAATCGGAGCTAAATGCCTTTCCCAAGGAAACGCAAAGGCAGCCTACCCGGTCTGGCCTGGGCGGGTATCGAAACCTTGACCCTTGGACTCCAACACTCTATCAACTGATCTACCACAGCTCCATGCCTGAGGGAAAGAAGGGAAATTTGATCATTATTAGCTCTAATAGACATAGCCCAGAAGAGCTTATTGGATGGCCTATTGTCCATCATCTGATGTCTGTCTGCCTGTTAGCTCAAGTTTGTTACTGCTACTCCTAAACTACTTGGAGGATTGCTATGAAACGTTACACATACATTTATCCCAATGTCTGGGTTGTTCCTAAAAGAAAATGGTGCCCCTTCAGACATCCAATATGGCTGCCACATTGACATTGTTGAAAGTTTTGTCACTGCTTCTCCAGAACAGATGGTCATCTCAACATGGGGTGTTCACTAAAATACTTCTGATGATGTTGAGTTGGTCCTAAATGAAAAAATGGTGCAGATTTGACATCCAACATTACTGCCATGGCATACATTTGAAAATCTTGTTACAGCTACTCCTCCTGAACAGATGGCCATAGCAACATGGGGTCATCACTAAAAGACTACATATAATGTAAATTTGGTCTTGAATGAAAATGATACACGTCTGACCTCTAACATCGCCATCGTGAAAATCTTATCTCTACTTCTCCTGAATTGATTGCTGTAGTAACATAAGGTTTTCACTAAAGGACTTGTGATATCTAATTGGTCCTAAATGAAAATGGTGCCTATCTTGTATCCAATATAGCTGCAATGGTGATGATCTTGAAAATCTTGTTATTGCTATTTCTTCTAAACAGACGGTTGTATCGACAAGGGGTTTTCACATGAAGATTTCTTAGATCTGCAGTTGATCCATGTGGTTAAGGCAATGGCTTGTGACCAGAAGGGTGCGAGTTCTATTCCCACAATCAGATCAGCCAAGATTGGCTACTGTGGCATCTTTTTTGGGCAATGCACTTTACTTGCCACGACTACTGTGCTATCTTTTCGGGCAATGCACTTTACTTCCCATATCACTATGTAACCTTCAGACCATTGCTGTGCTTTAAAACGTCGAACCAGCTGTAAATGAATATGGTGCTAGTCAGACCTCCATCATGTTGGCCATCTTGACAATCTTGTTACTGCTACTTCTTTTGAATGGCTCAATTTTGAAGATTGTTTTTTTTTTTTTGCTGATCTTATATTTTATAAAGAATTTTAACAGCATTACCTTTAACTTTTATTTTGTTGTATGGTACTGTGTGCTTATGTTTATTTGGAAGGGTTTAAATTCCAGAAGTTTTTTGTAATTCTTTATCTATACATGTGTAAAACTACATTTTTAATTTGTGTTAGATATCCTGTAGTGTGCTGACATGCCAGTAAACCCGAGTTGGTCATACATGGATATCGTCCCAATCTGATATCCGATACCCGATATGGCCGCCATGGCAGCCATCTTGAAAATCTTGTCAGTACTCCTCTAAAATGGAAAGTCATATCAATATGGGGATTCCACCAGAATTCTTGTGATGTCTTGTTGGTCCTAAATGAAATTTGTGTCAATCCTATATGTCTACCACAGCAGCCAATTTGAAAATCTTGTTATTGCTGAAGAATATCGAAGATGGTTTCATCGCTCAGCAGTTTAAAGGAAGAAATGGTCTTCTCTTGAATTCCTGAAAATTCTTTTTGGCCAGTAGAGCATCACTCCTTTCAAGGTACTTGTTCGTTTTAATTAGGTCCTATGCTACCTGTAATTTGATCTTAAGGTCTGATATGTGCGGATACACCATCACACAGTATAGTTGCATAACACAAGTTTGAGGGAGTGATGTAACTTCTATAGTACCGACCCTAATGTGATTGTTCAATTTTAGGGCTTTGACAAGTCCAGGAGATTAGCTGTTGCGTGTCTTTTCTCTTTTGCTTTGTGGTTATAATTTTAAACAAAATTGGGAAAACATAATGACCCCAAAGTTGACAGGGATAATTATAGACACCCTGTGTTTAATGCCCGATGTGTCAAGTTAGTAAACAGTCTTTTTATCTTGTTGGTTGGTCAAGTCTGTTTTGGGATCTCTGCTCAAAGAAGTCGCCATTGTGATAAACATACATGTTGACCAGAATGAAACATGTTGTAGTATAAATATTTCATGTTCATGTATTTTGTTCCCTATTGAGGTGGGTGTATATAGAATCCTTGTCTGACTGTCCATTTAGCCTTCAGTCTGGCATACAATCTTGTGGTGAGTGTATATGGAATCCTGACTGTCCATACATCCTTTAGTCCAGCATACAATCTTCATGAACAATGACAAATCACTATGCTCTGCAATTTTGATACATACATTGAATCCCCTAAAAACTGATAACCCTTGGGACCCAACAGAATTCGGTTTTGAGAGGTTTTCGGTTTACTGAGGTTTTCGCAGATGTAGAAAAAAAAAGTCTTTTTCTAAGCACGGGGTGGGGGGGGGGGCAGGGCAGATAATATGTAATAGGGCCTGAGATTGGAATGTTTTTGGTCCTAGCTTAGCTAAACCATTGCATGCATGGTTGAAACGACACTTGTTTACATCACTGTTGTTTTCAAATTAAATCTTGTAGAATTCCATTTTCTTAGAATATCTGAAACAATAGATGTTTCTGTGCTGATTTTGTTTCCTAGTTTCTTCATTGTAGGTTTTGGCACAGATTCAGACTAATTTTATCCTGTAAGAATAGTTAAATCCTACGACGCTGGTTGTGAAAGACAAATGATAGTCATGGCTATTTAAATACATGTATGTAATGATTTTTCTCCATTGACAATCAGTCAAGTGAATCTGGCTTTAAGAATACTGTCTCTGTTGACAAATCATACAAAGCTAGGCCACATGCCTTGTTAATAAAGCCCTGATATTTAATTAAAAAACAAGCAAAAACTGTTCTATTGATCATGTATACAAATGAATAGCATCAATCACAATTAAATAATAAGCACTTTAAAAAAAAAATTAAATATAAAAAAATGCTTGCCCACAAGCATTTAGTTATTAATAATTTGCATTAAAAGCTGGCTCTTTTTTTATGGTACAAGGACTTCATATTAGCCTATTGTCAGCCCTGATCTGTGTCAGCACAAGCATCAAGTATTGTTTTAACCTCGTGTACCCTTCCGACATTTTCCGGGTCTTAGTCTCACGGATAAGTCTACTACAGTACTTGCTAATCTCATTTAATCTGTTCCAGTGTGTCAGTAATTTAGCAGCTAAAATACAGTTCCGAGTTTTAAGTGAGATTTTGTTTTATGGGTTTTTTAAAGCATAAAATTGAAATTTGGAATCAAATTTTATTTCAGTATTTGGAGTTCAGGGGTTTTGGTCTACTGGGGAAAAAATGATATTAAAGAAGGAAACATTTGGGACTCTCCCAGAAGTTTGGTCTTGAAGGGATTCCACCATAGTCAGGTTTTGCTTTTGAGGAGATTCACTGTGTGTGTGTATATATATTGTTACAACTCTATGGTCCAAGAAAAATGTAACAGAAAGAAAGTGAAACCAACGATGTCATTAAAATCAACAAACAATTTATTTCTATATAATTAAAGTGAAAATTCAAAAGAAACTTAGAGTAACGTGAATTAAAATCCAAATAATCCAATAATTCTAAGTGTCCTAATCACAAGTCCTAAATATATAATATTCTGAATGAATAAATGTTCCGAATGAACGAATCTTCTGAGTGAATTAATGTTCCAAATGAATGGGTAGTTTGGAGTGTCCTGATGTACCACAGTAATGTAATCCAGATCATCATTGAGAATGTTGACAGGTATCCAAAAGTCATATATTTAAGTTCAAAGATTGATGTAAGCACTTTAGGTAATTCCAATGAATGTTCCAATAAATAATTCCTTTCGAATTATGTATACAGCATTACGGCATTACATTACTACAAGGTTACAGCACAACTATTATTGCAAACAATCGGATGATTCCAAAAGGCTAATCATACAAAAAAAGAATGTTTTCAACACAAGATTTAAAATTGGAATGGAATCTTGTTTACCAAATGCTGTATAAATGTAAGACCAGTCACATGACAGAATGTTCTAGAATATTTAATGGTGCGTGTGGCTTTTAACACATAACTCAAGGAAATTCTGGTTTTATCTGTAAACAAAATCAACTTTGAACTCAAATTGAATCAACAACTTGTTTACCAAAACTGTCCTTGAACTCAAATACTAAGTAAACAACCTAATTCTAGGACAATAGCTAACCATGTGGACCTTACACACAACATTAAGGTTTGAGCAAATATTAAAGTCAAGAAACATTTATAATTTTCTAAAATATTTATAATATTATATAAACATCGTACATAACAATATATACACACACACACACATGCACAAACATGTGCACAACCACATACACATGCACATTTATGCTGGCAACTTGATGCATGTAATATTGGTTTGTATTGATGCATATTGACTTTTCTTTTACAGAACTGCGGAACAAGTACGAGAAGAAAGTTACTACACCTAAAAAGGTGTCTACGGAATCTCGACTACGCAGAAAAGAGCTGAAGCGAAGGAGGGCAGCCCAGCTTGCCATTGGTAATTCTGAAAACTTGGGGAAATAATGAATTTAAAATGTTAAAAATTATATAGTTGTATCATTAATTGACATCCTGTGATGGGTAATAATGGATTTAAAATGTTCAAAATTATATAGTTGTATAATTAATTGGCATGCCTGTTCTTAGAGTTATAGGCCCTTTTGTGTAGCTTAATGCATTTATGACACAGTTTTGAGAGCACAACTAGTCTGGCAATTCTTGGTTGATTGCCATGAAACCTGGTAAATATTATGGTCATCACTTGATGATGCAGATATTGACAATTCACTTTGCTCCCGCAGTTTGTTAGCTCTATTTGTCCAGAAAAGCAGAGGAGCATCTATGAAGGCCTGTCCTCCTTCATCTGTCGTCCCTGCATCCGTTAGCACAAGTTTGTTGCCCGCTACTTTTAATCCACTTTAAGGATGGCCATGAAACTTAAAACACACATTCATACCTAAGGCCTACTTTGTCCTTAATGAAAATTGTGAACAGCATCAGGTCCACTTGAGCCTCTTGCTAGAAGGACGTTTTCTTCGCACATATAGCTGGAAGTTTGTCAGCCAAAAGCCTAAAGCTTACAAATACATGATTGTGTGAGTTGCCCTTACTTCTAAAAAATTGCACCATTGCACCAAAAAAGTCAACAGAATAGGTGAAAATCGTGTTATAATTTCAAACCTTACCCTTATTTCTTTATTGAATCTCTACTATATTCAGAAATTTCCCATTTTCTATCAAATAAACTTGGAAATTCTCTCTCCACCCCCATCCCCACCCCCAAATATTAAACTCCAGGATTGACCCTGCTGCAATTTGGGAGGTATCACTTCATTTACCTCCAAATCTTTTTCAGAGAGTTAAAGTTATTCATCTCGCATTGGAAAAAGAGACGAGAACGTCAGGTTTGAGGTTATGAAGACTTCTTGTCCTTCTAGAAAAAAATTAAAACAGAAAATTCATTTTAGAATACAAGGTGCATACGTTTCAATAGAACAAGTTATAAAAAAAATAGAGCCCGTTAGGGCTTACACTAAATGATTTGTAATTTAAACTGAAGAAAATATAAAATAGCAATATGATAAGTAATACTTTAAGTTTACAATAATTTTTCTGTGTGCATAATTAGTCAGCATTAATTATTATGGACCTGGACAGACTCAATTCTTTTGCCTGCATTAAAGTGTGTATGCAGGCATTTCTGTCTTCTGAGAGGTGCATGTTTTTTTTTTTTATGATGATGATAATGAATAAAGCTAATTGAAATCTGTCTCTTTTAACAGCTCTGAAGCGAAACAGCCGAACCCTGTCCCAGACTAGCTGGGGTGAGGACTGGAGCAGTTACAGTCAAACACTGACACCTTCCCCACAGTTGAGGGAAGGATGTTTGTCATCAAGTGGTTCACAAAATGCATTGCGTGATATGAAAGAATCCTTGCAACGGAGAAAGAAGGGAGAAAATGCATTTGATATCAACAACATTGTAATTCCATACAGCATGGCTGCATCCACAAGGGTAGAAAAACTGCAGTACAAAGAAATCCAAACTCCCAAGTAAGCATGGTATTTAGTGCATTTTCATTTTTGCCCACAACATGAATGCTGCAGTCAATCTGTAAGTTTGTATGCCCATCGCGGAGTCATTTAAGTGCGATAGTAGAAAACTTGTCAACTTTTTGGGACTGTCTTTTTTGACAAAATCCTTGTTATCACATTTAAGCATAAACTGTTTGAGGTACAAAAATAAGAAAAGTAACTTTGTATTTATATGTGGATTACCTGATTAAAATTTGGAAGTTATTGATGCAATTTTTCAATTATTTTACACATTTTTGAGCTTTTGGGGCTTGCATTTTTTTCACAAAGACTTTAGCACAATTAAGCAAAGACCACTTGAGGTCTACAAAAGAATTTTAGTATTCACACATGTGTTCGCATGTAAATGACCTGATAGACTTCAGGCCATTAAAGCATTTTATGGACTTTTTGTTATAACAAAATCTTTGTGAACAACATTTAAGAAAATTCCTGTGAGGTAGTTAAACAAAATTTGGTATGCATCAACAGGATTTTTGCGCAACCTTGAAAAGTGCTTGAATTTTGAGGTTGGCTTCAAATAGTAATGGGAATGTGCTTGAAAACACTGGACTTGGAAAAGTAATTATGAAATAAACGGATATTTACTGATAGAAATATAAAGACAAAACAATAAAGATCCATTAAAAAAAAGCCAGAAACTCAGTCTTCTAAGTGTTACGACTCTATAGTAAGAACAAACGTAACAAAAAGAAAGTGAAACCAACAACGTTTGTAAAATCAACAAGCAATTTATTTCTAAATAATTAATGTGAAAATCAAAAGAAACTTACAGTAACGTGTGTTAAAATCCAAATAATCCAATAATTAAAAGTGTCCTAATCACAGGTCGTAAATACAGAAATTATAAAATGCTCCGAATGAATGAATCCTCGTAATGAACAAATGTTTTGTATGAAAGATTGCTCCGGATGAATGGGTCTTGAATGTCCTGATGTACCAACGATAATGTAATTCAGATCATCTTTGAGAATTTTCACAGGCATCCAAAAATCCTAAATATAACTCCAAACGGTAAGGAGTACTTTAGGTAACTCTGATGAATGTTCCAATAAATAATTCCTTTCAAATTATGTATACAGCAATACGGCATTACAGAAATACAAGATTACAGCATGACTATGATTCCAAACATCTGATGATTCCAAAGGCTGATCGTAAAAAACATGTTTTCAACACTGGATTTAAAATTTGAATGAATATAATGCGTATATCAAGGTCTTGTATACTCTTTGCAAATGACCTATTTCACAACGGGAAACGTGTCATATTACGACCCAGAATGCAATACTAAATGCATCTTTCTCCAGAACTGGTCAACAGCTCTGACCTTGAACTCAAATGTAGTCAACATGTTGTTTATATGACTAAAGTACAACTTAACCAAACTTAAAGTGCGACTTACTATTTGACACGATTTAAAGTACAGTCATAGACCAAAAGTTTAGGCACATTGTAGATTCCATATACATAATTCCGTAACACAGGAATTGTACTTCCATGTTGGGTAGTGCACATATTCAGTACATTCCAGTTTGGTCATTTATGTGCTCACTGGTACTTTACCTTCTTTGGGATTGCAACTACCTCATGATGTTCAAATGAAGGGGTGTTGTGTTGACTAGCTATTGAAGGCTCATGAAAAAGTTGGTCAGGTGATGGGAAGCACCATACATTCAAAACTGATGAAAAAAAATCATTTTGTGTTGTATTTTCCAAAGGAAATTGACATTGGATCAATGGGTGAAAGATCTCATTCTTCCACAGTGGAGCATGTGTGGTTTACAAACTCAAATCTAGTTGCTGCCTGGTCTTGAATCTGAAAGGGGTATATGTCATCCTTGTTTGTTCATCTGTATGTACAATTATCACATTGTGGTGCCTAGTATAGAACAGATTGCAGAGATGAGGTGGTATTGGGCTCATTGCGTATAGAATAGATTGCAGAGATGAGGTGGTATTGGGCTGATTGTGTATAGAATAGATTGCAGAGATGAGGTGGTGTATTGGGCTGATTGTGTATAGAATAGATTGCAGAGATGAGGTGGTGTATTGGGCTGATCATGTATAGAACGGATCACAGAGATGAGGTGGTATTGTGCCGATGGGACACAAATACCTGATTCGTGTATCCTTTTTGAAGTGTGAACCTCAACCACAGTGCATCCTCTGCCAGTGTGCATTTACAGTGCAACATAATATTGAGTGTATCGACTTTCATCCTGCGAGACGGAAGTTTTTCTAATGTTAATTCAGTTAAGAAACTTTATGATGATGTACCATCAGAGAACATCATGCACCTTTGAGGGAGTGCAGTTTATAGAACATTTTCTCTGTAAAACCTTGAAGAAAAGCCTGAATTAGATGGTTAGCCTTGAAAATTCCTTGAATTTTGAAAAAGTTGATTATCTCCTTGAAAAGTCCTCAAGTTTGTTGAAAAACGGAGGGAATACAAAATCTTAAAACTGAATAAAAATGTATATATACTTTTAAAATTCAAAGATGGTTTTATTTGCTAATTTTCCAAAACTAATAAATAACATGGGAGAAAATTTTGTGAAACCAGTTACACACAACATGGTCAGTTAGCAGATGGAGTATTGTCCCTTTGCTGTAGTGGTGAACTAATTCTGTGTTTATTCCTCATTTGTGCTGTTTATGCAGCAATAAAGTAACATATGAAGACAAAAATAAAAATGCCTTGATTCCCCATTAAACAGAGGTGGTGATCCCTATGGATGTAGAGTATGTAGTTAGTGTATCCAGTAAAGTTCTCTTTCTGTTTAATATTGCTACTAGAGATCTCTCGATCAGATAGGATGATTTCTATTGTCTGATATTGAACACATTTTATGCTGTGGTCAGGTTGATTAAAGTGTTTAGACACAGGGGTCTCCTTATTGTGGATATCCCTAAGGTGTTCTTTTATTCTCACTTGGAACTCAATTTTCCTCTCGCCTACATATTGTTTGCCACAAATGTAGCTGGTGAGTAAGTAAAGAACATTACGTGTAGTACAATGACCTCTTAACTTCGAAGTATATTTGAGGGTTGTAAAGGTGACTCTAAAGAGTTTAGATTTATCCATTTTCATGCAAAAGGTGCAATTAGCGGTCTCGCAATCTAGTACTTTATTTGTGAATGATATACCCGTGAAACCTGGATGTTTACTTGAAAAATTGGCTCTTTATTAAATGATTGCATAATTTTAAGCCAATTCTCTGTGCAAAAATGGAAGGATTTTGGAACATGTCTTGCAGACTCGGGTTAACACTTGGCCAGAGAGATTGGATTGCACGTTGGAGAAAATTATTATCTTTGTCATATGTCAAGATTACATTTAATTTGTAATAACTGTATTTATCTGATTTTTTGCAATGGAAATGATGATGGAATCGTAATGCAGATAGCAATGTTTATCTGTAGGTTTACGGGATAAATAAATAAAAGGTTTATAGGGTGCCAAGTTCAGCAGTTTCCAGTAAGATTGTCCATAAAGATATTGGCACAAGAAGGGGCCACTTTGGTTCCCATAGTGCCACTAATTTGTGGGTATTGGGAATCGTCGATAGTCAAATTACTGCAATATAGTACCAGTGTTAATGGGGCTAATACACTCTGATTTGAGAGATGATATTTGGGTTTATTTGTAGCCAAAGTTCTGGCTATTGACATTATTCCTTAATGGTTGGGTATGCTGGTGTATAGGGAAGTGACATCCATTGTGACCCAAAGGAAATCATTGGGTAAATTGTTGATGGCTTGAATTTTATTTATAAAATCTATGGTATCTTTAATATATGAGGGGATAGTTTTGACAAACAGTTTGATATGTTGTCTGTTAAAGTGTAGATTTTTTCAGTAGGAACATAATTCACACTAATGATAGGTCTCGCAGGGAAACAACTTAATTTCTGTTCAAAAAAAATACTACTTGAAAACTTGGAAGTCCTTGAAAAGTCCATATAAAAACTTCAGGCTGTATGAACCATGAACAAATTTTTATTCTATATTAAGGATTTTATGTTTCTTTCCTTGACCTTTTATATACATTTTACAGAATTTCAAGATGTGTACCTTTTTGTTTTTGTCTGTTAAACTACTGATTTTTTTTCAGTAGGAGAATTATTCTCACTAAAGATAACTCTCTCAGGGAAACAACTTGGTTTCTGTGAGAGAAAAAAAAATATGTGAAAACTTGCAAATCCTTCAAAAGTTCCTACAAAAATCTTGAGGCTGTAGGAACCATGAACAAATTTTGACCCTATATTAAGGATTTTATATTTGTTACCTTTATTTTTTATTTTATATACATTTTACAGAATGTCAAGAGGTATACCTTTTTGTCTTGTAGCACTGATTCGGGTTGTATCTTGTAAGTACAACACTAGTACAGCATGAGTAGATCACTACATTGATTTAGGATGTATCTTGCAAGTACAGCACTAGTACACCAAGAGTTGGTCACTACATTGATTTGGGGTTTATCTTGCGAGTACAGCACTAGTACACCAAGAGTTGGTCACTACATTGATTTGGGGTTTATCTTGTGAGTACAAGACTACTACACCAAGAGTAGGTCACTGCATTGATTTGGAGCATATCTTTGTGAGGACAAGACTAGTACACCAAGAGTAGGTCACTGCATTGATTTGGGATGTATCTTGCGAGTACAGCACTAGTACACCAAGAGTTGGTCACTACATTGATTTGGGATGTATCTTGGGAGTACAAGACTAGTACACCAAGAGTAGGTCACTACATTGATTTGGGATGTATCTTGCAAGTACAAGAGTAGGTCACTACATTGATTTGGGATGTATCTTGTGAGTACAAGACTAGTACACCAAGAGTAGGTCACTGCATTGATTTGGGATGTATCTTGTGAGTAACAGACGATACACCAGGAGTAGGTCACTGCATTGATTTGGGATGTATCTTGTGAGTACAAGGCTAGTACACCAAGAGTAGGTCACTGCGTTGATTTGGGATGTATCTTGGGAGTAACAGACGATACACCAAGAGTAGGTCACTGCATTGATTTGGGATGTATCTTGTGAGTACAAGACTAGTACACCAAGAGTAGGTCACTGCATTGATTTGGGATGTATCTTGTGAGTAACAGATTATACACCAGGAGTAGGTCACTGCATTGATTTGGGATGTATCTTGTGAGTAACAGATTATACACCAAGAGGTCGCTGCATTGATTTGGGATGTATCTTGTGAGTAACAGATTATACACCAAGAGTAGGTCACTGCATTGGGATACAAGTGTTCGATGAACATGGTTTGAAGTTTTATAACTTTTCTCATCTTGTCGTCTCCCTTTTAAAGTTGGATGGGAGGGAGTGCAGTAACTTAGGCATTTTCATCCATGCATGCATGCACACGTTCTTCATTCCATCTGGGGCCCTAGGGGGCCGAGTGGCCTATGGCACCCGCCTTTACAGATCACTGACACATCTCGCCTCTCTCTGTGTGTTAGAGTCTTGGCTCGACCTACAAGGGTATGTTAGAAAGCTTGCCAGTAGCTAACTGGGGGTCAGTGGTTCTTCCTCCACAGATAAACTGGCCACCATATGTAGCCTACCATGTGTTAAAAATTGGTGTTCAGTCCCAAAGAAGTTTAAAAAAGCAATCATTCCATCCATTCCACATAGTTTCCACAGAGTAACTCCCTTTATTATTGTCCATTGCCTTTTTTGCAAAAAGCAAGCAAAGTAATATATGCATTTCCATCCCTTTGTCACATGTTCATATGCGGTATATAATTAAAAGCTGTTTGAGTTTTTGGAATCAAGCTTGGTACAATTAACACCTCATTAGAAGGCATCATATTGGAGGGTCCTATGTTCACACTTGACTGGTTAATGTCTCCCGAGTTGTTTAAGATATCTTCATGAAACTTGTATGCATTTGTATCATGGCGAGTTTATGTCCTATACAAGATTCAGCTTTGTCAGATTAATACTTTGAGAGTTGTCTCTCTTTTTTCTTTTGTTTTCAAGAAATGTATTTCTATCTCGTCTTTTGCAGGGGGTATTCCAAAAGTGCTCTCTTACTGACGGATCAAGTTTAGACTTCTTTTTAAGGCAATGCTATTAAATAAGCTTAGTTTTGTGGCTGGTTGGGCTGTGATAATATGGAAATAAATATCAGGAATATCATTATTACAATACAACATTAGAACTGAAGGTAATTATTTTAAGTTCATTGCAGTTTGTATGCATCTGCTGTAATTTTGGGTTCTGCAAAATTTGACATTGCATGCCACCATAGGGAAAATACATACCTTCTCCAATATCGTAGCCCCCATAAGTCTAGCACATGCTATGACATAACTATCAGAATGCCAGCTGATGTCATTGACCAATGAAATGGAAATTATGCATGGTAATTAATTAAAACTGATAGGAATACCTAGATTACATTATTGTAATTATGAATAGGTACACATATTTGATCAACTGTTAATATAGTTCGCATATTAATGAGGATCCAGGCTGGACAGGTGGTGGAAATTTAACCCGCAACCTCCTAGTCAGGAGTCCATTACCTTAATCACTAAGCTACCCCATCCCCATTGGGTGTGTATCACTGGTTTCCAAGTTTTAACTTTAGGGGTAAGGACTGACCCAGGAATCTATGCTGTCTGAACAAAATAAAACTCCCCTTATAAGGCGAAGTAAGTGTATGTGTCTTAAGTTTGGAGCTATGAAAAGTTTTCTGAGTTATGAATCAGAGGCCTATTTCTCGGGGACAGGGGTATTTCAAGGGGAGACTGCTGGTTGTATAAATGACTTTGAGGTTTTATGCAGAGAAAGTTATATATATTGTCAAGGAAAGAAGATAAATGAGACCAACATTAATAGACAATGTAGCAGCTATGTGCTCCAAGCATTTCTTTGCCCTCTGCTGTTTCAACAAGTGCTTGAACTTGCATTCACGACCTGATGTATTTCAACTGCCCAGGTGAACCATATCAGGCCCACTTCGACCTCTTGCTGCAAATTGTGTCTGTCCATCTATCGCACTCTAACCTGGTATCTCCGGAACCATTGGAGACATCTTCATGAAAATCCGTATGCATTTATATCATGACCGGTTTATATTGGATACAAGATTTGGCTTTGAAAGATCAGTACTTTTAGGGTTGTCTCCCCATGTCTGTAAATTGTATTTACACTTCATAACTGCTTAACAATTCGAGGGATGTTGATAAAACTTGGTATGCTCGTGTATCATGACTGGACAATCTCGTGTAAATGAATGGGCTCTCTCTGATGACTGGACAATATGTCTTGGAAATGAATAGGGTCTGTCTGATGACGGGTCAATATCTTAGAAATTAATGGACTCTATCAGATGACTTGACAATATGTCTTACAAATTAATGGGTTCTGTACAAAGACTGGACAATACGTCTTGTAAATGAATGGACTCTATCCGATCAGCATTTTAAGAGTGGTCTCGTACAAGAATGGGCTTTGTCAGATGATTACTTTTAGAGGTCAGTTATTTTTTAAGCACTTACTTGCGGACCGATCTAATTGTTTTGGGCAGGTTAAAAGTAGGAAGAGCAGTATCTTCCTCCTATATGTGTGTGCATATTTGATGATGCTATGGTCCTTGTGCTTTGTTAGAAACTTCTTGCACTAGAATAGTTCAGCAGAATGTGGATGGATGATGTGCCCAATAGTTCCATAATGGTGACCAATGTTGGATTTTTCTTTATGCCCAGCCAAATCAGGGTGGGGGTGGATGGGTGGGGCATACTGTGTTGTCATGCATGTCTCTTAAGTCATGGCTGTGACATATTTTGTTTCTGATTAAAAACTTTTGAAGAACTTCTTGCATTGAAACCAATTTGAGAGGCTTTAGATTTAGAAGACCTTCAGAATTTAACAGATATGGGTCCTGATTGTCTTAGAACTTTGCCCTTCAATTGCATTATGTTTGCAAGGTGATATTGTCACATGTTTCTTGTGCCTGATTTTTGTCAGCTTTCAAAAATTGGCTATGCAACTGTTCATCTTTTGCAGATTTTATAGACACGCTGTGCTAAAACCAGCAACCCTATTTGTCCTTACCTTGGGGGATGCTATAGATGACCAAGAGGTGATGTTAGTCATAGTTGAAGCTATGTGTGGCT
Organism: Margaritifera margaritifera; assembly: GCA_029931535.1. NCBI lineage: Eukaryota > Metazoa > Mollusca > Bivalvia > Unionida > Margaritiferidae > Margaritifera > Margaritifera margaritifera. The sequence goes on along the minus strand of JAQPZY010001520.1, from coordinate 3,310,097 downwards.
GTACATGAATGTTTAAAAAATGTAGATTATTCAAGGTTATACTGCTGTGATTTAAATATAACAGCCTTCCTGTTATGCTGCAGGTGGCGGGATATTACTCTGGAAGAAGAGTTCCCAGAGATTGACCTGACATCAGGCCTAAAGGAAACTGTGGAGTTGATGGAACAAGATGGAGAGGTACAAAGCTGCTATTTCTTCACATCTTGTATAAATGGAGAAGGAAAATTCTAATCTGTGAAAACATATTAACAATCTGGTGTTGTATATCGGGGCTGAACATTTTATATTGATCCCTGGGTCCACGACTTTTGAATTGAATTTATACCGAGTCGGGTCTTGTGGCACCTGGTTCCCAATATTTTATTGAAGTCACTCCAAGCATGCAATACAGAACATATTATTCTGTGCAGTACATGGTCACAGTGGTAAATATATTTTCCTATTAGATCCCACTGTTTTATTACTCATTTCTACCTACATATTCATCTACATGGTTCAATATACTTCCTGTTATTCAGTTGAAATTGAATCTGCCAGACTTTGGGTGGTAAAGAAAGCTGGGTCCAAGGGTCAAAAAATGGGGGTCACAGACCTCGGAATGGAGGAATTTTCAGCCCTTGTATATACTTCGCTACGTTGTTGTCTTGTGTGAATGGCAACACATGGGTATCATTCATTGCAAATATGATGGCATCCTCAACAATGTTAAGGTGCTATATGAAAGTTTCAGAAGGTCACATATATTTTACATTAGTTTTTGTATTAAACTGAACTTTTTGTTGAGCATGCCTTGGTAGTAGCTTGACATAGCAATCACTTTGGCATCCATGTGTATGCCCATGTGTACATCCATCCACACACGCAATTAAGGTCAATTTTAAAGGTTATTAGATTAAACTATTTTGTTTTTTTTTGTTTTGTTTTGTTTTGTTTTTCTTTTACTTTCTAGGTAAATAAATGGCAGGCTGAACAAAATGGAGTCTTTTGTTTTAACTGTATGTCTAAATTTTGTACCCAGTTATGCTAGAACCTCTTTGCTAGACAGACAGACAGACTTGCTCTGTAAGTAGAAAGCTACATCATAATACTGTACACTGTGGAGACACCACAGTCCTCTGAATCTTGCTTTCATGTTGGTGTGTACACGTGTCCTGAATCTTTACATAATGGAGTGTAGACCATGTGTAGTTGTGTATCATCACAACCTTGTTTACATAATAGAGTGTAGACCATGTGTAGTTGTGTATCATCACAACCTTGTTTACATAATGGAGTGTAGACCATGTGTAGTTGTGTATCATCACAACCTTGTTTACATAATAGAGTGTAGACCATGTGTAGTTGTGTATCATCAGAACCTTGTTTACATAATCGAGGGTAGACCATGTGTAGTTGTGCTTGTAAAGAAGTGTTATGAAATATTATTCTGGTATTTCATGTAATGCATGTTGCAAATCTTTTGGAATATCCTGTGCCCAGTGCACAAAGTGTATTGACCATTTCTATTGCCCAACTTTTTGTGAAAAGCAGGAGACATAGAATCCACTTTTTAATATCAGTATTACATTAACTGTCACTATTGTTTAGCTTAATCTTTTCTACAATGGAAAAACTCTTGTCTGTGCCAGATTCACCATCCTCCTGTTCTAGAAATTCCTAGTACACATACATCGAATCATTCCATGTCTTTGGCCCATGCGGAATAGGTGATGCATTGTTCTAGCTGTTTTTGTTTTGAGGAATGGTCTTCCCACAGATCTAAATCATCATTGACTTGAGCTGACCGTCAATCACCAGGTACAGACCACCAGTCACAATATTGGTCACATGGTGTCAGTCATTGGTCACAATACCAGGCACTGGACATCAAGAACACTTGACAAATCTAGGTATGGAGTTGGGGATTGTATTAAACTCCCCCGTCTCCACATTACCTAATTACTCATTTTCAGGGGCAGAGCCTGCATGTATGCATGCTACCAAGAAAAGAGGTGGACCAATGTTCCCTCCTCCACGTTCTCTTCAATCCTTTTTGAGATGTTAAGTCTTCACTTTCAAGAGAGAGATCATCCTGTACTGCATTGATGTCTTCTTTTTGACCCCCTGCAAGTACAGGTGTTGAGGTTTGAAGACCACCACATAATACTCAGGAGGGGTCTTCATGGAAGGACTTTCCCTAAGAGACATAGGAGGGAAAAGACACCAATTAGAGACAGTTCAGTCACCCCCTGTGAGGAATCACAGAACATCTATGTCCCTACTTCACAGCCTTCCTCGCTGAGGGATCATTCTGGGTCTAATGCTCCTGTATCCCATTGAGGTTGGAATAGGATGATGATAATGCCTTGTCCATCATAGTAGATTCTCGGGAATTTGCTGATTAGCAGGAGTGGGTTCACCCTCCCCGCCTAGAATCACCAGGGAGGAAGAGACATGGTCCTCTGAAAAGGCCATAAATGAAGTATACTACTACCTTCTTCCCCATATATGTGACCTAATCCTTTAGACCCAGCTAACTCAAAGATTCTCTCTTGCTTAAAAAGACTTTCGAGGACAATGCCAGGACCAGATATGCTCTTGCTTCCTCACTTGTCCATGGTCAGAGAACTCGTGCATATGTTGGGCAAAGGCAGGCCTGCCAACCCTTACGATTTAACCATAAGTCTTATAGAAATGACCCATAAATTACAGGCAAAAATTATGAAAATATGATCATTGCGGTCAAATCCAGAAACCGGCTTGTCTGTGTTTGATCTGGATCTGGATTTCATATTAGATTCAGTGGAGTTGGTCAGGGAACCGGTCTGACTTTTATAATAGTACCTTGGATGCTTTAAACTGCCCATATTTTTCATGCAAAACGCCTACATGATCGAGCTGGTGCTTATAGCGTTGTCTAGTAATGGCATTAAGTGAACAAAAGCACTTTAAAGACAAAAAAGACAATAAACCTCTTCAAAAGTTTAAACAGCATAGAAGTATAAAAAGGAATATTCAGATTTTTGGGGGGAAAAGCAGGAAAGGCAACAGTTATGTTTATTGGACATGTCTTGATGTTAGTTTTGTCTCGTGGCTGGAAAGATGATTGCCATTGCCACTTGAAATTTAAATTTAAAAAAAAAAAAACCTTAAGATTAGTCAAGTTGAGAGATCAATCAAGAAGCCTTTGAACTCCATGTGGTTTGGAACAGCAGTTAAAGTCTAAGTGTATTTTACACACTTATTTAGTGGAACATAATGTTTGCCTTTGCTGCATTAGTATCAGATTGCATTTCTGAACTTTTTAAATGCATGTTTCCATGTTGACAATAGCATTACATGATATTTCATTACACCTTACTGAAAAGTGGTCTAAATTGAGAAAAAATGTTGACTGCCTTACTGAGAAAGTCTTGCAAGGGTTGGCAGGTCTGCAAAGGACAAAAATCGGCAAGGGAAAATAATTAGTGGTCAGTCCCCTTTACTACTCCGAGACCATTAGTCTCAGCCTTTAGCTATAGGGTTCATTCCCCTTCCTGGTCTGTTCCCCTCCCCCCCCCCCCCCCCCCCCCAATGCCACAGCATTGTAAGTGGGAATTTTGTCAGGGTATTTTCCTAGCCCTCTTCGTTAAATTATTAGAGGTTTTAGAGTAAAGGCCAGGTCCATAGTAACCGTCACATCATATGCTGATCTGTTCTCAACGGCTTCCTTCAGTCTTAAGAAGAAATAGTCATTATCTCGTGTTGCTTTGCAATGTTGTTGGAATCTGTAGCAAAGGCATCAAGGCACACATTGTCTACAGCCATGGCATTTTCAGCAGAGCTACTCATCCTCCAAAGCTATGTCGCATTGGACACGTTAAAGTTTTTGCTAGAGCATCGTAAAAATCTTAAGGCTGAATCAGTGGAATCTGAGACTTTATTTTGGCAGTCTCATTCCTTCCATTGCATCTCAGAATTTTAAGGACCATCAATATAGGTCCCTTGCATCGGTTACTGGCCTGTCTAAACCAGCCAACAAGTGAACACAGGCTGATTGAGCCATGGGGCAGACCAATTTCCAAAGAAGGGTACGGTATGCAACCACAACATCAAAGTAGCCAACCTATAAGCCCACTCCGCAACAATAGTACTTGAGATGGGAAAGTTGGAGAGGCAAGGAAGTCCACCAACTCCTCCCCCTTTCCAGACTGGAGAGGGGAGTGAGGAGGGTGTTCCTAGGGACTCCTTGCCTCTTCTGCTGTGCATCCCTCTTCCTTTAATACAAGTAGGTGCTCAATTAGCTTTCATTTCAGAGGCCTGGTCAAGTAGCACCAAAGATTGGTGGGTCTTTTCCATAGTGAAGGAGGGTGTACGTCTTTGATTCACATAACTCCCTCTCTCCAGGACACCCATCTTTTCCATCAGTCAAATATACTCGTATTAGAGGAAGAGGTGCACATCCTTCTTCGGAAGTGGACAGTAGAGAGAGTTCAAAACATGTTGCCAGCCTTGTACTCCTAGATATTACTGGTACCCAAGAAAAATTTGATTATAGGTCTTTCCCCCCGAAACAAATTTCTGTGAGGGGAAACCTTCAACATGGACATGGCAGCATCAGTCCGAAGCATTGTCAGGCCCAGAGATGGGGCAGTTTCCATCAAACTTAAGGATGCTTCTTTTTCAGCTTTTGATCGGACAGAAAGTCCTTCAATTCCAAGCCACGCCATTCGGTCTAGCCTTAGCGCCCAAGGTCTTTGCCAGAGTGATGGGAGTAATGGCTGCACACTTAAAATATCTGAGGATTTTTCTTACCCAGTACTTCAGTGACTGGCTGCTCCACAACAGCAACAAACAGTCCCTGTTACTTCATGTGTCCTGCTGTTTATCTAAAGCATCTCAGTTAGTACTTGTATAGAAGCTAAAGAAATCGGATCTCTTTCCTTCTCAGGATTTCTTGTACATATGAATGAATTTGGTCACTTTCCTGGGTCTGGTTTGTGTCCTTCCTCCCCCCCCCCCCCCATCCCGGAAAGGATATACAGAATCCTGGATCTGTCGAGGAATCTGCAGGCCAAGACTTTGTTGTCAGATTGCCTTTATATTTCACTTCAAGGGACCTCTGCGGCAGACCTGGTACCCATAGTGGGGCTCTATTTATGTCCTCTTCAGTTTCTCCAGTTGGCGATCTGGAAACCACACAAGGGTTCTGTCAGACCGAATTTCTCAAGGGTCAGCTTTTCAGCACCACCTCAAGCTGTGGTACAGTCAATAAAATATCTGATCGGATTTCCACTTCATGTCCCCCCACCCCCACCTGTACATCAGTGCATCAGATTCTGGGTGGGGCACTCATTTAGAACCAGATGGAGTACTTCTACAGGGTCTTTGGACCCAGGAAGAAAGTCTCCTCCACATAAACAAGTTGGAAATTACAGCTGTTCTCTTTGCCCTCCAAGGGTGCTTAGATCAAGTCAGGGGTCATTGCGTGATGGTCTTGGACTACACATCGGTGTTTGCATACCTCAGATGACAAGGAGGTACTCCTGCTTCTGCTGTCTGCATGGAAGTTTGGAAACTTTTAAGTTGGGCAGAGTCAGAATTAATTTCACTCCATGTTTGTCACATTCTGGGGAAGAAAAATATCCTTGCTGACAGTTTGTTCAGGACAGGCAGGGTAGTTCTAATGCAGTGTCTCGGCATGAAGCAGTTGTAGAGTCATAGTTCTGTCTGTGGGGGCAAACTCCAGTGGACTTGTTTCCCACGAGACTGAACAACAAACGGACGTTTTATATCTGCCCAGTTGCAGACCAAAGAGTATGTGCAGTGGATGCTTTCAGCCGGAGATGGGATCGGCTGTTCACTTCTGCGTTCCCACCCTTCAGATTGATCATACAGGTACTTCAGAAGGTCAGAACATCATAGTTCAGATTATCCTTGTAGCACCTCTGTGGCCTCAAAGATCTTGTTTAAACAAGCTTCTTGACTTCTTGATGGACCAACTCAGGGTGTTACCTCGGTGAAAGAATCTACTGTCACAACATGAGGGGTCTCTTTACAACAGTCCTCTGATTCTCCACCTTCATGCTTGGCTACTCTCAAACGATCTATCTGCCAGGCAAAGTTTTTGAACAAGATTGATGACTGCATTGTTCGGGCCTGCATATGATCCACTTGCAAGGTCTATGGTGCCAAGTGGAGAATCTTTTGTGATTGGTGCACCTGGAAACACATTGATCATATCTGCCCCCCCCCCCCCCTCTTTTTACAGTAGCAGATTTTCTACTCTTCCTCTTTGAGAAGTCAAGTTTGGCATTCACAATCAAAGGTTATAGGGCAGCCCTTTCAAAAATGCTTAATTTCTCCGAGGGCCTTGTTTAGCATATCTTATTAAGTACTTAGAGCTGCAGAGACCAGTGTCTCATTCCTTGATGCCAAGATGGAATCTCTAATGTGTTATGGGCTTTGACAAAACTACCTTATGAACCTTCGAGTGCAACTTCGATTGAAAATCTTGCACTTAAAAGTTTTCTTTTAGTTCTAGCTTCAGCATGTAGAAGAAGTGAACTACATTCCCTCTCTATAGATGAAGGATATTTATGGTTCAGTGGGAATTGCGATTCTGTTTCTCTTTTACGTCAGCTAGGTATTCTTGCAAAAACCCAACTTCTCTCTGCCATCTCCAATATAGCTCCCCAGTCTCGGTCACATCTTGTCTGGGGATGATCAGGATAGACTCATTTGCCCACTTAGAGCACTTGTGTTCTTTTTGGCATTTTCAAACGGGAGAATGAAGGGTAGGAAGTGGCTTTTCCATCCTGTAAGGGCTCAGCTGATATTTCAGTATTCATCATCTCTAGATGGACTTAGTTGCTATCAAGAGAGCTTATTGGTCGCTCACTGAGAGAGACCTTCCATTTAGGAGAATAAAAACCCACTAAGTAAGGCTATCGCTACTTCATGGGCCTATCTCAATCATCCACCCTTGGAGGACATATGAAGGCTGTGTTTTGGCAATCGCATACTACCTTCAACTTCTTTTATCTTCGGTCATTATCAAACCAGAGCCAAGGTATTTTGCTCTTGGTCCAATAGTTGCGACACAGTGATCAAACCTTCTGCTGTGTAAGAGCAGTAGAGTGGCTCAGCTATAAAGTGAGTAATTTTATATTTTTACTCCTTTGGAGGTCATCAGCCTCCAACCTTACAGACAAAATCAGCCAAATAATAATGGTAATCTATTACTGATATTAAAATATATTTTTCTAAGGGGATAAAACTGATTCTAATTATTTACTATTTACCTTTTACTATTGGATTTCCTTCTCCCACCCCTCTCTGATGTCCTTCGTTAGTCAGGGTCTTAGAAAAGACAGGATGCGCTATTGTGCATGTGCCTATAATGTGGCATTAGACTGGCTCAATGCATGTGTTCTAAGAATTTTTAGAACAGGATGATGGTGTATCTGGCACAGATGAGGGTTTTTACATTGTGGTAAGGGTAAGTCAAACAATAGTGACAGGTATATATAATATAATTAAAATTAATTTTACCCTTCTCCCCCCAACTATATTTTTGATCCATCTGTCACACTTTGTGCTCAATAGCTTTTAATGACATTTGAGATTATGGGATAAAACTTCGTATATTCATACATTAGAGGTTAGAAGGTGTTACGTACCTGATTGTGGGTCTGTCTGCAAGGTCAGGGTAACATCAATATTTTAAGTTTCCATCACACTTTCCTTTCAACTCTATAACTCGAGTCCTTCAAGATTAAGGACTGAAACTTGGTATCTTTGTACATCATAATTAGAAGACACAAACTAAATTTTGGGGTCTACAAGGTCAGAAAGGATGATACAACTTGCTTGAAAGATTTTAAGTACCTTTTTGTGGCACATAAGGTCCAACATGTATCACTTTTCTGGCAGCTATGGTGTCATTGTTACGATTCAGCGTTAAAGTTTAGTGTCATGTTTTTACAGGACAGAAGCATCATTGCATAGCTAGCAACTGATGTACAGAGTTTCATGGAACCCATGTTTATTCAATTTGACAAATCCTAGATCAGCTGATTTGAACTTTTTTCTTCATCATCTGGAACATGGAGGCAGGAGCTACTTTAGCTCAATGGTTAACATGCCAGACTTGCAGCCAAAAGGTTGTGGCTACGAATCCTTCCATCAAATCAGCTTTTGCTGGCTACTGTGGTGTGTCCTGGGACAAGGGATTTTTCTCCAGTTGCCAGTGCCACAGTATTGAATAACCTGCTAATGTTGCTGTGCCATAACACACCAAGACCACACCACTTCATCTAGTACAGCTTGTGCTTTAATTATTCCTATTTTTAAGAAAGTTTTAAAAATTTCCAGGCTTGTGTTGGATTTTACTTTGCAAAAATAATTAAATCTCATTCATTTTCTTTATCCCAGATCGAAGATGCAAGTGACGAGGTATACCAGAAATTGCATCAAGAATGTGAGATCCAGGAGAAGAAACGTTTTACATCTTTCCTTACTAATCCCTCTATACGTAGGAACCGTAATTCTCGTTCTGAGAGTGAAGGAGTAAGCACTGATACTGCCAATACAGACTCCAACACAAATGATACAATAACATTTGGATCAAAAGTTGGAGGAAAGGAGATACGACGGAGAAGTGGGTCTGGTGCATCCCGAAGAGGTAGTATTTTTCAGGATGAAGGCTCGCAGTATGAGTATGAAATGCATCATTTGGTTGACCCCTGGTCACTAAGGACGTTTCCTCTTAGTGAAGAAGAATACACAGAAATGCAGAGAGTATTGGATGAACATCGGCAAAACAACACCCAGCAAATATATATGTCAATTCCGTCATCCAGGCCAAGGCGCGAGTCTACCAGGAACACTGCACAACAACCGTCAACCCCAACTTACATCAGTCAACCCACCTCACCTATGAGTTGTTCCTCCACATCGCTCATTGATGATGCAAATGACCCAGAGTGGACAACAGATGTTCAGGACAAGGCATCACAGAAATCATCCAAGAGCTGATAAAGATCTGCAACAAAGTTAATGAATATAGCCATGAAAAAATGCCATCAGATAGGAGTGTGACAAGAGAAAGATTTTATCAGTCTGTTTGGGATCAAGCACCCACAAATTTTGTGTCAAGTGAATGGAGCTTTGTACTTGATGGCTGAGTAGTTTTCTGGTTAACTCCAGTTATCTGGACTGTCATTATCAATACAAATCAGTACCTAGTATCCAAGGAGTTTGTTCCTAAAGTCCATTTTGATATATGGAAATCTTGAGTATTCCAACAAAATTCAGGCATCATTATTTGTCCAGGTTATTGTGGTACGGCTGTACTTGGTGAATATCATTTCGAACCAGTGCAAGTTTCATGGTCTTCTCCATTGGTTTGCCAGGGCTAAGAGGAGACTGAATCAGGAAACGTTAAGAATTTCTGTATGCATTGGAAAGTTATGAATTTCTGTATGCATTGGAACGTTATGAATTTCTGTATGCATTGGAACGTTATGAATTTCTGTATGCATTGGAATGTTATGAATTTCTGTATGCATTGGAAAGTTATGAATTTCTGTATGCATTAGAAAGTTTTGATATTACCAAATATTGCCAGTGTGAGGTATTGTTAGATGTGGCATGTTGACACTATTGGCAAAATATACAAGTCAGTGATATCAAATAGATTTGAAATATCCCCACCCCCAGCTCGTGTAAATCCATAACCAACTCACTGCAGTACAGAGCACCAATACAGAGTATCATGTTTACTACAATCAGCTGTGTCATCAGCATTAGTGCATTTACTTTGATACATGCTTGTCAGATATAAATAGCTCATGGTAACATCACTAATAGAAAGTAACAGTCTTGACTATAAAAGTTAGTTCTTGTAGGCATATATTAGGACAAGTTCAATTTTGCATCTGAATAATTTTCCTTTTTTTTCTTCTCTTTTTTCTTCATATTTGTGTGTAGATATTTTAAAAATTACTATAGGTAAGTTTTGCATTCTAAGAGATTTTGAAGACAAAGCTAGTAACTACTATAACCAATGCCTTGTCCCACAATATGTATGGAGAACCTTAGAACAACGCTTGGCAAAAAAAAAAAAAAAAGATTTATTTTCTTAATCATCAGAAGTTGAGCATATGTCTGGGTTTTTCATCTGCATTTTTTTTATGTTGATAGAAGAGAGGGGGAGTAGGTCAAGCTAATCTATATTGTTTGCCTATTGTGTGCAAACTTGTATGAAAAGAGTAAATTAGAACTGACCCGCAAAAATGTAGAACATGGTCATATTATACCGCCTCATATTTTGAGCTATATTAAAGAGGAATAAACACAGATTACATGGTGTAACTTGCACCCCTCTGTGTTTTCATAGCCACAGATATTGTGTATTAATTGTCAATTAACGCCTCGACCATCGATGGCAGCTATAAATTGAGCAGTATAACGAGATTTGAATGGACTGCTGGCCAATCAGCTAGATGTGAATCACTGTTCACATTTGGACTGATGTGTTTGGGTTGTTGGATGAGATTTTTCACTGTATGGTCTTAAAATAATTTTAGATTTTCATTACTTTCATCATTTTCATGCAGTTGTAGAGAAACGTTCACCATCATTCTTGTGCCAATCACTTGGATTTTCTTTTTAGAAAAAAGGAAAGAGAACATTGCTCATTGTCATGCTGTCCTTGCTAAAGGCTGTATAAAGCAGTTACTTGGGCATGCGTGTCCATTTATTTGTATATCCATCCACACCCTGGATTAAGGTCGATGTTAAATTTATTTGAAAATAGGATCCATGTTAAAAGTTTTTACTTTCTACCTAAATAAAAAGGCAGACTTGATGGAAATGAAAGCTCTTGTGGATATAGTTATGCCAATTGCAGAAATGCCATTATTCCAAAGGGGTCATGTGTACTGTGGAGATTTAGAATCACCTTCAATTTGACGAGACTTTTTCGAGAACTTGATCGCTTACGAACATTTGCACTCTATAACATTCATCTGCTAATTTATGCTAGGAGTTTCTTTTTACTGAATAATGTCATTTGTAAATGTTTATTGAATTCTAACAGTTGTGATCCTTTCTTTAAATAAAAGCATGTGTAGTATATGTAAACAAGTACATTTGTACATGACTTAGTGTTTGTACAGTTGACAAGTTCTGGTATGAAATCATCCTTTGTATAGTGTACTTTGCTATACAAAACTTGTAACAGGAGAACAACATCAGTTTCGATGTTCTCCTTGGTATGGAAAACAACATCAGTTTCAATGTTCTTGATGTGTTTTCTTGTGGACATTTAGCTGTAAATATCATTAGCCAGTGTAAATCTAGTAATAAAAAAAATATTGAAATTAATAACAACCTTTGAAAAGATTGTGTGTATGTATATATATATGTATATACATAGTGCATTATATATTTTTCTGTGAAAATGTAACAATACAAGGTGAATAAGGCTTATGTTTGTTTGTGGTCAGGGTGTAATTCTGGATGATAATATCCCGTCAAGATGTAATGTTGATTTAAACAAGATGGGGGATGTAATTTGTAGCTCTACTGGTCATAGACCAGAAGAGCTTATGTGATAGTCCGTCATCTGTTGTCTATATGTTAGCAAAAGTTTGTTATCGCTACTCCTCCTCAATTACACGGTTTGATTGCCATGAAACTTTACACACATTCATCCAAGGGCTAGGTTGTCCCAAATGAAAATGATGCTACTTGGACATTGAATATGGTAGACAATGCAGCCCTCTTTAAAATCTTGTTATCACTACTTGTGAACAGATGGACATGTCAACATGGGGTTTTCACTAAAAGTCTTATCATATTTGGTTGGTTCTAAATAAAATTGGTGCTGATTAGACCACCAGTATGGCTACCATGGTAGCAATCTTCAAAATCTTCTTACAGATTCTTCTCCTGAACAGATGGTCATATAGACGTATAGTTTTACTGAAAGATGACTTTATGATATCTAGTTGGTCATAAATGAAAATAGTTCTGAGCAGACAATACGAGAATCATGGCAACCATCTTGAAAATCTTGTTAACACTACTCCTAAAGGTATGGTAGTATTGACATGGTGTTTTCACAAAAACACTTTTCACTATATGTAGTGTGATCTAAATGAAAATTATGCTGATGTGACCACCCAAAATGTGAAAAAAATTAATTAGTTAGTTCCCCTGTATGGATGGCCATACCAAAAATTTTTTCTTTCAGATCTCATCTTTCTTGCAGTATATAATTGTTTATTATAATGATACTGATGGAATCTCCAAAATGGCTGCTTTGATGGCCATCCTGAAAATCTTTAGATGGCTACAAGTCCAACATGGATGGTCGTATTGACATAAAGTTATCATGAAACACTAGTAATATGTAGCTGGTTCTGATTAAACATGGTTCTCATCTAACGTCCCAAATGGCACCATAGTGGCCATCTTGAAAATGTTCTTGCTGCTCCTCATGTATTAATGGTGGCATTGACATGGCATTGTCACTGAAACACTTGCAATATGTAATTAATTTGGAATAAAAATCTGCAGATTTGACTACTAGCATATCCACACTTTTGTGAAGGAGTTTAAAAGACGGATCTAATTGATCTTGGGCTCAAATCAAAGGTCATTGTTTGCAATTTATGTACTTTAAATAGTGAAATATATATATATATATATTCACACAAACTTTGACCTAATTTATATTTGGTTGCATTTAAATGTAAAAAAAAAACTGATGGCAGTCTGACGTGATTTTAAGGTTAATGGTCTTGACTAGTGGTATTTAACTGTACTGGCTTGTGAGCATGATAACAATAATATGGATTTTTGTCAAGCCTCGTTTGTGAATATATCTGAAAAATACCTTGAATGGTACAAGTGGGGTTTTTTTTGCTTTTTTTTTCTTCCAATGTATAATAATTGCACATGTAGCCAAATTTGGCATGTCACCCCATCTTTACATTGTCTGTGACAATAAAGTTAAGTGATCTTCTATCCATCATATTGGGTTTGAGGTCAAAGACCATGACCAAGAATTTTGCACTGCACGTAACAGCTAGATGTTGTGAACATATTATCTCGAATATGCAAGAAAATGTTTTTTGCTTCTAAATTTGGTTTTTGGAGTTTCTTAAGAATATCAGAGACAGTTTAAATACTTGGCAGCTAAATAGAGTTAAAAAAGATTGAAGAAAAAGATTTCTTCTGGATAACTATAATTGTTGTGAATACCTAGACTTGTTGTGGATACCTAGACATTCTTTTCAGCCAGTAGAGCATCAGTTAACCCATTTGGAGGGACTTTTGCGAGAACCATGTTCAAGCCATTGTTCTCTCAACCAATTTTCCCCAATTCAGACAAAATACCTTGATATTTCAATATGCGAAATTATTTCAACTAGTAGTGGTCAGAAACTTTGCATGGAAACCCACACCTATGAAAAATGCATCTGTTGAATAACTAGGATAGCTAATTAGGTTTCTTTATTGTTCACAACTTGAGCTCAAGCTTTTGGAAATTTTTATGGGATAATTGAACCTTTGCAGTTGAATGTGATAAAATGATTGGCAAGTGGTTTTGTCGCTGTTAAGTTGACAGGAGATTTTTTGTGTAGGTTACTTTAAAAAAAATAAAGTGTTGTATGTAAAGAAGTATATATCGACTTTATGCTATTAATGGTTGGCTTGTGTGTGGAGTAGCTTGTGTGTGTTCGTGACTCATTTGTACATTTCAAGCACATAATGGTAATAGCATACAACTCTATTGCACTTTGGAAAAATGTGTGTATATAATCATGTTTAAATACTGTCAGATGATGTGGTCAGGCCTTAAAACTGGACCCAATGGTGTCATTACTGCACTTGATCTTTGACCTTGGATTTAGTGATTTGTTTGTTCTACCACAGACCTCCATGTTTATATATTTTGTTTTGGTGGAATGCTAAGTATTGGCTTAATTTTCGCTGACAAAAAGCAGCCCCAGGCTTTTTTTTAAAAAAAAAACGGAAAACCGTCTTTGAAGATGTTACCAACTCCCAGTTGAACAATCCTTTAGCATTGAAGACAAGAAAAAGGACAAATCAAAACTAAAAAATCTTTACATTTCCAAGCGTATTTAAAATTTTCTAGTAAAATTGCCATCAAGTTTGAATCTTCTTTCAGATTTGAATGTTCTGAAGTTTGAGAAAAAAGAAATTGGAGAAGCGAATGTAAATGTAGGGCCTGATAACCCAAGATCCGTAATTCTTTGGTGGCTTTATTCAAACTTAAATTTACATGAGTATTGTAAACGTAAATTTACATGAGTAATGTGATGTGGACTGTTTTAGGTCTCATATATGCATTTGTGTCCAGTGTTCAACTAGATCTTGCAGTTTGCAGCTGTGTATGAAAAGATGTATATAACCTTTTTTTTTTTTTTTAAACATTGAAGCCTTTTTTAATTTTTCTTTATTATTCATTTCTTTATTCAAGTGCTACATTTTCCCATGTTTTTCAACATAATGACATGATGTGATGTTTTGTTTGGTTTTATTTCTTTGGAAAATAATGACGATATTGATGTAAATGAAATTACAATATCATGTGCAAAATATAAATGAAATCATACATTTTCTGTGGCACAAATGTATTTGAGTCTTTCTGATAAATATATCACAGGTCTGTTGTAACATTTTTCAGTTTGTTGATTGACTTGGGTATCAATCTTTCAGATGTGACATTGCTACATGCTGAACTTTTTAGATTTAAAATGTAGAAATGGTACATGTGTTATCAAATGCATTTGCCTTTTGTTGTTTCTTTGGGGGTGGGGGGTTGGCCCAATTAGTTCATATTGTGGAAATATAGATTTTTCCCTGTCATGCATAAGGTTTTTGCTGGGAGGTCACGGTAGCTTTTCTTTGCATATGTTCTATGATGCATAAACTAAAATTTTACATCCAATACTGCAAGTTGGTGTAACTATCTGTCGACTATTTGGCAGCTGAAACAGTAAGGTACTTTAGCAAGTTTAAACTTATGACTTCATAATTTGCCTTGTAAAGTAATAATGGTGAAATTTTTAAAACACTTGCATCTGTTTCAATTTTGATAGATCAGAATTTGAAACTGAATGTAACACAGAATAATCGGTAGAAAGATGTTTATTCTAATTTGTGGTGCATGTACCATTTTGTATGGTGAAATGCAAGCACATGTAATAGAATGGACCATCACCAGACTATAAACCTTTAAACTCGAAATAGCTAGGCAAGGATCAGGCACCAGTCTGACTCCAGGACCAAAATGTACATCAACACCAGATACATACACACCTGCAGAAGGAGGTGCCATTTGTAACCATTCATCAAGTCTTCGAGAATTGTAGAGGCACATAATGAACCAAAATGATGTCAAATTTGGATCTAACTTGCCATGTTGTTGTGTAGCATTCCTGATCTCCTGATTTTTTGCATCACATAGCTGCAAGGCAGGATCTTTTTCCATCTGGATTGATGATTGTACATCCATTTTGCAAAATGTTGCATATTAATGTGACCTGTTTTGTAAGGTAACTAGGAATTGACACTTTTTATTAGCTCTACTGGTCATAGACCATAAGAGATTATGAGATGGTCTGTGGTCTGTTGTCCGTTAGCAAAGTTATCGCTACTCCTTCTAAACTATTTGGAGGATTGCCATTAAATTCTACACACACATTCATCCCATGGTCTAGTTGGTCTTAAATGAAAATGGTGCCATACGGACTTCTAGTATGGCTGTCACAGTGGCCATCTTCAAAATCTTATTGATACTCCTCCTCAATGGATGGTCATATCAACATAGTTTTCACTGAAAGACTTCTTATGATGTCTAGTTGGTTGTAAATGAAAATGGTACCGATCTGAAGTCCAATATGGCAGACAGAGGCCATCTTGAAAATCTTGTTATTGCTGCTACTCCTGAACGGAAAGTCATATTGACATCAGGTTTTCACCAGAAGACTTTATGATGTTCAGTTGGTCCTAAATGAAAATGGTGCTGATCTGATATCCAATATGGTTGCCATCTTGTTATTGCTACTCCTCAATGGATAGCTATATCAACATGCAGTTTTCACTAAAAGACTTCTTATGATGTCTAGCTGGTCCTAAATGAAAATGGGACTGATCTGATGGGATGTCCAATTGAATTTTTGTTATTGCTACTCCTGAATGAAAATTCATATTGACATGGGGTTTTCACCAGAAGACTTCTTATGATGTCTAGTTGCTCCTAAATGAAAATAATGCTGATCTGATTGTAAATAATTGAAAACCTTGTCATCGGTACTCCACCTGAACATGGCGTTTTCACTTAAAGACTTCTTATGTCTAGTTGGTGATAAGTGAAAATGGTGTCGATCTGATGTCCAATATGGCAACCACAGTGGCCATATTTGAAATCTTGTTATTGCTGCTTCTCTTAAATGAAATGTAATATTGCCATATGGTTTTCACCAGAAGACTTCTTGTGAAGTCTAGTTGGTCTTAAATGAAAATGGTGCCAATCTGATGTCTGATATGTCTGCCACAGTGGTCATCTTGAAAATCTTGTTATTGCTACTCCTGAATGAAAAATCATATTTTTGTATGGGGTTTTCACCAGAAGACTTTTTATGATGTCTAGTTGGTCCTAAATGAAAATGGTGCCTTGATGACATCCAGAATGTCCACCACAGAAGCTAATTTGAAAATCTTATTATCGATGAAGAATATCAAAGAGGGTTTCAGCACTCCGCAGTTAAAAGGAAGAAATTGTCTTATCTTGAATTCCTGGAAATTCCTTTCAGCCAGTAGAGCATCAACCCCTTCTAGGGACTCTTGTTTGATACTTGGTCTTGCGTTAAAAAGGGATGTATCGGGGGAAAATACGGATTTATTATTTTTTTCTATCAAAACACATTCTGTTAAATGGGTCAAATCATGTTGCCAATTCAGACGTGGTTTGTTACTGTCATAAATATTATTGTGATATAGCTTTTTATGGTTAGATACATATGCCTATCAATGCAGTTTGATAACGATGAGAAATAAAAGTTTGTGATTTGCATTAAAACAAATTTGACTTGAAATTAAGTTCCAGTAAGTCTTTGGCCTAAGGTCTGCTTGTAAAAATTTTCCTTAAGGATTGATGGTTTGAAACGGAATATACATAATTCCATCTAGTTGTCTCTTGCTTATGATATATTCCAAGATTACAGTTGTGTTCTTATCTAGGGAACAACACTAATGTACATAAGTACTGTTATTTAATTTATATTGGGAACTGTTCACTTGTTGATTTGAGTAAGTGATACTGAGACCGCTTTCAATATAAAAAGCTCAAATTTGTACAAGGAAGTTTTTATTTTACAGTCCGTATTCTTGACATCAGTGAAAGTAGAAAAGATTGGTTTTCCTTCATTCATATACTTGATCAGTGTGATTAGTCTGATTTGTGTGACTAGTGTGATTAGTCTGATTTGTGTGACTAGTGTGATTAGTATATGAAGGAGTTCAAGCCCACAACTTCAGAAAGAAGCTCCTGAAATTGGATGATTTTTCAAAATGCAAATGTGCAAATGCATTTACACAAACACAAAAAAACTACATTGTCTCGACTATCAGTCTAGAGATTGACAAAAGTTCCAGATTCAAACTTATTTTGCTAAGCTGAAGTGTCATTGAATCTTGTATTTACATTTTTTTATTTCAAGTGCTTGTGTATAAAATTTTCCTAACCTCTATGGAATGATTCATTTTATGACACTTGAAGGCCTGTGTAACCAGTTCCTCGTTTTTAGCAAATGTTTTGTTTATCTGCCTTTGCTGTAGCATCAATTAGTGCAATTAGTAAACCACCCTGGAGGATCTTTTTACATTGTCTTCTTTCTTTCAATATTTTTTGTTTTTGTCCATTTTTCTGTCCATCCATCCATCCATCTATTATGCACACTTTAATGTCCAGAGCTGAACTCGCATCCACTAATTGCCCCTTTCTCCTTTTATGACCCCTTCCCAGATTTCTATCTGGGGGTGGGATGGGGGTAGTAGCTATTTCTAAGTTGGTCCGTCTATAAACATTTTTGTTTTCAGAGCATATTTCTTAAACCATTCAAGGTATCGGTTTGAAACTTTGTTTACATATTGGACTAGTTGCCCAGATGTGCCTTTTGCTGTTCATTATCTTTCAGTGTTACTGTTTTTTTGTTTTTGTCTGTTCATCCATCCATCCACACTTTTGTTTTCCATGGCAAAACCCAAAAAACTATTTAAGATGTCTGTGAAATGTGGTAGACATATTAAATAAGTAGTCACGATGGATCTGTTACTATTTATAATTCTTCAGTGTCATTAGTTTTAATGATGTCATCCATTTGTCTGTCCAGCCAGCCAGCCATCATTCAAATTTCTTCAGTTTGTTTTTGTGCATTTTTAGCTCAACTGGCCATGAGACCAGTTCAGCTTTTGGCATGGTACTTGATTTGTTTCCCTTTCACAATTGTTATTTGCAACTTCTCAAAAAACACTTTGCATGTTTTTACAGGGAGCATCAAGACATTCAGATTTGTTCAGTGGATATGGTTGCCATTACTAAAACTCGACATCCTTTAACTTAACTTCAAAACCGCACAACATAATTTGATAAAAATTGTACAAAAAACACACACACACATATATATACTTGAAATGGAATTTTCTGAAACAGCTTTAAAGAATTTGATAAATTTATAGAGGGTTTTCAGATTTATACAAATAATGCCAATCTGCCATGAAATATGGCCACAATTCCTGAATGTATAAAATCCTTTAAATGACTTCTCAAAAATCAATAAACCGAATTTGATCAAGTTTGATAGAAAGCACCCTGACACGAAGGGCTATTAAATTTGCACAACTGATGCCAATCTGCCATCAAATATGGATGATGTTACTACAAATAGAAAAATTGTAATGGATTCTATTTTTTAAGAAAATGTGAAAATGCGCATCTGACCAAGTTTGTCAGCAAGCATTCTAGCCTGATGACCTTTCAGCATTATAGAAATGATGCTGATCTGCAATCAAATGTGGCTGCTGTTAGCTAAAAATAGAAGGAAAAAAAACATTTACAGAACTTTATTTTTAAAATAAAACTGCTCAGCAGAATTGACCAACTTGCCCAGAAAAAACATCGCAGAGACTTGTCTATATTGAAAAAATGATGTTTATGTTCCATCAGATATGGATGAAAATACATGAACTATAGAAATCTTGAAACTGTTTTCTAAAGGAAGCATGGCTTCCACGCTACTGGGAAATTGGAGGTGGGGGTGGGACAAGTGAGAAAGAATAGGTTTGTTCGGGGGGGGGGGGGGGGGCTTTAATTTTGTGAATATAGATCAGAATCCGGAGAAAAAGGGGAATTTTCAGCTTCTGCTTGATTGCAGAAAAAATATGTCGTTCAGTTGTAATTGAACCGATCTTGAGTTAATTTTATTGAGTTCTTCCTGGAATATTTAGAGGTTGTGGAACTACTCAGTTAATTGAGGTAAAATTACAGTATGCGTCATTTGTATGCTTCCACATAACGTGTATAGGGAGGGTATGCTCTAGAATTTCTTACTTTGCACAGGTTTTTTTTTTTTTTATTTTTTTAAATCCCAGGTTTTCCTCGCTGGTTATCTTGGCTATTTAAAAAAAAGACCCTGTATATCTTGGGTATTGTTAAATTAACTTCTCTTTATTTTGCTGTACGATTGGTGGGTGTAATTTGGGTTATAGGGTATATAGCATGGCCTTATTTAAGATGTGCACCTCTCAAAAGACTGCTAGTTTTGCTTGGCCATTTTCAGTTCTGGACTTCAGAGGTAAATTGGAGAAAAAAACTAGCTGATAACTTTTTTAAAATTTTTTTCTTTTTTTTTTTTTGTTTAGCTCTACTGGTCATAGACCAGAAGAGCTTTTGGGATGGTCTGTTGCCCGTTGTCCATCTGCTAGCACAAGTTTATTATTGCTACTCTTCCTAAACTACTATAACGATTGCCATGAAACTTTACAGACATGTTCATGCCATGGTATAGGCACAGTGGTTAGCGTGCCGGACTCTAGATCGAAAGGGTGCGAGTTTGAATCCTACCATTGGATCAATCTGGATCGGCTACCATGGTGTGTCCTTGGGCAAGGCACTTTACTCCAATATTCTAGTATTTCGACGACTGGTTGCTGCACAACGGCATCGGAGATCCTCTTCTAAGGGACCTGTCACTCTGTTGGTCGATGGTGGTCTGTCTCGGTCTTATCCAAACCCTAGTGAAGTTGGCTCTCGCCCCTTCTCAGGATTTTGTATATGTGGGCATGAATTTCTTCACTCTCCTAAAGAAGATTCATGTGTTACTTCAGGCAGAATGGACAAAATCTTTTCCCGCGTAGTGACTCTTCTGGCCAAGACCTCGTTGGTTCGCCTTTACCACTCTCAATTTGGAACTCTTGCGCCCTCTCCAGTTTCTGCGTTTATCAAACTGGAGACTGCATAAGGACCATCTATTAACTCGGATCCCCCTGGGATGTTGGGTGTATTTCTAAGGGATTTTGGTGCCGGGAACGAGTGAACCTTCATATAAACAACTTGGAAATGCTGGCAATGTTTCTGGCCTTACTGGAGTGTGTCAAGTTCATAAAGCGTCATTGCGTTGTGGTCGCCTCAGACAACGTGTCAGTAGTAGCGTGTGGGATCGTCTGTATGCGTACGCCTTCCCATCTTTGAAAATGATTCCGCAGGTGCTCCACCAAGTCAGGCTCTCCACTGCTTGGCTCATCCTGGTAGCCTCACCCCCTCCCCACGAGCCCAAAAGATCACAATAGAGTAAAGGGGCCTGCTGTCGCAGCATAGGGGTCTCTCTTCCACAATATCCCATAGGTTCTCCACCTTCAGGCTTGGCAATCTGCCAGTTTCAGTTTTCGAGCAAAGTTTATAACTGCATCGTCCAGGCTAGGATCCGAAGTTGAAAATTTTCTGTGATTGGTGCCATAGGTAAAGCGTTGATTCTATCTGCCCCATCCACCGAGCGCAGTTTTTTTTTTTTCTTTTCTTTTCTTTTTCTTTTCGAGGAAAGAGAATATTCGGTATCCACTATTAAGAGCTATAGGGCATCCCTTTGTAACACTCGAGTTTTCTAGGAATTCTGCCATTGGGTCGGACCCTCATCATTCTGATTTTAGGTATTTTGATCTTCAGAGACTGGTATCTCGCTCACTAATGCCTAGATGGAATCTTCCTCGTGTTCTTTGGGAGCTGTCAAAACTTCCTTATGAACGGTTCAAAGGTAATTATAATCAAGTTTCTCTTTGCCAACCTGTCTTTCTGGCAAATACTCGGTTACCTTCAGTAATTCCACTTCCTTTTGAGATCCCAAGTCTCAGCCGTATCTGTGCTGGGGGATGATTAGGATATGCTCTTTTGCCCAGTTAGGGCCTTAAGGTTTTATTTGGCTTCTTTTAAATGGAGAAGGAAGGGTAGGAAACGTATCTTCAACCTCTTGAGGGTTCCTCAGATATTTTGGCGGCCACTATTTCCAAGTGATTGTCCTCACAATCAAGAGAACTTGTCAGTTTCTCACTGAGAGGGACCTATCTATCACGAGAATTAAATCCCATGAAGTTAGGCCCATTGATACAGCTTGGGCCTATTTGAATCACTCCTCATTGGATGATGTTATGAGAGCTGCCTTCTGTCGGTCTCGCACTACTTTTGCCTTCGGCCTTTGGTGCATCAAAGCGAAGGCATTTATTGGTTGGGCCATATCGTGACAGCACAACGTGGTTGAACCTTAACCCAGCTAACGGCAGTTAACACTCTTACGGTAAGTACAAAGTTTTCTCTATTAGAATTGTTGAGGCCACCACCCTCCCTCCTAACTGGTAAATTCAGCAACTAATGTTAATTATGCAATACTTTCCTGCTATTATTGCAAAGATTCCCTATTCCCACCCCGCTCTGATAGCCTGTACTCTAGGTCGAAGTAAACGGAGGATGGTATTCCGTATGTTGGTTGTGACTAAGGAGCGAGACCGGGATCATGTGCGTCTCAGTTCTGGCCTACCAATACTAATTGGAGGAGGAAATAATTAGCTTGGACTGGGGACGAGTTCGGGAAAAGGAAAGCAATGTAATGGTAGAAGGTAAGCATTATATAAATAAAATTAACCCCCCCCCCCAAAAAAAAAAAAAAAAAAAAAAAGAAATAGAAAGATAATAATTAAAAAAATACATTTTGCATCGTGAGTTGCAGATTCTGGTACCATTCTTGAGGCCAGATCTCTGATCTAATTTTGATCACACTTGGAATATATACTTTTATCATTAAGATCTCGATAATAATTGAGCGACAGCTGCACATACTAACGAGGTTACATTGCACCTGAAGATTAGTTTGTTTCTACACTATAAACCATATTTCTGACCCGATTGTGATCAAAAGTGGAATATATGCATATATCATCAAGATCGTGTACACTTTCAGTTATGAATGAGATGCACGCATATTAAATGAGTTGAACTTTTGTCTGGTTGGCTGAACTTTAAGCCATTCTGAAAGTCATTTCTGATTTTTGTTTGATCAAACTTGAAATATTGACTTCTATCATCAGGATCTTGGAGAGCTTCAGTAATTAGTGAAATTGATTCATATTAATGAGGTGATCTTGCATCTGGACGACTGGGCTTCATACCACTCGTGAAGCCATAATTTTGATCTTTTGGCTTTATTATCATCAACATCTTGGATGATTTCAATTATGAGCAAGAAACTGCATATTAATTATGCCTTCGTCTTTAAAAAGAATATTTATCAGGAAATATTAAAAAAAGATAAGATCAACATGATGTAAAGTTTGGGAGATAGTTCACATAGCATGTGTTCTCTCACTGCTACGTAAGGCAGCTTAGTGAAGCAGTCAGCTGTTAACTTGTGTAAGGCAGATGAATGATATCAGATCTACTTGGGCCCCTTGTTAAGATCTTAGATTAGTACAAGTATGAGCATGATCCCTGCATACTGATGAGGTGATTTTGCATCTGATTGGTTGAGCTTGTGAGCACGTTATTGGCACTATTGCTGAGGATATTTTTTATCAAACATTGAGTGAAATTCACGCGTATTAATGATGTGACCTTGCATCTGACAGGCTGAGCTCGTCAACAATCAATAAGATCTTGGCATACAAGTCAAGTAAGATCTTGGCATATTAATGAAATGAACATTGAAATTATTGGCTGAGCTTATTATCACTTGATGTAGCGTATATCTGACGTGATTTTAAGCATACTTGGTACATAGACTAATATCATCATGGTGTTGGATGATTTATTACATGCAAGACCTATGCATATTTATGAGGTGACCATACATCTGATTGTCCGAGTGTCTTTTACCACTCTAGAGACTATCTTTTATATAATTTTGATCAAACTTTGTAAATAGGTCTATGCCTTGAAGATCTTGTTTGAGTAGGGTTATGAGTGAAATTCGCATGTATTAAAGATGTGATATTGCATCTGATTGGCTGAGCTTGATCATCAATCTAACACTTATTATTTCTGCTCTTGATTTTAATAAAACTTGTGAAATGGTCGTATATTATCAAGATGTTGGATGAGTTTACTTTTAAGCAAAATCAGCACGTATTGAGGTAATCTTGAATCTGCTTGACTTAGTTTGTCACCACTCTGGAGACCAAATTCCAACCTCATTTTGCTCATCCTTGAGCTTTTGTTATCATTGTTGTAGACGGGTGTTGTAATAGCACGATCTTACCGTATTAATGAAACACCTTGCATATGATTGGCAAAACTTGTTACTTTGTAGATCTAGAGACTGTATTTGTCATTTGGTTTCTATAAAACTTGGGAAATGGGTTTGTATCATCAAAATTTGAGTGGCTTCGATTATAAGTAAGAGACTGCATATTAATTATGCATTTACCTTCAAATAGACTGTTTATCAGGATAAAGTAAATTTGGTAAAAATCAAATTGATATAAAATTTGGGTGATAGTTTACATAGGTTGTGTTCTTACAAATTGTACACAAGCCTATTTTGTGAAATGGTAAGCTGTTCAGTTATGTAAGGCGAGCAGTAGCTTTCTTGGACCTCTTGTTAGAGTTATTGCCCTTTTGGTCTTGTAAGAGTGACACCATCTCATTAGATCAACTAGTCCTGCAGTTTTCTACGGATTACCTTAAAACTTCTTAAATATTCTATTTTGGTCATGACATGAGGATGCTCATATCGAGAAATCATTTTGCTACCACAATTTTTGCACGAGTTATTGCTCCTTTTGTTTTGTAACAATGTATGACACAATCTTGTTAGCTCAACAAGCTCTGTTGTTTTTTATGGATTGCTGTAAAATTTGGTAAATATTCTGGCCAGATTGGCACCATTTTAATTTAGGACCAACGATGCATCATTATTTTTCTAGTGGGCACCCTAATAATTTTTTTTTAGAGTTACTGCACTTTTTGTTTTGTACCTTAATGCAGTATATGATGCAATAATTTTAGTGCAAATATTTCTGCAGTTTTGGTCAATATAATGGTCATCGCCAAAAGATGTGCATATCAACAAATTACTTTGCTCCTGCAATGTTTGTTGAGAGTTATTGCCCTTTTTGTCCTGCCCCTAAGTGCTATATATTGCACAGTCTAGTTACTGCAACTAATCGTGCATTTTATCTTGCAGTTTATTTCTGGATCGCGGTGAAACTTGGTACATATTACGGCCATCATCTCAAGATGCACATATTGACAAATCTTTGTGCTACCATGAGTTGTGTAAGAGCTATTGCTCTTTTTTTTAAGCTGGATGCAGTATCTGACAAAAAATTTTGAACTCTACTACTATTGCAGTTTTTGGTGGATTGCTGTGATACTTAGTACATATTATGGTCATCATATGAATATATGCATGTTGACAAGTCATTATACTTGCACAATTTTAAGAAGGGTTGTGCAAATTTTAGCTCTACTGGTTATAGACCAGAAGAGCTCATGCAATGGTCTGTCGTCCGTCCGTCCGTTAAAACAAGTTTGTTATCGCTACTTCTAAACTACTTGGGGGATTGCCATGAATCCTTGCATGCATACATTAATCCCATGGTCCAGTGGATCTTAAAAATAAAAATGGCGCAGCTCAGACATCCAATATAGCCACCACGGCAGTCATCTTAAAAATCTTGTTATTGCTACTTCTCTTGAATGGATGGTCATATAAACATGGGGTTTTCACACAAAAAACCTTTTTATGGTGTCTACTTGGTCATAAATGAAAGTTGGTGCTAATTTGACGTTCAATATGGCCACAACGGGAGCTATATTTAAAATATTGTTATCGTTACTCCTCAACGGAAAGTCATATTGACATGGGGTTTTTATCATAAGACTTCTTATATCTTGTTGGTCCGAAATGAAAATGGTGTCGATATGAAATCCAATATGGCCACCATAGCGCCATTTTTAAACTCTTGTTATTGCTACTCATCTTGAACTAAAAGGTATATTGTAATGGGGTTTTTTTACCAGAAGACTTCTTATACTGTTTACTTGGTACTAAATGGAAATGGTGCCAATCTGTCATCCAAGATGGTTACCATGGCAGCCATCTTAAACACAAATATTATTTTCACTTCTCCAAAATGGAATGTCATATCAGCATGGGGTGTCCACCAGAAGACTTATTATGATGTATTGTTGGTCCTAGATGAAAATGCTGCCAATATGACATCCACATCAGCTAATTTGAAAATCTTTTTTATTGCTGAAGAATATGAGATGGTTTCAGCACACAAGAGCTGAAATGAAGAAATGGTCTTATCTTGAATTCCTTGATGTTCTTTTTTGCCAGAGCATCAGTCCCTTCGAGGGACTATTTTTTTCATTATTGATTCACCTCCATCATTGGGTGGGGTGAGATGTGCAAGAGACACTTATGTTTCAGCGATACAATTCAAAAACCTGTGAAGATATCTATATAAAATTTGGTACACATATTAGACTAGTAATGTTGATGTGCCTTTTTGCTGTTCACAATTTTTTAATTTTGGTACTTCTAACGATTTACTCCATTTGTTCATAATCCCTTTGCCATTCACAGTTCAATTTCAGGAGCAAGACCAATGCTGCTCATCATTTCCCTGTATCCTTTGTATATGCGAACTATTTAGATGAAATTCCGACAAATTATTTCGTCTCCTAGATGACATGTTGGTAGGGCAGGGATGTAAATTACTCTGTCTTGGTTTCTTCTATCACCCCTGATAAGTAATACAAGGGTATATAGCTATCTGTATGTCCATCTGTCTGTCAGTCCATGAGCATTTTTGTTTTAATAGCAGTAATAAATTACCTTTTATTGCATTGGTATCTCTTTTCTTGGCACTAGAACAGAGTCCAAGGTGAATACTCCCTCATCCAGTTAGTAATTGAAGGTCTATAACAAAAAACATAATCACAGCCTGATTCTTTTGTTATTTCCGACATTCGGAATATCGTCGACGTTTTTCATCATCGAAGTGGTCTTTTGGTGTATATGCAAATGTTATTTGTATACATTTTTGTGTTGTGATTGGTATTTCTTCCCCAGTCGTTGCATACTTTTCATTTATCTTTTCATTAAAATTTAGGCGTTTTAGTACCCCGCTGGCAAAGATGTGCTTCGTTTTTCTTGTCTCTCTCAATAACCGGCGTTACGGCAAGTATTACCACACCCAATTCTTGTTCCATTTGACTGCTTAGCTTGGTATTTCCTTGCAGCCTATCGATATGCATCAAGGTGTGGGTAAATGTAGCCATAAAAAGGCCGCTTGGGACACTGACCATACCAGCTTGGCATGCACTTTGTGTACACGTACGGACACGTGCCCTTTATATTATATTCCTTTAGTCTCAAGAGGTGTGGAGCTTAGCCGAAAGTCTCCACGCATATAGAGACAGGCGGAAGGGACCCGCTTCATCTTATTTACTGGATGACCACCTTGTTTCCAGAGGGGTCTAGTCGTCATCTCCCGTAAGGGAGGGGCTCGTGGCTCTTCCATGGTACGGAAATTGCCCACTCCCACACAGGTGGAATCATTGACACTTTCTTGGGGAGGAAGTTGTCGGCTCGAGAGATGATTCATCGGCACTTATCGGCGTAGGTAAGTCACCAACACTCGGTAGCAAGTCTTGCCTTTGCGCTCAAGTAGACTATTGATAGATCTAGGGGATCTCGTTCGTCGATCTCAAGTTCTCTGAATAGAGACTCCACAATCAGGTCATCACCTTCTGACGGGTCATTGGCAATTCATCGGGCATCGGGGACCGAACAGTGAGTAATGCAGTCGCCGGGTGTCTGTCACCTGGCATTGGCGTAGGGCACCGGTCTCCTGATATCTTGTCACCTGTCACCGGGTTTAGACACTGGGCATAGACACCGGTCATTGGACCGGGCACCGGATGTTGATCATCGATCTAATTAAAGGGATGGGGCAGATACCACGCTTTCACTAAGTTACCGTTCAGTCCCTATGGGGAACGGTATCCTGTCTTTGTTCACCCGTCTAGGAGAAAGGATCTGATCGACCGCCTACCCCTTCAACCCCAATGGGATGAGGACTACCACCACCCGCTGGTGAGTCGGCCATGCCTCCATTTCCTCCCAAGACATCATGGATTAATTTTTCATGGCTACATGGGTTGGCATAGGGGGCATGCTGTAACTCTCCCTGTCTCCTTCGGGTGGGGGTGGGGCTCTCTCACCTCCTTCTGCGTTGAGAGTGGATTGTTAATCTCCGTCTCCAAGGACGAAGAACCCACAATTATGAGTCCCCTTCTCCAAGAAGGCAGATAAGAACGGATAGTTTTGTCCCACCTTCGAGAGCAAAGACATGACGACAAACTCTTAATTTTGGTAGACGCAAATCAGTTCCCAGAAGATCCAGTTGCTTCAAACCCTTTTCTTTTGGGCTCCCCATCTTCATCCCATTCTTTGGGTTTGGTAACGGAGACAGAGGATCTTTGGACCTTTTGCAAGGCGGAAGACGAGGTTTACCACCACCTTCTTCTAGATATGAGTTAAGAGCCCACGGGGTCTTCGGACACGAGGATCCTCTCCAGTTTGGAGAGGCTCTCAGGTGCGCAATCTCAAACGGATCTTCTGCTGTTTCCGTTTCCACACTAGGCGATGGTTAGGGAGTGAACACATATGTTGTCCCAAGGTCAAGAAGCGGCCTGACAGCAGAAGGTATGGTATGTCACCTCTTACACGCTTTGGCCTCTTATTTTCGTCTGCTTGGCCCCTTGAACCACCTACTTTGGGATCGGATACTTTCCAGGTTGGGATTTCGGCAGGGGGAGGGGCTCACCCCTCCGTCAAGACTCTTAAAGCTTTGGAACTGAAAGCGCAGACACTAGTTACCTTAGCCTAGCATGCCGATCTTTTTTCGGCTGCCCCCTTCAGTCTGGTGAAGGAGGAATTATTATCTCCAGCGGCGTTGCAGAGATTATTGAAGGCCATTGCCATGGGATCGAGACTAGCGTTCTTGATGTCCATGGCACTCTCTGCCGAGCTTCTCTACATCCATGGGGATGCCATTCTGGAGATATCAAAAGTTCTGCTGGTGCATGGAAAACATTTTGAAGGCCGATCTGCTTGATGCGGAGACGCTATTCGGAGGGCAATTTCCTGTCAAGATTGGAGGGATCAACACTGGTCCTTGGCTGCGGGCCTCGGCCAGAACAAACTGGCAAATAAACGCCCTGATTCCGAAAGGTCTATGGGTCCTCCTCCAAAACGTTTTAAGCACAAACCCCAGTAGGACCGTCAGACACAGTCTAAAACTTGCTCCCTCTCGTCTTCCACGCGACGGTGGCTGGAAGGGCCAGGGTAAAATTCTACAGACCCATCCCCCTTCCCTAAGGAGGGTGGCAGTCGGTCCTAGGAAGTCGCTCCCTCTCCTGTTGAGTCCCCCTCTTCCCTATGTCCCAGTAGGTGCCGGATTGGCCTTTTTCAGAAACTTGGTCAGACATCATGGACGAAGCGTGGGTTCTTTCCACAATAAAGGAGGTTACCGGTTTCACTTTCGGGAGCCTCCGCCTCATTAACGGACCGCCATTTATTTCCGCCAGTCTCAACTGATATCTCTAAGGGAAGAGGTGTACACCATTCAAAGGAAGAGAGCAATAGAGACGTTGACGAACATCCAGAGTCCGGGTATTTATTCCTGGATCTTTGGGAAAGTTTTGGCTTATTATTGATCTTTTCCCATTAAACAAGTTTCTCCAGGAAGATTATTTCCAGATGGAGACATCCGCCATAGTAAGGAATGCTATAAGGTGAAACGACTGGGCTGTCTCCATAGATCTGCAGGATGCCTACCTTTACATCCCGATTCTTCTGTCCCACAAGAAATTCGTGCGGTTTTGTTTAGGCCAGGAGATCCATTTTGGGCTCTTCCCATGATATAATAACGGATCACTTGGGGCCCCCATCATACAGAATTTTGATGACTGGTGGAAGTACAACATCCTCAGATGCGCCATTCTGA
Organism: Margaritifera margaritifera; assembly: GCA_029931535.1. NCBI lineage: Eukaryota > Metazoa > Mollusca > Bivalvia > Unionida > Margaritiferidae > Margaritifera > Margaritifera margaritifera. The sequence goes on along the minus strand of JAQPZY010001520.1, from coordinate 3,280,532 downwards.
GGGAGCTGTCACACTGTTATAAGACTGTGACTCATCTGGGACTAATCCTCTACCAAGAAATGTCGGATCTGATTTCCTTCTCAGAACTTCTTTTACGTAGAGATGAATTTTCTCACCCGTCAAGGGATAGTTTGGGTTCCGCCCAACAGGATCCGACAGACCCTGTGTTTCATAGCAAGTCTATCAGAGACATTTTCGTTGTCTGCTCGCCTCCACCTCTCTCTCTTGGGGACCCTGAACACAGCGGTAGTCTTAGTTTTCCTAGGAAATCTTTATTAGCAGCCTCCAGTTCCTGCTGCTAGCAAACTGGGAACCCCTGTCGGCTCCAATCCATTTGGGATCATAATTTTTATCACCATCTGAGTTGTTGGACCGGTGTCTGACCGGAGTTCCTATTCATACCCGGAACCTCCTTTCTGTGCTCCGATGCCTTCGATTCAGATTGATCACCTGGAGCCCGAGGGGTAGTTCAGCAGGGCTTGTAGTCTCGGGAAGAATCTTCCCTTCATATCAACTTCCTGTAAATGGGGTCTATGTTTCTAATACTACATGGGTGTGTCAACCACGTAAGAAGTAGTTGCGTCATGGTCGACACGGGCAACACGTTGATCGTGGCATACCTCAGACGTAATGGGGGTACTCGTTGCCTTATCTTTTCTTGGAAGTTTGGAACCTCTTTCGTTGGACAGTCTCGTCGGAAATCACCCTCAGAGTCCGCCACATTCCCTGTAAGAGAAATATCCTGGCGAGGCGAACAACCTATCCAGATATAGTCGATTGGTTCTCAGAGAAAAGTCTCTGCACCAGTCGGTAGCAGAGACACCTTTTTCAACTGTGACGGACGCCAATAGTAGACTTGTTTGCTATGAGACTGAACAACAAGCTCACTCTTCAAGTCTCACCAGTTACAGACCCAAATTGCATGGGGGGTGGACGCGTTCAATCTCAAATGGGATCGGCTGTACGCCTACGCCTTCCAACCGTTCAGAATAATCCATCAAGGTCTTCACACAATCAGGACCCCTACATCACAACTGGTTCTGATTTCTGATAGCCCGATAGCACCACTCCTCTCCCCCCCCCCCCCCCCGGTCGTTGTTCAACGACCTCCGTGATATATTGGTAGACTGGTAGAGGACGCAGTCAACAAAACTGTTTAATGCAAGTAACACAAGGAGGAAGATGGAGAGATGTCATCAGCACAAATACTCATTTGGCTCAGGCATACACATATGAATCCAGCAAGGAAACGTTCTTTGCTTGCACTTTTGTATAGTAAGAAATAGAGACTGAAGTTAATTGTCGATGGGTTGTGATGAAATCGTTTCAAAAAAATGTTCCAAAACGAAAGTCTTTTCAGTGTTTCAAAAAGTGAAATAATGTTTGAAAATCATGCAGTTACCCTAACAGACAAAAGTTGAAAATTTGCTTTTCATTCGGTTTAACCCAGGTTACCAATATGGTAGGAGATAAGTACAAGAATATTTGGAAGACGAATTTACTTACTCAAGTATTGATAGAAGGTACATAAATACCAAAATGTCTGTATCAGCACAATTAAAAATACTGACCTTCAAATTATCCAAATATTTCTTCTTTACTAGATTTTCACATTAATAAAGTATACATGTCCAAACAAATATAATTATTACTACCTTACCAGTCTAATAAACTCTATTGTTGTTGTTATTATTATTATTATTATTATTATTATTATTAAATATATTATTATTATTATTATTATTATTATTATTATTATTATTATTAAATATATTATTATTATTATGAATTCCTATTTTTTTACTTGAATATTCTTGGAAATTTCATTACCTAAAAGGGTGGTGGACTTAAAGATTCACTAATAATTATTATATGCCAGAAGTATGCTTTTGAAGAAATTTTCCTTGAAGTTTTGAACTTGACCGCGCTCAGCAGTTATCTGGCAAGGACAGTCAGACACCCCTGCGTTTTTTCGTATCAAGCTGTGTTAGGAGCCGATTAAAGCTGAGTTTGATTTTGCTATGATAGACACTGCTGCGTAATCATTTCTTGACGCTAGCAAAACAGAAATTCAATTGTAGACTCCTTATGATAATAAACACTGCCGTAAGTGCATTATGTTGATTAAATTCGATAGAGTCACTGACGGTTTTTATTGTTCGTACAAATTGTATTTAGGAGTAGGACCTTCTGCTAGGATTATTAACCTTGTATCGCTACTTCCAAAACCAAACATCACCATGTAAAGAACTTGGTTTGGATTTTATTCGGTATGAGAAGGGAAAAGCTGGTCACGACTTCACCCTAATCGACCGTTGTAAGGATTCACATTTTAACAATGTATACTCTACTAATGAAACTTGATATAAATGTATCTATAATTTTGACATAATTCAGTTTTAAAATTAAAAAAATAATCATTATTTTAAACATCACGTACTATGCCACGCGAAGTATTCACCCTTTCAGATCCGCCATTACTAGCTTGAATGCCTTTTTAGCCCTCCTTTTTATGCTTCGCAACTTATCGTTTGCCACCTTACCTCCGCATTGCTGGGCAAAGTCGTGTTACTGAATGTGTCCCAATCCCGCAACGTTTGCATGGCACTGGCGGAGTTCTGCCCCCTCTCTTCATTTGTGTGTGAAACTTGCAGTAACCGTTCATTCATGAAGCCTAACATTCATAACGCCTGCCACGTATAAGCCACCTACAACTATAGCACCCATACATTGCCGTGTCGGACGCAACACCGGTATATTATCCATCACATTTTTTTTTCTTCAAATAAAAGTAATGTCTGCGGCCGTTACAAATTAAACCTCGCCGTGTCATACCAGATGTCGATAGGACCATTACCCCCACCCCCACCCGAGTAAGTGGCAGGACTGCATTTCAAACTCACAATTTTGGCCAACTTGGGGGAGTAACGGTCTGCCGGGAAAATAACGTTTTGGGTCGGTCTGTGGTGGGCTGTAATTGTTTGGACCAGCTCCTATGGTTTATACTGGTATAGAAAAGATCAATTTAGCCCCCCTCCACTGGACTTTTGGGACCTTCCTGGGGTATGTGAGACAAGACCTTGAGCCCAAATACTTATTTCCCGTCTACTAAATGATATGTACGGGCCAAATATCAGTCAGTTTATCATGTCAAAGATGTGATGCTATTATACTCTTACATATACAATGTTTCTTGTCATGAACGTAGGGAAATCCTGCAAAAGATGGTTATATTTATTGTACAAATCTTCTAGACTTATCTGTTGTACAAAGTTCAGCAGTATGAAATGTCCACATATTTCGACTCAGTCTAATGTATGTGCAGATTGTTGCTGCGATACTTGTAAGCACACTGGTTAATCTTTGTGGGTAAGTTAAATACTGTTTGTTTGATTAAAAACCATAATGTATGTGGTAAATAACAAACGTCTTTATGTGTTCTTGTTTGATTAAATGCCAAATTGTGTGACATGGACTTTGAACTGGCACGAAAAGGTATGATATGGACTTTGAACTGGCACGAAAAGGTATGATATGGACTTTGAACTGGCACGAAAAGGTATGCAAACGTACAACATGTCGCTTTGATTTTTAAAGTAGTAGCAGAGAGGTCCTTAAGAATCTGTCAAGTGGCAAATTATAGAACATATAAGTCAAGCAATATATGTCAATAGGAATTATCAATTAATATTTTCATATTTGATGTAATATCAACGTATGAAGAAGAAGAAGAAGAAGAAGAAGAGGAAGAAAAAATAATTAAACAGACGGAGCATAGATTATCATGTTAAGAATTATCTCGCAACTTTTATTTTACTGTACACGATATTATTACTGTTCTCAATTATGATAACATATGGCATTGAATACTGTTGTACGGATTTTACATGATTGAGTTCGAAAAGCCCCACATTTATTGTTGTAGAGGTCTGATAAACATCTGTCGGACATCAGACGATATCGCTGAGTGTAATTTGAAGATAGAATATTAAACACTATAACTGCGGTGCAAAATCTTTTATCGCCTGGTGTCTGGCCGAATTTGAGTACGCATTTTTATCGCCTGTTGTCTGGTCGAATTTGAATTCGCATTTTTGATCGCCTTGTGTCTGGCCGAATTTGAATACGCATATTTATCGTCTGGTGTCTGGCCGAATTTGAAAATGCATTTTTATCGCCTGTAGTGTGGCCGAAATTTAGTATGCATTTTTATCGTCTGGGGTCTGGCCGAATTTGAATACGTATTTATATCGCCTAGGGTCTTGCCGAATTTGAATACTCATTTTGATCGCCTGTGGTCAGGCCGAATTTTAATACGCATTTTTTATCGCGTTGTGTCTGGCCAAATTTTTATATGCATTTTGATCCCCTAGTGTCTGGCCGAATTTGGGTAAATTTGAGACCTCGATATAAAGCACTATCTCATAAAAGGTACTGATTCTATTTTTTGTTTTGTTTTAAAATAATCACATTGTGTATAATATGTTTGCTGTAAATAGTCATACATTCCGGGCTTTCTGGAAACAATGGAAGATTGAATAGGAAAAAGTTACTGATTCACAAACAGGTTTTGGTCTTCTATAACAAGGTAATTTAAATTGATTTCATGTCCGAAATATAAACAGTCATTATATGTACATTTTTAAATTTAATGTAAACATTTCATTACTACGATACTTACTCTAAATGTTTGTTTTAATATTCTAATTTAAAAGCATAAAATCTACGACTCTAGATTGTGCCAGAGATTTCTCCTACTCGGAGCGTGATACCAGAATAAATATTTTAAAACTTACTCTTCCAGTTGTGTTATTTTACTCTCTCATTCAACCCCCCCCCCCCCACCCCACTCGGTTTTTATATATGCAAAACGGACATGTGCCAAAAATAACTAGGGATGCACATTCACATAAAAATTCCATAAATACTTACACACGAACATGTTATGACAAAGTAAGTATCCCCTGACACTTGTGTATGATGCGGCAAGGCTAAGAATTGTGATTATAATACATTGTTATCATAGAATGAGCACATCTTTAGAAGCCTGTCAAGCGGGGTTTTATTACATGGTATTATACTTCGTTGATATCACAGAATGAGCACATTTATAGAAGCCTGTCAAGCAAGGTTTTATTACCTGGTATTATACTTCATTGATATCACAGAATGAGCACATTTATAGAAGCCTGTCAAGCAGGGTTTTATTACCTAGTAATTATAATACATTGTTATCATAGAATGAGGACATTTGTAGAAGCCTGTCAAGCAGGGTTTTATTCCCAGGTAATTATAATAATGCATTGATATCATAGAATGAGCACATCTATAGAAGCCTGTCAAGCAGGGTGTTATTAGATGGTAATTATAATGCATTGATATCACATAATGAACACATCTGTAGAAGCCTGTAAATCGTGGTTTTATTACCTGGTAAGTATAATACATTGATATCACAGAATGAGCACATCTGTAGAAGCCTGTAAAGCAGGGTTTTATTACCTGATAATCATAATGCATTGATACCATAGAATGAGCACATTTGTAGAAGCCTGTCAAGCAGGGTTTTATTACCTGGTAATTATAATACATTGATATTATCGAATGAGCTCATCTGTAGACGCCTGTCAAGCAGGGTGTTATTACATGGTAATTATAAAACATTGATATCACAGAATGAGCACATCTGTAGAAGCTTGTCAAGCTTGGTGTTATTACCTGGTAATTATAATTTATTGATATCATAGAATGAGCACATCTATAGAAGCCTGTCAAGCAGGGTTTTACTATCTGGTAATATTATAGAAGCTGAACTCTATATGACATATTACTGATCTTTATCATAAGTGATCAATGATAGACTTGACTTTAATTTTTAATAAGAATCAGTTATATTAATTTGTAAAATAAAAATAAAAAAAAATAAAAAAAATAAATAAATATTCATTTTATGCTAGGCAGTGAATTACTGGAGTTTCCGAGTTAAATAATTGTGATATTTCACTGCAGTGAAAAAATATATTTTTTCACTGGCAGTCAATAAACATTGATAACGTTATAACTAAGAAATTCCAAACTTTATGTAAGACGCTTGCGTGGTGTAAATGTTAAGATGGCTGCTTCGCATCCAAGCGAACCGGGTTCAAATCCAGGAATGGGTAATTTTTTTTTGTCTGCTGTTTTACCAAAAATGTGGAAGGAACATTATGTAACTACTGATATTTTATGTGCAAATATACACAAAACAGCAGAACATAAACGGTAAACTGCTGACATTATCGCGCAGGATGCAGTAAGAAATCAACTATTTCAGTGTGTTATACAAATTGCTAGACAATACGCTTGAGCATAAAATAAAAAGAATATTTGCTTGCTCCGAGTGAATAACGGACATATTTCATCTCGTGGGTGAAAAACTTGAGTATTTTCACTCGTGGCTTCGCGTGGGTGAAAAACTTAACTTCGCCACTCGTGAAAATACTGAGTTTTTCACCCACTCTATGAAATATATCCGTTATTCACTCGTTTCAAGCAAATATCCTCTCTTTAATTATATTAAATTTGATTTATGGAATTTTTTGTCACATCATCTTTCGAATCAGGATATCACAGAATAGTTTTGGGAGATACTGTAAAAAGAGTAGCAAAACTAAGAAACATTTTGTATATTAAAAAAAAAACTTTATCAAATATCACTCGAGTGGCCTAAGCGAAAGCTAGAGAATTGTTGGACATCGATCTCTCTTGTTTCAAAGATTTATCGTTATCTATCAATCTACGACACATATGTCAACGATTTATTAATTTCCCGAAGTTTTCGTCCTTAGAAAATTAAAGTCCAAATAGAAAATTATCTACTTATCCAATTTCAAAGAAAGGTACAAAGATAAAGGAAACAAAAATTGTCTAATTGTCCGTAGCACTAATATTCTGAAGTAATAAATTTCAACAAAAATATGATGGAAATAGACCCGATAACTATTACAATATTTTAAGTTTAGGGCTTATAAGTCCCAAGTGTGCAAGCAGACACTCACTAAAATACGCTGAAAAAAAAGTTTATTGGCCCCAAACAATTAAGCACAAGCAATTCTCAATAGTACATGACAATTCAACCCTACTTGCTTGCTCAATTTTCGCCTTGTATCGCGCTAGCATGGTTCTTTTAAGCCATTTGAAAGACACACACACACACACACATAACATGTATATTTTGCATTCGTTGTTTGTTACCGTTTGAGAAGCACATATACATTTTGATTTATTCCTAGAGGTTTCATGCATTGAATCCAGAACTTATATAATTATTACTCTTTTTTTGTGTGGGTTTCTCATTGTGACAATCTTCTGTGTATAATAGTTTAGCTGTTAAATTCATGGTTAAATGCACAAACTCTTTTAGTCAGGACTTCAAAATTTTCCAAAACGTTTGCAGCGTCCTTTAATTGCAATATCCATATTTTCTCTCAGTCTCCTTACCAAAAATGTGACTTTGTGTTTTAAGTATTTTATCATTTTGTTTTCTGTGCCGTTTTTTTAGGATACCTAAACTTACTCAGCATTATGTAGCCAGGATAGTGCTTATGTGCTCTCTCTCTCTCTATCTCTCTCTTTAAATCAGGTTAACGACCTCATTATTAGTACATACTGCTAATACGTCTTGGAGAGGTATATATATATATATATATATATATATATATATATATATATATATATATATATATATATATATATAGGATAGTCATGATGTGCTCCCTCTCTTCTCTATGAAAACATGGTAACGACCTAATTATTAGTCCATGCAGCAGATACATCTTGGAAGATATATGTAGCCAGGATAGCACGGATGTGTGCTCTCTCTCTCTCTCTGTCTCTGTCTGTCTCTCTCTCTCTCTCTCGTCAAATCATGGCAACGGCATAATTATTAGTACATACGTCTGATGTATAAAGATGTGTATCAACACAAACAATTCATAAAAGATAATGTCAACATGTAGTTAACAAGGTGTGTAATGACAACACAAACAATTCATAGAAGATAATGTCAACATGTAGTTAACAAGGTGTGTGTAATGTCAACATGTATTTAACAAGGTGTGTAACGTCAACATGTAGTTAACATGGCGTGTAATGACAACACGTAGTTAAAAGGTGTGTAATGACAACATGTAGTTAACAAGGTGTGTAATGTCAACATGTAGTTAACAAGGTGTGTAATGTCAACATGTAGTTAAAAAGGTGTGTAATGACAACATGTTGTTAAAAATGTGTGTAATGACAACACAAACAATTCATAGAAGATAATGTCAACATGTAGTTAACAAGGTGTGTAATGAAAATATAATGTACACTTGACATGTTTGATATCTTCAGTTGAGAGTAATATCATCAATTTAGAGTAATATCATCAATTATATCATCAAATTTAGAGTAATATCATTAATTTAGAGTAATACCATCAATTTAGAGTAATATCATCAAATTAGAGTAATATCATCAATTTAGAGTAATATCATCAATTCAGAGTAATATCAAATTAGAGTATTATCATCAATTTAGAGTAATATCATCAATTTAGAGTAATATCATCAATTTAGAGTAATATTATCAATTTAGAGTAATATCATCAATTTAGAGTAATATTATCAATTTAGAGTAATATCATCAAATTTAGAGTAATATCATCAATTTAGAGTAATATCATCAATTTAGAGTAATATTATCAATTTAGAGTAATATCATCAATTTAGAGTAATATCATCAATTTAGAGTAATATCATTAATTTAGAGTAATATCATCAATTTAGAGTAATAGCATCAATTTAGAGTAATAGCATCAAATTAGAGTAATATCATCAATTTAGAGTAATAGCATCAAATTAGAGTAATATCATCAATTTAGAGTAATATTATCAATTTAGAGTAATATCATCAATTTAGAGTAATATTATCAATTTAGAGTAATATCATCAATTTAGAGTAATAGCATCAAATTTAGAGTAATATCATCAATTTAGAGTAATATCATCAATTTAGAGTAATATCATCAATTTAGAGTAATAGCATCAAATTTAGAGTAATATCATCAATTTAGAGTAATATCATCAATTTAGAGTAATATCATCAATTTAGAGTAATATCATCAATTTAGAGTAATATTATCAATTTAGAGTAATATCATCAATTTAGAGTAATATCATCAATTTAGAGTAATATCATCAATTTAGAGTAATATTATCAATTTAGAGTAATATCATCAATTTAGAGTAATATCATCAATTTAGAGTAATATCATTAATTTAGAGTAATATCATTAATTTAGAGTAATATCATCAATTTAGAGTAATATCATCAATTTAGAGTCATATCATCAATTTAGAGTAATATCATCAATTTAGAGTAATATCATCAATTTAGAGTAATATTATCAATTTAGAGTAATATCATCAATTTAGAGTAATATTATCAATTTAGAGTAATATCATCAATTTAGAGTAATATCATCAATTTAGAGTAATATCATCAATTTAGAGTAATATCATCAATTTAGAGTAATATTATCAATTTAGAGTAATATTATCAATTTAGAGTAATATTATCAATTTAGAGTAATATCATCAATTTAGAGTAATATCATTAATTTAGAGTAATATTATCAATTTAGAGTAATATTATCAATTTAGAGTAATATCATCAATTTAGAGTAATATGATCAATTTAGAGTAATATCATCAATTTAGAGTAATATCATTAATTTAGAGTAATATTTTGAATTTAGAGTAATATTATCAATTTACAGTAATATCATCAATTTAGAGTAATATTATCAATTTAGAGTAATATCATCAAATTTAGAGTAATATCATTAATTTAGAGTAATATCATCAATTTAGAGTAATATCATCAATTTAGAGTAATATCATCAATTTAGAGTAATATTATCAATTTAGAGTAATATCATCAATTTAGAGTAATATCATCAATTTAGAGTAATATTATCAATTTAGAGTAATATCATCAAATTTAGAGTAATATCATTAATTTAGAGTAATATTATCAAATTTAGAGTAATATCATCAAATTTAGAGTAATATCATCAATTTAGAGTAATAGCATCAATTTAGAGTAATAGCATCAATTTAGAGTAATAGCATCAATTTAGAGTAATAGCATCAATTTAGAGTAATATCATCAATTTAGAGTAATATGATCAATTTAGAGTAATATCATCAATTTAGAGTAATATCATTAATTTAGAGTAATATCATCAATTTAGAGTAATATCATTAATTTAGAGTAATATCATCAATTTAGAGTAATATCATCAATTTAGAGTAATATCATCAATTTAGAGTAATATCATCAATTTAGAGTAATATCATTAATTTAGAGCAATATCATCAATTTAGAGTAATATCATCAATTTAGAGTAATATCATCAAATTTAGAGTAATATCATCAATTTAGAGTAATATCATTAATTTAGAGTAATATCATCAATTTAGAGTAATATCATCAATTTAGAGTAATATCATCAAATTTAGAGTAATATCATCAATTTAGAGTAATATTATCAATTTAGAGTAATAGCATCAAATTTAGAGTAATATCATCAATTTAGAGTAATAGCATCAATTTACAGTAATAGCATCAAATTAGAGTAATATCATCAATTTAGAGTAATAGCATCAATTTAGAGTAATATCATCAATTTAGAGTAATATCATCAATTTAGAGTAATAGCATCAAATTTAGAGTAATATCATCAATTTAGAGTAATATCATCAATTTAGAGTAATATCATCAATTTAGAGTAATATCATCAATTTAGAGTAATATCATCAAATTTAGAGTAATATCATCAATTTAGAGTAATATCATCAATTTAGAGTAATAGCATCAATTTAGAGTAATATCATCAATTTAGAGTAATATTATCAATTTAGAGTAATATCATCAAATTAGAGTAATATCATCAAATTTAGAGTAATATCATCAATTTAGAGTAATATCATTAATTTAGAGTAATATCATCAATTTAGAGTAATATTATCAATTTAGAGTAATATCATCAATTTAGAGTAATATTATCAATTTAGAGTAATATCATTAATTTAGAGTAATAGCATCAATTTAGAGTAATATCATCAAATTAGAGTAATATCATCAATTTAGAGTAATATTATCAATTTAGAGTAATATTATCAATTTAGAGTAATATTATCAATTTAGAGTAATATCATTAATTTAGAGTAATATGATCAATTTAGAGTAATATTATCAATTTAGAGTAATATTATCAATTTAGAGTAATATTATCAATTTAGAGTAATATCATCAATTTAGAGTAATATTATCAATTTAGAGTAATATTATCAATTTAGAGTAATATTATCAATTTAGAGTAATAGCATCAATTTAGAGTAATATCATCAATTTAGAGTAATAGCATCAATTTAGAGTAATATTATCAATTTAGAGTAATATTATCAATTTAGAGTAATATCATCAATTTAGAGTAATATTATCAATTTAGAGTAATATCATCAATTTAGAGTAATAGCATCAATTTAGAGTAATATTATCAATTTAGAGTAATAGCATCAATTTAGAGTAATAGCATCAATTTAGAGTAATAGCATCAATTTTAGAGTAATATCATCAAATTAGAGTAATATCATCAATTTCGAGTAATATCATCAATTTAGAGTAATATCATCAATTTAGAGTAATATCATCAATTTAGAGTAATAGCATCAATTTAGAGTAATATCATCAATTTAGAGTAATAGCATCAATTTAGAGTAATATTATCAATTTAGAGTAATATCATCAATTTAGAGTAATAGCATCAATTTAGAGTAATATCATCAATTTAAAGTAATAGCATCAAATTTAGAGTAATATCATCAATTTAGAGTAATATTATCAATTTAGAGTAATATTATCAATTTAGAGTAATATCATCAATTTAGAGTAATATTATCAATTTAGAGTAATATCAAATTTAGAGTAATATCATCAATTTAGAGTAATATCATCGATTTAGAGTAATATTATCAATTTAGAGTAATATCATCAATTTAGAGTAATATTATCAATTTAGAGTAATAGCATCAATTTAGAGTAATATCATCAATTTAGAGTAATAGCATCAAATTTAGAGTAATATCATCAATTTAGAGTAATAGCATCAAATTTAGAGTATTATTATCAAATTTAGAGTAATATCATTAATTTAGAGTAATATCATCAATTTAGAGTAATATTATCAATTTAGAGTAATATCATCAATTTAGAGTAATAGCATCAAATTTAGAGTAATATCATCAATTTAGAGTAATAGCATCAAATTTAGAGTATTATTATCAAATTTAGAGTAATATCATCAATTTAGAGTAATATTATCAATTTAGAGTAATATCATCAATTTAGAGTAATAGCATCAAATTTAGAGTAATATTATCAATTTAGAGTAATAGCATCAAATTTATAGTATTATTATCAAATTTAGAGTAATATCATTAATTTAGAGTAATAGCATCAAATTTAGAGTAATATTATCAATTTAGAGTAATATTATCAATTTAGAGTAATAGCATCAAATTTAGAGTAATATCATCAATTTAGAGTAATAGCATCAAATTTAGAGTAATATCATCAATTTAGATTAATAGCATCAAATTTAGAGTATTATTATCAAATTTAGAGTAATATCATTAATTTAGAGCAATATCATCAAATTTAGAGTATTATTATCAAATTTAGAGTATTGTTATCAAATTTAGAGTAATATCATCAAATTTAAACTAATATCATCAATTTAGAGTAATATCATCAAATTAAGAGTATTATTATAAAATTAAGAGTATTATTATTAAATTTAGAGTAATATCATCAATTTAGAGTAATATCATCAAATTTAGAATAATATCATCAAATTTAGATTATTGTTATCAAATTTATAGTAATATCATCAATTTAGAGTAATATCATCAAATTTAGAGTAATATTATCAAATTTAGAGTAATATCGTCAATTTAGAGTAATATCATCAATTTAAGAGTATTGCAATAGAGATATGTAGAATAAACTGATTTTAATAAAACTGTAATGAGAATTTGATGTACACTTTACATTTTTGATATTATCAATTTAGAGTATTGCAATCGAGATATCTAGAATGAACTGATCTGGATAAAACTATAATACAATGTTGTGTCACCACGAAGTTGGATTGACTTCAATCTTTACATCGTCAGTCCACGGCATACGTGATTGCTGATAACTCTGCGCTACAAAATAAATTAGTCTATAAAATTATGTTGACATTATTTGTAGTTTAGTTGGATGCTGACAGATCTAGTGGCTTTTTGTAGTTTGGTTGAATAATGACAGATCTAGAGGTTTATTTGTTGTTTGGTTGAATGTTATGAAGCATAAGGGAGATATAATTAAGTGTGTGTGTTTGCGTATATGAGTAGCTAAGTGGGTAAATTGGTAAGAGTGTGTTTTTATCGTGCATGAGTAGCTAGATGAGTAAATCGGTATGTGTGTTTGCGTGTAAGTGGGTAAATTGGTAAGAGTGTGTGTTTGCGTATATGAGTAGCTAAGTGGGTAAATCGGTAAGTGTGTGTGTTTGCGTGTATGAGTAGCTAGATGAGTAAATCGGTAAGTGTGTGTGTTTGCGTCTATGAGTAGCTAGGTGAGTAAATCGGTAAGAGTGTGTGTTTGCGTATATGAGTAGCTAAGTGAGTAAATCGGTAAGTGTGTGTGTTTGGGTGTATGAGTAGCTAGATGAGTAAATCGGTAAGAGTGTGTTTGAGTGTATGAGTAGCTAGATGAGTAAATAGATAAGTGTGTGTGTTTGCGTATATGAGTAGCTAAGTGGGTAAATCGGTAAGTGTGTGTGTTTATCGTGTATAAGCAGCTAAGTGCGTAAATAGGTAAGTGTGTGTGTGTGTTTATCGTGTATGAGTACCTAGGTGAGTAAATCGGTAAGTGTGTGTGTTTGGGTGTATGAGTAGCTAGGTGAGTAAATTGGTAAGTGTATGTATTTTGGTGTATGAGTAGCTAAGTGAGTAAATAGGTAAGTGTGTGTGTGTTTATCGTGTATGAGTACCTAGGTGAGTAAATCGGTAAGTGTGTGTGTTTGGGTGTATGAGTAGCTAGGTGAGTAAATTGGTAAGTGTATGTGTTTTGGTGTATGAGTAGCTAGGTGAGTAAATTGGTAAGTGTGTGTGCTTGGGTGTATGAGTAGCTAAGTGAGTAAGTCGGTAAGTGTGTGTGTTTATCGTGTATGAGTAGCTAAGTGAGTAAATAGGTAAGTGTATGTGTGCGTGTATGAGTGGCTAAGTGAGTAAATTGCTATGTGTGTGTTTGCATATATGAGTAGCTAGGTGAGTTAATCGGTAAGTGTGTGCGTGTATGAGTAGCTAGGTGAGTAAATTGGTGAGTGTGTGTGTTTGCGTGTAGAGTAGCTAAGTAAATAAATCGGCAAGTATGTGTGTTTGCGTGTATGATTTGCTAGGTAAGTAAATCAGTAAGACTGTTGGTTTGCGTGTTTGAGTAGCTAAGTGAATAAATCGATAAGAATTATAGTCAGAGTTTATTATGTCAGTCACCGATGGTAAAACAATCTTTCATTATCAATGTTTTCGCATTGGCTATTCAGAAACGTAGTAAAAAAGAGAAAGCAATGAGCATTTTACTCAAAAGCTCTCTTCAAAGAAATCAGGAAAGGAAAAATAGTTATACACAAACATATCTAGATACACACGGTAAGACAAACATATCTAGATACACACAGTAAGACAAACATATCTAGATACACACAGTAAGACAAACATATCTAGATACACACAGTAAGACAAACATATTTAGAATACAAACAGTAACACACAAGCATATATAGAATACACACAGTAACACACAATCATATCTAGATACAAACAGTAACACACATACAAACAAATCTACATGTACAAACATATATGTTGACGATTATGGATAATTTTTAAACATATACACACACACGTTGACCATTATGGATCATTTTTAAACATACACGCACATACTTTTTGACAATTATGAATAGTTTGTAAACATACACACACATACGTTGACGATTATGGATAAGTTTAGGAACGATTCCGATTACAAATATAATGATGTCTTTGATAAGTTTTTGAAAAAGAAATAGTTTTAATGTGACAAACGGAGCTAAATCAATTCTAATTTGATTTATAATTGTTTGTGTGTCTTTAATGGATATAGAAATTGTATAATAGAAATGGGTGTGAAAAATCACAAGTAATGAAACCAACAGTGGAATCTTTGTTTTCTCTCTCACTCTTTTTTGTGTCTCCTCTTTTACGTATAAAACATTTGTAGGAAAATATTCATACTAAACAAAATAAAATAACCAACACCTTTACATGCAAAAGGAACTATCTTACACAATATACGTGTGAATTTAAATCCATGCATTTGGCTACATCCATGTTATCTAGCTCACGTTTGAAAAAAAAAAAAAAAATGGACAAAAGCTTTCTGATCATTTTTTTTAGATGGATTTTCTGGCCAATTACTGATTCTTTAAAGAATCCAGAATTTTAAATGGAAGATATTATTTATCTGTCTGGGAGTGCTCGATCCTAATGTAAGATAAACATACAGTGGGTTATATTACCAGAAGTACATGACTGAGTATCAAAAATTGTTGTTATTGTAGTTGCCGTTGCAGTTGTTATAATCACTGCAGATCACATGAATCGATATTTTAATTCGGCATAAAAGAGCATCATGTAGGCATGAATTCTCAACATCTGTCTTCAGAACACCCTAACTTGACAAATAGCACTCATAAGGGATTAGGAGAAACGTATGTACTTTCAGGGTGGTCGCAGCCGTTTTCACACAGGCTTTGCATTTTATGCTAGTTTTGCCAAATATATCGGGGTTTTTTTTGTTTGCTTTCTTATAGCATTGAAGCTACCTGAAGTAAAAACCTTTAGGAAAACAGACAGTCTAAAGTTATGCAATTTAAAATATTATCTTTATGTAAGAGGATACCTGATCATACCTCATTCTTAGGTAAAGACAGTGATCCTCTGTAACTGAAAATCGCACACAACCGAAAATAGAACTGAAAATTTATTTTGGTCTTGAGATATCTCGGTCGTTAAAGGTTTCAACACACACACACACATACACACACTGTCTGTTTAAAAGCTATCACATCTATTGTACTGAGCTTCTTCAAGTTTCATTATTATTTTTGGAGGTCACAAACGTGACATTTATTTTCTCAGATTACTCTATTGTTCAAGGTGTTTCTATCTAACTTCTGTATTTCTATTGATATTATCTTACATCCGAGTTTTTGTTGCTGAACTTTGCCCTTGTGTTTTGATTATGAGTTTAAATCATACTTGCTCCGTTGAAATGAAATCAAAGCAATGATTTACGTCCGTAAATCTTAAACCTCATTGATTCAAAGGGAAACAGAAGAAAAATCATTTTCCTGAATTATAGCCTCATAAAAAGAATCAAAATAATGTCAATGGATACGATGTTTCGCAACCTTATCAGTGGGTCGATAACACATGTCTATAACGTTCTTACAGATTGAAGCAATGCAATGGATGGCTAGAGGTTATTTCTAATTTGTTTAAAATAACATCCTATATTGAAAGTGCAGGCATACATCTATGACTTTCTTTCTTTTTTTTCTTTTTTTGTGTGTTTGCTTTAACGTAACTATTAACATATTATTGGCTACATCATGCC
The DNA here is from genome assembly GCA_029931535.1 of Margaritifera margaritifera. Classification (NCBI taxonomy): domain Eukaryota; kingdom Metazoa; phylum Mollusca; class Bivalvia; order Unionida; family Margaritiferidae; genus Margaritifera; species Margaritifera margaritifera. The sequence continues at coordinate 3,263,741 of JAQPZY010001520.1, read as the reverse complement.
GAGGCAATTGGAGCTAAGTACTTTTCCCAGGGTGTGTGTGTGCTTGCTTTAACGTAACTTTTAACATATTATTGCCTACATCATGCACAGGCAATGGGAGCTAAGTGCATTTCTCAGCGACAAACCGAAGCCGCGATCCGGGCTGGTTTGGACAGGGATTAAACCCGCAACCGTTGGATTACGATTTTGACGCTCTACCAACTGAGGAACAGTGGTTCCCTCATAAATCTGTGATATGATATCATGGGCAGAGCAGCTATGACATGTAAACTTGATACATGAGCGGCCTGCCTTGTTAAATGTTTCGTCACTGAAGCAAGAATGGAACTCCAAGGCGCAACTGTTGTATCCATGGCCATCTTTATCATCATTCCCAGCTCCCCGAGAGCATTTGTCACAAAGGGTTGCACAGATAGATAGATAGATAGATAGATAGATAGATAGATAGATAGATAGATAGATAGATAGATAGATAGATAGATAGATAGATAGATAGATAGATAGATAGATAGACAGACAGACATATGCCCACGTTCACATAAAATACGAACATCTTGTGGACTCGCAATGTTTACCATCGGACCCAACTCAGCATTTTCGCGATGAATTGTATTTGCTGCCTATTAGTTCTTCCCTCCCCCTCCCCCAAAACAAAATAAATCCCAGCAGGAATATTTTTTTATTTTAAAGTAAATACAAAAACAACAATCTGGCAGAGGCGAGTGTCCAAATCAAGTTTTTACTGTTGTCGACGTATGTGGGGATTGTCCATGCATTGACTTTCCTAACATTTCAAGAGTACAACACATTTGAAGTTGAATACACAGTAGAATTATTTGCATTCATGTGTAGAAAACATGGTTATATTTTCATGCCATTAAAGCAATTTTTTTTACAACACATTGTTGAACTTTATTTTCATGCCATTAAAACAGGGTTTTTTTTTAATTTTTAGAAAACATTGTTGAACTTTTTTGACTTCTATAAACAAAACCTTTGTGAGCACAGCTTATAAAAAACGTGTGAAGTAGAAAATGAATTTTGGTATGCCTGTTTGTATGCCTAAATAATTGACCTGATTCGATTGTCATTTCATTATAGGAGTTTGGGTTTGTTTTGGACTTAAACTTATTTGCTCTGCAGAATCTGTAATGGGGGTATTCGTGTGTTTTACAAACAAAAATCTAGTTTATTTTTAGCCTGAGCTTGAAATTCGTGGTCAAAGATGAGTTCTTAGAGTAGCACTTCCAAAGGCCACATACTATACATGTTGATTAGTTTAGATCTGTGTTAGCGTCCTGTCGTTAGCGCCAACTGTTGAGGAGGGTAACATGTAGTTCTTAAGGCTAAAGGATTGGGCAGATGTCAAAGGGTACCTAAGGAAGAAGCCCGAATCACGAACACACCTTTGGGAAAGGTAGGAGCGATGATCTGCTGAAATGTTAAAAACAAAATCGTATCAAGTGACTGCCGATTATTCTACAAGTTTTAGACACAATTATTATTACTATTTCATCGAAACATCTGGAAGGTTTGAGAATATTGAACTTGAGACACGATGATGATGATGATGGTGATTATTATTATTATTATTATTATTATTATTATTATTATTCATCCCTCACTTGACAATCAAGTGGGGATGGAGGTGTTGTCATACTGTCTGTACCGTCCGTCTTCCGTGAAACATGTCGTCCTAAACCGCCAGGCGGATATTAAGGTAGCTGGGTAGTTATAGTGTCGATGTGGAATGAATGTTTAAGTGTGTGTGTGTGTGTGTGTGTGTGTGTGTGTGTGTGTGTGTGTGTGTGTGTGTGTGTGTGTGTGTGTGTGTAGGGGGGGGGGTATTATTCCAGACGTCTTCCACTTGAGTTCTTGGGGTGGTGTGGGTACAGTGACAATATTAAAGTTGAAAACACAAAAATAGACGAATCTTACAGAAGCTACATTCCAAGAGCTAGTTTGGTAAAACAAGAGAACAGAGTATTATTTATTTTGCCTCTAGGTCCGTTTCTTAAATACTTAAGGACGGAGATTTTAGTTTGATCCACCAAAACAATTTGCTTGCGAGTTTTCTTGTGAAGAGGAGGGTTTGCATGGTAGAAATAATTGACAAAAAAATGGATATGACCAGCAAGAAGTATGTCACTGTGTTGTATGATTCATGCTTGTTGTAGTTTGGTATTCAGAACAGTTTCTAATGAAGATAGAATAATGAAACATATACGCAAAACATGAAAAAGGAAAGAAAGAAGACAATTTTGTGCACGTTCCTCTGAGTCATAATATAAACCTTTAAATTTTTTGCATTATACTCAGGTTATACTTCTGGTGACATCAACTATGCATTTGTTTTATTTTCCATTTTCACAATGATATGTGTATATAATAGGCATAACTTTACTGAATAAACGAGGAAGCACATTTTGTTTCTCTAGCATGTTTTAAAGCTATATTTCGTGTTCATTTGTATTTGCCTGGCCTTTACTCCTTTAATTTCTTTAATTCTTACAAACGCAGTCTTATCAAAAGTAAGTTTGTGAGTCTTAACTCAATCGGTATTATTCAGTTATATTCTTGATCAGGTTTGGTTTGGCCAAATTTATCGACAGCATGTTACTGATTTCTGTTTCATGTCCGGATTTTCAAATCCGCCCCGCTATAAACAAACAATGGAACCCCAGTTTGGAATATTGTCATACGACGATAATATATATATATGACGTCTTGGAGTAAAGGTGCGACCCTAATGTTTTACTGAACTTGTTCTTTTCATAATGTTCGCATTAAAATATACACATTACTGAATTTGAAATTCAAATCAGTTGTTGTATGAATAATACTCTTAATATCATATTGCCTATTTATCTGCTGAATATTAAAATTAAACTACAAAACAGGAAATTTTTTGCACGTGCCATCTGTATTTTCTGGTTCAAAACATACTTTAGTTCGGAGATTTCCAAACAGGTTCTGGATCCATTCACGAAGGTCGCAAACTTAAAGTACGGATTCGTAAGCCGGTCTAATATTTTATGTCATCAAACATGGCCTTGAAGTATTTTAAAACGCATAAATGCTATAATTGTCTGCACATTGTGGTGTTTAAATTGATTTTCAGTTAACAGCTGATGGCACCTTCAGTTTGAAACATATTTTAATGCTAGAAAACATCAAAAACGTTAAAGCACAAATATTGCCTTTTTTGGACTCGAGATTTGTCTATTGGGTTTTGGAGAAAAAAAATACAGGATGTGACATTAATACAAGACCTAATGGTTTCTCTTTCTTTTTAAGATATATTTTTCTTTAAATTTTCGATATTAGCTCTACCATAAAATAAAATTAATCTTATCGTACAACATCTCTTTATTTCGATGTGTTTTTACACTATAAAATAACTAAAAACTGCATGGTTTCTCCCGCCCCCTCCTTTTTATGAGTTCAGTATTTAAGTTTGCGACAACCAACTTAAACCATCTGAAAGAGCCTTAAAACATCTGGCAACAGACTATGAACGACTTTATAGATATTATAAACTCAATAGTGACTATGTGTGTATGAATTGATGTTCAAGATATTATAAGCTTAATAGTGACTATGTGTGTATGAAATAGTGACTATGTGTGTATGAAATAGTGACTATGTGTGTATGAATTGATAGTCAAGATATTATAAACTCAATAGTGACTATGTGTGCATGCATTGATGTTCCAGATATTATAAACTCAATAGTGACTATGTGTGTATGAATTGATGTTCAAGATATTATAAACTCAGTAGTGACTATGTGTGTATGAATTGATGTTCAAGATATTATAAACTCAGTAGTGACTATGTGTGTATGAATTGATGTTCAAGATATTATAAGCTTAATAGTGACTATGTGTGTATGAATTGATGTTCAAGATATTATAAACTCAATAGTGACTATGTGTGTATGAATTGATGTTCAAGATATTATAAGCTTAATAGTGACTATGTGTGTATGAAATAGTGACTATGTGTGTATGAATTGATGTTCAAGATATCATAAACTCAATAGTGACTATGTGTGTATGAATTGATGTTCAAGATATTATAAACTCAATAGTGACTATGTGTGCATGAATTGATGTTCAAGATATTATAAACTCAATAGTGACTATGTGTGTATGAATTGATGTTCAAGATATTATAAGCTTAATAGTGACTATGTGTGTATGAATTGATGTTCAAGATATTATAAACTCAATAGTGACTATGTGTGTATGAATTGATGTTCAAGATATTATAAACTCAATAGTGACTGTGTGTATGAATTGATGTTCAAGACAATATAAACTCAATAGTGATTATGTGTGTATTAATTGATGTTCAAGATATTATAAACTCAATAGTGACTATGTGTGTATGAATTGATGTTCAAGATATTATAAACTCAATAGTGACTGTGTGTATGAATTGATGTTCAAGACAATATAAACTCAATAGTGATTATGTGTGTATTAATTGATGTTCAAGATATTATAAACTCAATAGTGACTATGTGTGTATGAATTGATGTTCAAGATATTATAAACTCAATAGTGACTATGCGTGTATGAATTGATGTTCAAGATATTATAAACTTAATAGTGATTGTGTGTGTATGAATTGTTCAATAGTGACTATGTTTATGCAAATGTTAAATGTATCTACTTATTGGATATATTTCCTTTTGAAATTGAAAATCTGGTTTACTTGTGGTGGCTTTTGAAAATTCGTCTCAAACATTTCCGTACTAGAGAAACATATGTACATCATTAGATTATATAATACCGATATGACGTTAATAAATATATGTATTTACCTTACTTTTTTTCCTTTATTTTAATTAATTTTTTTTGCAAGTTTAAATAGCAAGTGTACTTTCAGGGGAAAAGCTTTCTTGTGTTCATATGTCAACAGGTATATATATATATATATATATATATATATATATATATATATATATATATATATATATATATATATATATATATATATATATATATTCCCTATAAATACTGTGAAGAAAGTAAGCTAAAGACAACAGACGGAAATGTTGAACCATTGTATTTTTTAGGATCAATTGAATGTTTGATTGGATTGTGTAATGATTTGGGATTAACTAAATAATTATTAATGACTTGGGATTAACTAATGGATTGTGTAATGAATTTGGATTAACTAATGGATTATGTAATGACTTGGGATTAACTAAATAATTATGTAATAACTTGGGATTAACTAGTGGATTATGTAATGACTTGGGATTAACTAATGGATTGTGTAATGACTTGGGATTAACTAATGGATTATGTAATGACTTGGGATTTACTAATGGGTTGTGTAATGACTTGGGATAAGCTAATGGGTTGTGTAATGACATGAGATTGACCAATACAAGAGATATTTGAATCTTTTTATCTCAATTTGGATTTTACTGTCTTATTGGATTACTTTTCACTCTAAGATCAAGTGCATACACTAATCTGTCGATTTTAAAATCTAACCGATATTTATTAACAGCAGTATAGGTCACCCACATCCAGCTTTGAATTTAGGATATACAACTAAGATACATATATGTGTAATGTTCAATACACCCAACATATTAAATACTGGAAGCTAAAATTAATGAATAGATAACTTACAATGACTGAAATATTTCATAGGAGTCAGAAATATATTTTGCTTTTTTCACGCTTTTACAAATAAGTATGGAGAGTGGCCATTATAAATAGGGTCACGACCGGCAGAAGGACAAAAATATATTTTACGTACCTTCTCGGTCCTAAATAAGACGTGCAGTTATGAATTTTTGTGTTCAGCAGAGAGAGAGAGAGAGAGAGAGAGAGAGAGAGAGAGAGAGAGAGAGAGAGAGAGAGAGACAGAAGGGGGGGGGGGGAGGGAGAGACCGATACAGATACAAACTAGAGTATAACTTCTAAAATCACTATTGTCATTTGTACATGTTGATAGGGAGTGAAATTTAAAACCTTTCTTATTTGCAGTTCAATCGTTTTACCTCTGGCTACGTCGGTCTATGATATCCAACTGTTTCCATTATTGTTATTGTTAATGATTATTATTATTATTGTTATTATTATTATTTCTCCTACTTTTTATGTGGAGACAAATAGAGAATTCTCGACAATTTCATACGGAACCGTCAATATAGACCTTGGAAGATAAGTAAAATAATTTAATTCATTTTAAAATTATATTAGTAATAATTGGGATAATTTTGAACAGAGCCTAGTCTTTAATGTATGGAGTTCGAGACCTTTCTCTATATACCTGTGATACTTTTACATTACAAGACTTTGAAATATGACAAAATATGCTCTGAGATGTGAGTGAAATTACATGCGAGATGTTATTTTATTTTTCTGATGTTAGTTATTAAGTAGCCAATCCAATTTATCTAAACGGGTAGGATATGTAGTGTGCGTGTTATTAAGTAGCCAATCCAATGTATCTAAACGGGTAGGATATGTAGTGTGCGTGTTATTAAGTAGCCAATCCAATGTATCTAAACGGGTAGGATATGTAGTGTGCGTGTTCGAAAGAACATTCTACCACTGTTCTAATGTAACATTTAAAAATGTAAATTAAACGTATACATTTCGTTGTCGCTGGTGGCTTTGTTCAATTGAGTATTATTATTTTGTTGCCGCTGGTGACTATGTTTTATCGAGTATTATTTATAATAGCATATTCTTTCGTTGCCGCTGGTGACTATGTTGCATTGACATTGAGTATTATTATTTTGTTGTCGTTGGTGACTATGTTGTATTGAGTATTATTATTTTGTTGTCGTTGGTGACTATGTTGTATTGAGTATTATTATTTTGTTGTCTCTGGTGACTATGTTGTATTGAGTATTATTATTTTATTGTCTCTGGTGTCTATGTTGTATTGAGTATTATTATTTTGTGTTGTCTCTGGTGACTATGTTGTATTGAGTATTATTATTTTTGTTGTCGTTGGTGACTATGTATTATTGAGTATTATTTATAATATCATGTTCATATAGCTTTTGTACGTGTTGATATAACACTAATCTCTTACATCTGATTTGAATACTAGGGTGAATATTATAAATTATCTTCCAATTTAGGCAATATGTTTCATTTTATATCGATCTCATAAATTTATCTAATTCATTAAACACTTGAAGCTGCTTAACTCGGGAAAATTCGAAGAATATATTTGTTTACACATTCTTGTCTAATGTAAGAAATGGAAAATAAATAGGAGTTGGTTATTAAACAATGTGCTTTCAATTTTCTGTATCTATTTATCTAGATGTTTGATTCATGTAAGACACGCGAAACGTATTTCATCCGAACAGGAAGAAAACTATTCAACATATATGTGTATATTGTTTCTATAACTAAGTGATGTCTTTGTACTGGCTTCCGGAAATGAAAACATCCAATAATATATCCTGATATTATTCCCAAGCAATAGATGGACAAGGTTCTCATTTTATAAAAACTGACATATTTCAAGTGGACGCATACAACGACTATATAAGGCGTTGGTAATGTGAAGGATTATCAAAATATATCAGTGTATAAACTAGCACCTATAAAGTACCTGTGTCCCAATTGATGCAACAACAATGAAGGTCAAACATGTAGCTGTTTTATGCATGTTAGTAGTCGTCGTCCTCAGCCACACAGGAACAATCGCCACACAGGGTAGGTAACACTCATTTGTCTCCATCACACAGGGTAGATAACACTCATTTGTCTCCATCACACAGGGTAGGTAACACTCATTTGTCTCCATCACACAGTCTAGGTAACACTCATTTGTCTCCATCACACAGGTTAAGTAACACTCATTTGTCTCCATTACACAGGTTAGGTAACATTCATTTGTCTCCATCACACAGGCTAGGTAATACTCATTTGTCTCCATCACACAGGCTAGGTAACACTCATTTTTCACCTTGCTCAGGATAGATAACATTTATTTGTTTCCGTCACAGAGGGTAAATAACACTCATCTGTGGTCGTCACAAAGGGTAGAGAACACTAATTGGTGTCTGTGACACATGGTAGGTAAGATTCATTAATGTCCGTCGATCAAGCTAGGTAACCTTCATTTGTGTCCATCACAAGGGGCAGGTACCACTTGCTTCCGTCAAACAAGGTAGTTAACACTCATTTGTGTCCATCAGAAAGGAAATTTAACACTCATTATGTCCGTCACACACAGTAGGTAATTTTTACTTGCGACCGTCACACAGGGTACGCTACTTCAGGGACTTTGTCACTGTCCCTCACATTCTGAAGATTCAAGTGATGTTACATATATTTTCACTGTGTTTTTGACTGTGTTAAACCAGTAGTTTCATTCTGACTACTTCCTGAATACCTATAGTATGTCCTGCGTCTGTCGTGCGTTGTGTTCTATGAATGAGTCAATAAGATCTTTAGTATATATTCAATTAAAAAAATGACTTTCTTAAAAACCCAAATCAGTGTTTAATAATCTGATAGATTGGGCTTTCTTTTGACATTCTAAGGGCTGCATTTTTAAACCCATCGAAATGAAACTTGTTTATAGACATATATGAAAACTTACCAATGAAGCTTTTTCTGACATTTGATTGGCTGGACTTGTTTTCACCTTTTGGGGTGTATATTAGTACCAATATTAGTATCCATAAATCCTTCGTAGACGGGTACTGAAATGTTCCTATATGTATAAATGGATCAGCCGCGTGTGATTCACACCAGGCGCTTTTTCAGGGTATTGGCAGAACGTTTGGAGATATTCCATGCACATCCTTAAACATATTTAATACCAGAATGGCCGAATTTTACTGTACGAACACATGTAACATAGCGTTTACCTTTTCGCACGAATTATTCTGTTGATCTTCTACAGTATTAGTATATCTAATTCTACCTCCTTTTTCAGCCTGTTTTTCGGTGTGCCATATAAGGACACTGCATCCTTATTTCGAAACGTAAACAGATCGTAGTAAATACGGCGTGCTTTGAATCGTACATAACAGCCTATTTGACATTTTTATATTTCAGTACCTTTTTCTTTTTGTTCTCTATACAAACTTGTAAGAAGCATATTTGCTGTTCTCGGGCTATGTCATTCAGCAATTAATAACGTATCGTAGAATATCGAAATATGGTGTAGCAAGCCTCATTTGAAAAACGAATTACTGCGAGAATCTCGTGTTATCTGTATGGCGGAGAAAGTAGAGTTACTGTAAACATGCCAATATGTTTTATCTTATATAGGCTTAATAGGTTTATCATAAGCCAAAACTGTCTCAAAAATAGTACTCTACTTAGATCGTAGATTTTGACTCCTATCTTCTTTTTGATTTTGACAATAGTTTTATTTCAAGGTATAAGATCATTTTGTAGCCTCTACCATGTCACAGGCTGTATATATTAAAAAAATTTTAATAAAACTTGGTGTATGACGTTCACTTACTTTGCTTGCTATCATACCTACTTAGTATTACTGCATACTTACAAATTTAGAGGTTAATTCGAAAGCTAGGGCTTTCGATATTTTTGTAGGCGTGGCCTCACTAGTTTCGTGCAAATTATCAAGACATTTACAGGGGACACCACTCTGTAATGGTTCTTATTTCTAGATTTATCTAATGATTTAACAGCTTTTCTGTGGTGGCGTCCCCTAATAATTTCAGCGTGTTGGATCAAGGTGTCTAGTAGTACGTTTACCATTTCTGTTGATGGATGCGTAGGTTTTCTGCAAATATATATTTTTCATATGCACAAGAGGTTCTAAGTTAGATTATTGGAACAAAAAGCAAACCTCGTCTAACAGCTAAATGTCCATTTCTTTCCACGTGACACTTGCATATATTAACACTAGTCGAATATGACGCTTATAAAAATCAAATTTTTATTTTCCCTGTCATGGGTCTGTGGTGTATATGTTTATAATGCCAGTACATTTGGTTTGCTTTTTTGCAAACTCTTTCATTTTCTTTTTCGGTCACATGTCATATGATATAAGAATACTAATATCGTTTTGTTTATATTTCAAGGACAATTGTATTTACGGAATAAATATATCCCAGAGAAGCCTATTCCGAAGTATACATTTTGTAACACTACAGTTTAGAAGCCACTATTGTGACTTATGATTTAGAGGGTTTGTTTATAGAAGTAATTCCCTGCCGTATTTCTCTTGAATGTTAAGCTATTATACGTTGCCATCTTGCAAAAATACAAATTAAAGCAAGTATGTTATTACCAAATGGTAGTAAAAAAGAAAACAACCTACATAAGATGAAATTCTTTGGAACCCCACTGTTTACTTGCGTTCAACTGGAATAGTTCACTATTCTGTATAAGCCTTTGTGTACGACTTTAGATGAAAGTTTAGTTTCAATGTTGAAACTTAAAAATGCTACAATCAGATCACAGAACAATGAGACGTTAGAGCTGTGAGTTGAGCTTGAGAGTGAAGAATAATAGAATTCTCCATATGCATCGGTGTAGGAGAGGAAAATTCAACCCGAGAGTCAGAATTCTGCATTAGACACGAGGTTTTCATCCCGAGGGTGGAATTGTTCTATTCAAAACCGATGCATAATGAATAATTAGTTTTCACCCATTTCTGAATGTAAAATGAGTGTCGAAGTCAAAACGGTGTATTGCGAATTCTGGTATAACTTTCAAATAGCGAACCACTCTTTGAAAACGTCCTCACCTTAAGATTTAGCGTTAAAAGATAGGTTTGGATTGAAAATCAGTGTACACTTTAAATGACGTTTAAACACATATCAGCGTTCAATGAATTGTGGTTGAGACCGCTAACACAATGACAATACACAGCGTCTGAATTGTGTACTGCAGACAGCTTGCGTAATGATCCAAATGTGTACAGGTAAAAAAATAACCTACCCTTTTATCCATAAGACACACAACATAATGATATATTTCTAGATTCAGATTTGTTTAGAATGTATTTACCCTTCAAACATGATAATGATATTATGAATTTTAATTAAGAGACAATAACAACAACGGTTTTATCCATTCTAAATAGAACTACAGACTCTGTACATGTAGCAAGGTCGATAGGTGCAAAACGTCATGTTTGTGGGGCGCTAAAGTCAGCCGCTGCTCATTTTAGTACGTAAATATGTTGGAATTAATGTTTATCTTGATTATTGTGAAAGAATGTTCAGTTGATGAAGTCAGGGAGATTTTGCCACTTTGCTCGCAGTAGAAGGTCATGCGACGAATGACAGCAGTCATTTGAAAAAAGATAGAGATATCCTCCACCAGTGATCTACACTGGAAAACACGATCATACACATATAGGAGTGTGAGAAAAGAATCCTTGGTCGTCGTGGAACTGGGGCGAAATGAAGATGGTCAACGCCATACATCTCAAAGGTTCACCTGCCTCCAATTCTTCTTATATTATATTTACATATATATATATATATATATATATATATATATATATATATATATATATATATATATATATATATATATATATATATATATATATATATATATATATATATATATATATAAAATTTAGTACCCCTATTTTGATCGTCTTCACTTCCCCATTCTTCCAACTCTATCCATCTTTCCTAGGAAGCATTCACATTGTGTGATATTGTAATTTCTCAAGACTTCAAACCTTGGGATCTTTCTTCTGTTATAATATATATTTCAGTATATATTTCCGTCCTTTGTTTCCAGAATTGAAGTAGGCCAAAGCAACTTGTTATCTGCGCTTAAAACAAGTTCTTACACAGAGCATTCCATCTTTGATTTTTGTCATCAAATCATGCTAATCTGACAACAACATAAAATGGATATGCATTCTACTCATATTAAGACCGTTGTTTATTTATTTCTTCTATCTTTTTTCCATTATTTAACTGTAGAGTCCTCATGTCACTGAGACATGTAATAGTCTTTGGTTTTCTTGTCTTATGTGTTTTTTCTTGGCTCACGTGTTAAGTATATGTTTTGTAGATGTAGGTTGTTTCTTCTCCTGACAAAGAGCTTGATTAGCTCAAAACGTTGGGAATCTGTTTTGTAATTGCGCCATTACCAACTTTGTATATATATATATATATATATATATATATATATATATATATATATATATATATATATATATCTGCACGATTTAGTTAATTCGTATCTCATGTCAACGACGAGGATGATAATGACAACGAATATGCTTCCTTTCCCTGACAACAAATATGATTTCGTTTCCTTGACAAGTAAGTTGCCTCATGGTACAGATTAATACAATATGCCTCATGTTAGAAACAAATACAATATGCCTAATGGTACAGACAAATACAATATGCCTCATGGTACAGAGTAATACAGTATGCCTAATGGTACAGAGTAATACACTATGCATCATGGTATAGAGTAATACACTATGCCTCATGGTACAGAGTAATACAATATGCCTCATGGTACAGAGTAATACAATATGCCTAATGATACAGAGTAATATAATATGCCTCGTCGTACAGATTAATACAAAGGTATTAGCATAAAGGTCATAAAGAATGAATATATGATTTTATTTGTAATTTGCTGATCCTAATAATGTTACCGTACAAAGTATTTGTTGCATTTACGATTTTTAAAGCATTTTGTTTCTTCTATTAAATGTTTGGTTTTTACGTCATCTTTTTATACATTACATCATAAGTTTGATACAAGATTATACTTCGAATAAATAAAAATACGCGAAGAAGCAGCAGTAGTCGGATCAAGATACAACACGAGATCACGTGAATAGAAACCACTGAAATTCATGCAGCTTCCACTTTATCTCCTCACAAACAGTGGTGATGATACGTACACGTGACATGGATAGTATCGTTATGTGGGAGAACACATTTTCCTGGGCATGTTTTGTGACGTTTGACATCTGAAATCAAAGCAATAGAAATGGACGTAACGGTTTTGCAAAACACCCCAAAATAATATTTTACACTCATGAGTTTGTATATATATATATATATATATATATATATATATATATATATATATATATATATATATATATATAGATATATATATATATATATATATATTCCTTTGTTTATCTACTGTGTCTGTCGATTTCGCTCTTTCTACAATGTATTGTTTTCCTTTGCTTTGAATCTGTTTGTTAGTGAATGATTACATTAATTGGTATAAAAAGTCAATTCGCTGAGACTTAAGATTGATTTTAATACTTTGATACTTTGTAGCAAATCTGTCAAGAGTATTATAAGAAAATGAGATCTTTTGAAGAACAATGTTATTCATTTAACTTATTGTTGTAAAATGCGACCTTATTGTGAAGGGTCCGACGTCAGCATATCAACCTGATGTGGACAGTCATATTGCTTTAAGCTCTGAAAGTTTTCTTCCCCAGTGCAAAGTTCAATGTTTTAGTAGTATTTTTTCCATGACACATTTTATCACCTATCAACTTAATTTAAATATTGCATATCGGTATGTATAAACTATACACACTCTCCTGTAACCTGAATGACATGAAAACTTAGACATTACAAATATAATTAGCTTGTACTGTGTCAGTTACATCGAACATTAAAGTCGTATTTTACTTAAGTTTCTTATGATAAAATAAAGTATGAATTATGCTCACCAGCATTGCACGTAGTAATGACTTTAAATCGTTGTATGATATTGACAAAATATATTTTTGTAATAATATAAGGTGTACTATTTCACCACTTTACTATTGATTCCAAGCCGTCACTGCTAGCTCCTACGTCAAGACTGTTTTAGTGTAATGTTCTCAATACAGTTTGTTTAGCTTTAGTGCATCTAAAGTACTAAATTACCAAATAACTGTATTTATGTATCATATATAAAATATCTGACTGTAGTGCCTATATTATTATTATTATTATTATTATTATTATTATTATTATTATTATATATATATATATATATATATATATATATATATATATATATATATATATATATATATATATATATATATATATATATATATATGTTTCGTTTTGAAAATAAATCAAATATGTTTGATTTGTGGTACTGAATTTAAAAAATTGGTCTCATATATTTCTGCGGGAGAAAGGCATATGTAAGGTAATGAATTAAAGTTCTCAGCTCATTCCACAAAGTATTTTGCATAATAACTGTATCATTGTCCCTCACGTATTGAGCACTTCGGTATGACTTATGCTTACTTCCCTATATCCTTCCTGTTTTGCTTACTTACCTTTTAATTAATTACTTACCAATTTATTCTTATAGACACCTACTTCAAAGATGCAGATTTAAGTGTTTCCCGAAGAGTGGATTCACCAGAAGCACGTATAATGTCTTGAAAAAGAAAAGTCCAAAATATCTACAACTCTAAAAGGTGCTTCCTAATGTTTAATTTAGAAGACGGTTTAACGATTCTCATAGGTTGGTCTCCCTGCTTTCTATCTGAGTGTTTTAACATGACATCTAGTTGTATTATGTACATGCTTGTAATGAATGTATAGGTTTATTAAATATCCATATTGTCTCTATGCAAAAGACGTTCCAAGTCAAAGCACCAGAGCAAGTAGCTGTACCTCTAGCAGCTCAATGCCCCTTTTCTTCCATGAATGCACTGTGATATTTTCATATTCTCACATGGGTCGAGTATGAGGTTTCTTGTAAACTAGATTCCTACCTTTGTCACATATGAATTTATATCATACACATGCTGCAAAAATATCTTGGACAAGTTCTGTGTTACGACTCTATGGCCTAAAAATATGTAACAGAGAGAAAGTGAAGCCAACAATGTAAGTAAAATCAACAAGCAATTTATTTCTAGACAATTAAAGTGAAAATTCAAAAGACACTTACATTAACGTGAATTAAAGTCCAAATAATCCTAAGTGTCCTAATCATAAGTCTAAAAATAAATAATGTTCAGAATGAATTCACGTAGCCTTGAATGTTCTGATGTGCTAGTAGTCTTGACAGTCCTGATGTGCAAGTAGTATTGAATGTCCTGATATGCCTGAATGATGTAATCCAGAATATCTTTGAATGGATTCACAAAAATCCCAAAGTCATGTATCAATCTAAAATTAGAATGAGCACTTTAGTAATTCCAATGAATATTTTAAATACATAATTCCTCTTTCTGGATTTGCTTTGATTTTCACAACACAACTATAAACATCTGATTATTAAAATTATTCTTCATAGACTGACCATTAGATACAGATTTAAATATTATTTGCCAAACTCCCTATATATAAACACAAGCCACCCGACATAATTTTCTAGAAAATTATATGCCTTCATGACAAAAATCAGTAGTTCTAGTGGAAAAACCAATCTAATTGTAAACAAAAGCAACTTTGATCTCGAATTCTATGTAAACAACTTGTTTACATCCTACAATCAAGGACAAAGTTAAATATATATGACAAAAGTTAAATATGTAAACAGTATACATAACATCTGTAAAGATTGACATATACGTAAAGCACTTTGCCCATCAGGCATCCGATTTGCTACGTATTGTTGGACCTTGTTATTTTCAGTGTCACTACATCAGCTGCAAATATTTAAATTCTTTTTGTACCTCTCAGCATTTATACAATCTCGGGAGATCTCAGCTGCTCACGAGTTTGTCTGAGTCGTTCCCTATGATTGAACTAGTTACTTACCTTTAGACTTGCTTTCACTGAACATCGCAAGACGAGTAATGTACGTGCTTTGAGTTTCAAATTTTATTGCTCGAAAAGTTCACTTATCGTTGCTTTTCATGATGTAAATAAACTGTTGTTGCACCGGCCTTTCTGAAATTTGAAGAAGATACAGCTTTTCTAGTCGACTTCGAACTGAAATTTAGGCGCTCAATAGACTACGCACTAAAGAGAGATTCTGAGTGGACTACAAATTTACATGCTCAGTCGACTAGGCACTGGCGTTTAGATGCTCAGTCGACTACACACTGAAATTAACATCTTCAGTGACAGGTTATAAGAATGGTTTGAGC
Organism: Margaritifera margaritifera; assembly: GCA_029931535.1. NCBI lineage: Eukaryota > Metazoa > Mollusca > Bivalvia > Unionida > Margaritiferidae > Margaritifera > Margaritifera margaritifera. Next base: position 3,247,691 of record JAQPZY010001520.1, on the reverse strand, counting down.
ACAGACTCTAATTCAGACTCAATGTATGTAAATTAAAGAGTTCATTAATTTTATGAACCTAGAGATGTTCATAATTGTCTATCTTCCAGTAAATTTAATTTCAGTATATCAGTTATAAAACAAAGTTTTCATTTAAAATGCTAACACTTGTTATAAAGTTGTAAAGTTTCAAAATCTCGGTAGCATCAAGGGATCTTAAAGTAGCATTTCAAAATGAGATAAAGTTTAGTTTAAATTGATGTAAATTCTTTATGCTTTTGACCTTGACAGACAAACCGCGATCAACTCCATTTGTCAACTGTAGTTTCGAGGACGGTATGTGTGGCTGGAACAATATTTCTGCTGGCTGAAAGATTGGACAGGGATCATCCGGTACCAGTAGAACAGGCTCGATTAACGACCGCAAATTTAGGAATGGTTAGAACGATGATCTTCTAAATTGTTGAAAGAAAGTTATTATTAGAAAGCCAATGATTACGCTACAAGTTTTGCACCAAATGTTTCATATTTTATTAATTTTGCAGATTGCAGTTCATTACTACTACTGTTATGTATGATGTTTATATAATATTATGAATATTTTAGGAAATTATAAATGTTTTTTTTTCACTTTAATATTTGCTTAAATCTTAATGTTATCAGGAAAAACATGTTTAACTAGTGTCCTTGAATTAGGTTGTTTTGATCAATATGTTTTCTCAATTTGAAGGTCAAGGTTGATTGTTGTTTACAATTAGAATTCCATTAAGATGACTCATATTCTAGAACATTCTGTCATGTGACCAATCTTTATATATACCATGTTTGGTGGACATTTTTTCAGTTTTGACATTACCATCAGTCTTGTAAAGAGCTATTACAGTTGTGAAAATTCATTCCAAATTCTAAGAGAGGAATTATTTTAAATATTCATTGGATTATAACAGTGCTCACAAACTTTTGGATTTTGGATTTTTAATTGATGATTTTGGAATTTATGTGAACTTATTCAGAGATTTTGGAATACTTCATTTTGACATCAGCACATCAAAGATTACTAGTACATCAGGACTTTGGAGACCATTAGCATATCATAACATTCAAGGACACAGCCGTGAATTTGGAACATTCTATATTTAGGACTTGTGATTAGAACAATCATTCTTATTGGATTATTAGGATTTCAAAACACATTACTGTAAGTGACTTTTTGATTTTTCATTTTAATTATCTAGTAATAAATTGCTTGTTGATTTTTACTTGATTTGTTGGTTTCACTTTCTTTCTGTTACATTTTTCTTAGACGATAGAGTCGTAACAGAAATTGGGGGCTCGTCGTCCGGGATCTGAATTTCTTTAAAGCATATTAGAGATATTAAATTTATCTTTGAAATTCATATTGATTTTGTCTCGGAGAATTTTTTTTTGTCTTTGGCAAAGATTTTTAAATAGAGAAATTTTTTTGTGTGAAACCAACAAGCATTTACAATGGCATCTAATGTTCAGAATTTCATTTCAAAACCTACCCAGGAGGGGTTAGAGTGCATGAGAAAGGATGAGTTGCTCGAGCTTGCCAGAAAATACAGTCTATCTGAGGCAAAAGTATCATTGACAAAACAGGAGATAAAGATTATTTTAATTCAATATTTAGTAGGAAAGGGAATTTTTGAAAATAGTGCTTTAAGTTTGAAGAGAAAGCCTGTATCTGGTTCTGACAGGAAATTAAGGGAATTAGAGTTAAAGAACCAGATTGATTTAGAATTGGCAAAGCTTCAGATTCAGAGAGAGAGAGAGAGAGAAGGAAGAGAGGCAGATCCAAATGCAGAAGGAAGAGAGGCAGATCCAAATGCAGAAAGAAGAGAGGCAGATCCAAATGCAGAAAGAAGAGAGGCAGATACAGATGGAGAGAGAAAAAGAAGAGAGGCAGTTGGAGAGAGAGAAAGAAAAGAGACAAATGCAGATACAGATGGAGAGAGAGAAAGAAGAGAGGCAAATGCAGATGGAGAGAGAGAGAGAGAAAGATGATAGACAAATACAAATGCAGATGCAGATGCAAAGAGAAGAAAGGGAAATGCAATTTAAGTTAAGAGAATTAGAACTGGCAAACAGAGCACACTCCACTCCTTTAAATACAAGTTCAGGTTTTGATGTTACTAGATATATTAGGTTAGTACCCCCTTTTCAGGAAAAAGAAGTAGATAAATACTTTCTTCATTTCGAGAAAATAGCTGAAAACTTGAAATGGCCCAGAGAGCATTGGACTTTGTTATTACAAAGTGTACTTATTGGCAAAGCTCGTGAAGTCTACACTTCACTGTCAGTACAACAAAGCACTGATTATGATGTGGTTAAGGAGTACATATTGAAAGCTTATGAGTTGGTACCAGAGGCATATCGACAAAGGTTTAGGAATTGTAGAAAAGAAACTGGACAAACTCATGTCGAATTTGCAAGGGATAAAGAACAACTATTTGATAGGTGGTGCTCAGCCAAGAAAGTTGATCAAGGTTATGATAACCTCCGACAGCTCGTATTAATTGAAGAGTTCAAGAGGCGTATCCATAGTGATGTTTCTAAATACTGCAGATCTTGTCACACTTGTCAAATGGTAGGAAAACCCAATCAGAAGATACCTAAGGCTCATCTGCAACCTATTCCTGCATTTGATGAACCATTTAGTAGAATAATGGTAGACTGTGTTGGTCCTTTACCTAAAACCAAGTCAGGCAACCAATACTTGTTGACCATCATGTGTGCATCTACAAGATTTCCAGAGGCAATTCCTCTGAGAAATATAAAAACTAAAACTATTGTGAAAGCTTTGGTGAAGTTTTTTTACACTTGTTGGCCTTCCCAAATCTGTCCAGTCGGATCAAGGGTCAAATTTTATGTCTGGAATTTTCCAACAAGTTATGCATGAATTAGGCATCCAACAGTTTAAATCTTCTGCCTATCACCCTGAAAGTCAAGGTGCTTTGGAAAGATTTCATCAAACTTTGAAGAATATGATTCGATCATATTGCTTTGATACAGAAAAGGATTGGGATGAGGGTGTTCATTTGTTGTTGTTTGCTGTTAGGGAATCAGTTCAAGAGTCGTTGGGTTTTAGTCCCTTTGAACTAGTTTTTGGTCATACTGTCCGTGGACCATTGAAATTATTGAAAGAGAAACTTCTTTCAAATGAAGACTCAAAGATTAATCTTCTTGATTATGTTTCTGATTTCAAATACAAGTTGTCAAAGGCCTGTGAAGTAGCAAGAACTAATCTTCACAATACCCAGTCAAAAATGAAATTAAGGTATGACAGAAATTCACAGGAAAGGAGTTTTAAACCTGGTGACAAAGTTCTGGCTCTCTTGCCCATAACTCAAAATCCTCTTCAGGCTAAATTTTATGGTCCTTATACCGTTGAAAAGAAAGTAAATGACTTAAATTATATCATTAACACTCCTGGGAGACGGAAACAGAAACAACTTTGTCATATAAATATGTTAAAGGAATATTTTAACAGAGATAGCCCAGCTAATTATTCAGTTAATTTAGTTGTACCTGTCCCACACAGTGAAGATATCAACGATGGAGTACGATCAGACTATAGTGACTCTGGTATAACCAATCTTCGGAATTCAGAAATATTGAACAACCTAGACCAGAAACTTTCACATCTACAACAACAGGAAAGAAATGAACTAAAACAGCTATTACATGACTATGAGCACTTGTTTCCTGATGTTCCAGCACGAACAGGTAAAATTTATCATGACGTTGACATTGTAGATTCTGCGCCTGTGAAACAGCATCCTTATAGGATGAATCCTCTCAAACAGAACTATCTGAAGAAAGAAATTCAGTATTTACCTGAGAATGATTTCATAGAACCAAGTAAAAGTAACTGGAGTTCACCATGTATTCTTGTTCCCAAGCCAGATAATACATTCCGTATGTGTACTGACTATAGAAAAGTCAACAGTGTCACCAAAACTGATTCATTTCCAATCCCAAGAATGGACGATTGCATTGATAAAATTGGAAATGCGGAATATGTCACCAAGTTTGACCTTTTAAAAGGATTCTGGCAAAATCCACTGACGGAAAGGGCAAAAGAAATTTCAGCATTTGTAACTCCAGATGGACTTTATCAATATAAAGTCATGCCGTTTGGAATGAAAAATTCGCCTGCAACGTTTCAACGTCTGATGAACATGATAACATTTGGTCTTGATAATTGTGACGCTTATATCGATGACGTCATTATCTACAACAACACATGGGAAGATCATTTGGAAACCATTCGAAAATTCTTTGATCGACTCAGCGATGCGAATCTGACAATTAATTTGAGCAAAAGTGAGTTTTGCCATGCTTGTGTCACATTTTTAGGACATATTGTGGGACAAGGTCAAGTTAAACCTATAGAAGCTAAGGTCAAAGCTATCTCTGAATTTCAAGTTCCAATTTGTAAAAAGCAACTGATGCGATTTCTAGGTATGGCTGGATATTATCGGAAATTTTGTTCCAATTTTTCCAAAATTGCTGAACCTTTGACAAGTTTATTGAGTAAGAAAGCCAAATTTTATTGGTCTGACAAGTGTCAGGAATCTTTTGACAAGTTAAAGGCCATGCTTAAGAATGCACCAGTTCTTTCTGCACCAAATTTTAGCCAATCATTTAAATTATCTGTTGATGCATGTGATGTAGGGGTTGGTGGAGTATTGATTCAGGAAGACAAAAGTGGTGTGGATCACCCTGTGTGTTATTTTTCTAAAAAACTAAACAAGCACCAGAAAAATTATTCCACAATTGAGAAGGAATGTTTGGCTTTGATATTGGCTTTACAGCATTTTGAAGTGTATGTTACCTCAGCTCTTTCTCCAATTATTGTGTACAGTGATCACAATCCCCTTACTTTCATCAACAAAATGAAAGGTAAAAATCGGAGATTGTTGAGATGGAGTTTGATATTGCAAGAATATAACATTGACATTAGACACATCAGGGGAAAAGACAATGTGATTGCAGATGCACTCTCACGTGCATAGAAATCTAATATTGCTTGATGTAATTAAGTCCAGTATCCTAAAACATGTTCTTATGTAATTTTGGTTATTGTAGTATTAGATGTATATTCAAAAGAAAGCTTTATTATATAAATCTTTCTTTTTCTTTATGAGTGGAGGTTTTATGTATGATGTTTATATAATATTATAAATATTTTAGGAAATTATAAATGTTTTTTTTCACTTTAATATTTGCTTAAATCTTAATGTTATCAGGAAAAACATGTTTAACTAGTGTCCTTGAATTAGGTTGTTTTGATCAATATGTTTTCTCAATTTGAAGGTCAAGGTTGATTGTTGTTTGCAGTTAGAATTCCATTAAGATGACTCATATTCTAGAACATTCTGTCATGTGACCAATCTTTATATATACCATGTTTGGTGGACATTTTTTCAGTTTTGACATTACCATCAGTCTTGTAAAGAGCTATTACAGTTGTGAAAATTCATTCCAAATTCTAAGAGAGGAATTATTTTAAATATTCATTGGATTATAACAGTGCTCATAAACTTTTGGATTTTGGATTTTTAATTGATGATTTTGGAATTTATGTGAACTTATTCAGAGATTTTGGAATACTTCATTTTGACATCAGCACATCAAAGATTACTAGTACATCGGGACTTTGGAGACCATTAGCACATCATAACATTCAAGGACACAGCCGTGAATATGGAACATTCTATATTTAGGACTTGTGATTAGGGCAATCATTCTTATTGGATTATTAGGATTTCAAAACACATTACTGTAAGTGACTTTTTGATTTTTCATTTTAATTATCTAGTAATAAATTGCTTGTTGATTTTTACTTGATTTGTTGGTTTCACTTTCTTTCTGTTACATTTTTCTTAGACGATAGAGTCGTAACACTACTACTACTAATAATAATAATATTCATCTGGAATGTCTGAAAATATTGTACTTAGCACATATCTCGCTGCGATGGAATTAAATACAAAACTGCAACAGGTTGGCATATTTACATTTTATGATTGATATAACACTAACAGATATTTGTTTGAATGAATGTACACGTTCTAATTCATATTTTTTATAGACTCCTGAACGAATAAAACAACCTAATTCTAGGACAATAGTTAATCATGTGGACCTTATACACAACATTATGGTTTGAGAAAATAATAAAGTCAAGAAACATTTGTAATTTCCTAAAATAATGATAATATTATATAAACAACATACATAACAATATAGACCCCTATAATCGTCCTGAACGAATTAAAATTACACTCGTTACACTCAGCGTATTACTAGGCGATGAGTAGAAATGAAATATCTTATAACGATCTCTTTTAATGACATAACCAAGAAGACAAATGCAATATTTTTTTTAATGAATCAATTTCAAATAAAGTCAAGAAAGTATGTGCTTGATATGTCAATACATCCACATGTCTTTTTATTTTCTAGCGAGCGGAAGATACTTATATCTAGATTCGAAATCAATAAACACGAGTCAGTCACAGATGCTACAGAGCCCCCTTATTCATTCCAACGAGGGCTGTTTGTCCTTGTGGTATCACATGCGCGGTTATGACATCGGCAACTTGACGATTTCCATAGAAACGAACGTTAAGACGACAGGAACCAGTTCCGTAGCAACACATTCTGGCTCTAAGACGATTCTTTGGAGTCAGGAGGGAGAGTTGGAAGACAAATGATACTGGGCTGAGGTAACCATACAGACTCTGGAAGATTTCAGAGTCTCTCTGGAGGGGACGACCAAAGGAAGTAGTGGGGAGATAGCGATTGATGACATAAAACTCTCCAACTATTCTTGTAAAGGTTAGTGTAACTGGGATAATATTGTTACATTTTGTTCATTGAATCATTTAAGCATTCTTATATTATTGATTAAATTTAAACACACGGCAGTCCAAGAATCGCTTGCAATGTAAATCAAACATCGTATTTGTCGCATTCATATAACCCAAATGTATTTTACGAACAGATGTAAGAATATTTAGCAACAAAAAAAAAATAAATAAAATAGATAAAAAAATTAATTTTATCGTTCTGGCATGAAGGACATCTCGATGTATTAATGTGTAGTTCTTATTTTCTGCATTTTTGCGATCCTAAATTCTATAGCATTTACATGTCTTCACTTGATTGAAGAAAGAAAATAGTTTTTTCTTAGTGTAAGTTCAGGTCCGTTACGGATAAACGTTGCATCAATTGTATATGGAGTTGGGAGCTAATTTGTTTTTCCCACATCTTCAGTGAACCGTGGCTTGGTGTTACTCGTTTTGGACCGACAATAATTGCGTTCCCGATTTGAATCCAGGACTAGCATCTATTAACTGTCAGTGAGTGTCTCTTCGCAAGACACGTTACTCCCATTGCCTCGTCATGAAATAGTCAATAAATGAATCAAATCATGGTATCAGTGTATGACTTTTGAAGCATGTAGATATTATTCTCTATAGTCTACCTGCAAGGTAGTATTGAAGTTTTAAATGTCTTAACAAATAAAAGTCAGCAGATGGCTGATAGGAGAGCTATGCATCTAATTAAATTTAAATAGTGAGGACCTTTTGGAGTTGGGTTTCACAACTTCCAATATTACCTTCCAATACTACTGCCTAAAACTACAGAAAAGACCAGACCACTTTGCAACTACTGCATAA